>VYXD01016269.1:1927437-1948881 GCA_013397195.1 Hylia prasina
GAAACCGGCGGGTGAGGAGGCCGGCGCCGCGCGGCTCCACGTGGAGGCCAGGCACTCACCAGCTGCAGAGCTTGGCCCCGAGCAGCGCCAGCAGCCGGCGCGGGGTGGCGGCGGCGGCCTCGGGCGATGGCTCGGCCTCAGCAGCAGCAGCAGGAGGAGCAGCAGCAGCCGCGGGCGGCGGTGCCCCGGCAGCAGCGGCCGCCTCCTCCATGGCGCGGCGCTGCCCCGGCCCCGCGCCCCGCGGCAGCGCGCGGGGAGCGATGGAGGGCGGGCGCTGCGGAGGCGGCACCCGGCGGACGGAAAGGATGAGCAGCAGCACCGGGACAGCGGCACACTGCTCCCCGTGCAGCGGCCGAGCCCGGCTTTGTGCCCGCCGAGGGGCCGCCCCCGGGAGGGGCACGGTCGTGCTGGGGCGGAGGGTCGGAGCTCTCCCGGTGTTGCTTCCCCTGGGCGCGCTCCGGCCCTGCAGTTTCCTTGAGCCGCTGGGTTTAGGCGGGATAAGTCAAGGGCTTTAGCAGCGCCAACGCCAGGTTGGTGTTCCCGCTCTCCCGCGGGGCTCCCCGGCAGCAGCGCAGCCCGGTGCCCCGGGGCGGGGCAGGCAGCTCAGGCGCATCTGCCAGTTACAGGAGTAAGTTACTGTGTACCTTTTCAAGTTTAACTTCTCGCAGCTTTCTGCGCAGCCTCGAGTCTTCTAACGTTTCACTTAGAAACGTTAGAACTCTCAACTCCCACTTCTTTGCCACTTCTTTTCCACGCCTCTGGATTTTTCACATCCTGTTGGTCTTCACACACATCTCCGGGCAACTCAGGCGAACCGGGTGACATTCTGCACACTTTGGTGGGTTTTTAACAGTACTTCTAACCATGTATGTGTCACAGATGATGGAACTGAACTGTTCAGCCCGAGGTGCGTCCAGGAAGAGCAATCTTGTGCCCTCATTGGGTCAAATATTTATCACTGTCCTGGCTGTGCCGGCAGAAAGGATTTTTTGCCACGAGACTGTTAGTCTCTACCCTCAGCTGTTCCCTGCAGAGCACCACGATTTAATCTTCCTCCCCCCAACACAATAAATAACATTTTTCAGGCGTGTTTTTCTCTGCCATGGTTCTCTCATTCAAACTGTGTTAATTTCCCTATGCTACTACTCAAATTCATTCTCGTAGGATTAGATTTAGGAGAGTCAAAAAGGCATTACTGTGCCATTTTCAGGTTATCTTTACAATTCCATGTACCTGTCATTTATGAAGGTGAATTTTAGTCTCCCTCTTCCCCAAGGGCCCAGGCCCAAATAACCACCAAGGTATTGGCTTGGGTATTGGTGTTGGATATTTGACCCCAAATACCCTCTTTGACTCTGTGATGGTATAATGTTAAAGGTCATTATAAAAGAAAAGCTGTATAATGATATGTTTTGAAAGCATTAATTATTTCTATATTTATAATATACATACCCATTTTTATTACACTGAGATTTTATGTATTTTTCCTTTGCTTGTATAACCGAATAGTTTATTGGTATTTTAATTTTGAATTCCTAATCCAATAAAAATCCTGCTGTGACTCCTGCAAGAAATCAGTCTGTCAAGATTAGTCTCAGTGTTATGATAGTTATGAATCAGGTCATGCTGTCCTCATTCTGCACAACTAAACTAACAAAAAGAAGCAGACTTATCAGGCCCTGTGTATTTAGTCATATCTGAGTTCCACCACTGTGATACTGTTATCTTAACACTTAATTTCATTCATCCTATGTCTGCAATCTGCTGCCAGTTTTCCAGAGATGAGGAATCATGTCTTTGGCACTCTTTGTCTCTATTTAAGCTCAGGTCTTGGAATTCCTTTCTACAGGTAGGCTGCAGCAGACTCACACCAGAAAGACACTGCCAGGCCAGAGCTTTACCCCAGAGCTGCTCAGCTGCAGAAAGATTGCAATGCCAGAGCGGTATCTATGAGCTCTAAAAATATTAAACAAAATAGAGAGTTTGAACAGGCTGGGGTCTCTTTTTAATTTAAATTTTAACAACAACAACCAAAAAAAAAACCCCAGCAACAACAACTGTAAAAGTGCCCTCTGTTAGACTTTGGGGACTAAGTTCATTGCGAAGTATAATAAACTTCGCTATCACAGGAAATTTTTATGGCTTGAGGACAACATGGCCATGAATGCAGAGATACCTGAGATGTCTGAACGTGACTTTGTGTTCAGCTACTCCAGCTCCAGGCCGCTGCTTTACCACAGTTCAGGGTCTGTCCCGTGTGTGAATGTGGCTGTATGTTTGTGGATCTTTGCTGGCCCCTGAGTTTGCCATGCCTGCAGTGTGTGCCCGGCCCTGCAGACCTTCATTCAGCCCAGAGCCGACACTACCCCTCCCCTGTGCCTCTCCACACATGGAACATGCCCTGTGTGCCTTTGAGGCTGTGCATCCTCTTTCAGAGATAGAAACTCCGTTCCTGGTGCTCTACAAAAGTATCTGGTTTCACTGTAACATAGTTTACTGGGTCTTTTCCAGGGTGAGCCAAATCCCTGGGAATGACTCTAGTTTATCTGCTGGCAGGATGTATTTGGAAGTTTAATGGGCTCCTAGACTAACTGGTAGGTATATATCTCCTTTTTGACTAAGAATTTTTAGCAATAAATTCATTGAATTCTTTAAAAATTAATTATTCATATTCAAAAGTTGTGTCTAAAGTATCAAACTGTTTTGAAGTGTGACTGAAAGGAACTAAGAATCCAAATATTTCTTATAGTTGAATATCTTCTAGAATGGGTAAAGGATAACTCAAAAGTACCAGCATAATTTTGCTGCTTTTTTTAAAAAGAAAAACCAAACTTTTGAGCTGAGGACAAATAAAAGAATTAGCACAGCCACAACAAATAAGACAAAGACATAGCTATGGTATCCTTATCTGCTTTCAGCTCCTTTTTGCTAAATAGTTCCATTTCAGTGTGTCCTATCAGGCTGTTCCTCCTGCTGAGAAAATCATCAGTTCGAAATGGTGATAAAAGTAGGTAACAATGATAACAAGTAAAGGGCAAAGCCATTGTTCAGCTAGACACTTTGTTGTACATTACTGTAACAAGTCTATATTTTTTGCATCTGTGTCAAGTGAAGGAAAGACAAAAAAATATTACACGAATTGAAGTCAAAATCTGAAACTGCAGATGTGATTCCTTCTAAAATGCTGATAAAGCATAATGTCAGGGGTGTTTTGATTGTAAGTGTATATGCCACTAGAGGTCCTTCATGGTCAGATTATGTTTTCCTCCACAACGTTTTGGGAGGGTTTTTTTCTGTTCTTTTATCCACGGTATATATGAGAATTGTAATTTCTAAAGATATTTATTTTGTTTAATGTACTAAATTCTTAGAATAATAGAGTGACTTTATCGTGATTAAGCCTTTTCTGGGAAGATGCCAATACAATTTTTCAGATAGCATTTCTTCAGTAAAAGCTCTTTTTTTTTATGAAATAATAAATGTTATTTATTTTTACCTCAATAACTGCATGTTTTCAAATTTCCAATTTTTCATTGTCTTATACCATATCTTCAACATAATCACTTTTCTCTTAAAAAAAAGGAAAGAAACAAATGTCAAACTAATGAGTGAAATTAGGATAAACAACTGGAACAATAAAACAAGATGTAAGGTAATCTTTCTCGGCTGTGTCATTATTTTCTTACTTCTAGTTAGAAGCTGGTTTAAAATGTCTGAAGGCTGTTTGGAAGAACTGTGCAGCCTGGGGACTGACATTAAATTTATCACTACAGAACACAATGTAATTTCTTGGGAAACTAGTAACAAAGATTCATAGCTCATTAGTTGGAAATGATTAGGAACTAAGGCAAAGAAATACTTGCTGTTCCTGGGATGGTCATGAGCTGGAACAGCCTGATAGCTGCACAAAGGGCAAATGGAATCACAGAATGCATCAGCTGAAATCAAGACAAAGATGCATTACACTGTACAAAGTCCTGGGGAACTTTTAAAGAAAGGTAGGGTATGTGCTGGTTACTTGTATTCGAGATAAACATGCAGAATGATGCAAAAAGATCTGTGGGACACCATGAGTTCATTGCAAAGGCCCTGATAGCCAAAAGATTCCTTACTATCCTGTATCATAAAAAAAAAAATCTGGAGATGAAGGAAATCAGTATTTTAAAATTAAAATATTCTAATATTCTCTAAAATTCTCTAAAAAAATTTAATCTGAGAAACATCACAGTAAGATATTCAGTGGGAAAACACACCTTACGTCTGCACTGCCATATCCTGTGGTGCAGGGGTGGTTCTGCTATCTCTACCAAGAATGAAATTTGAAGAAAGATGTGTTTTCACATTGTAATGTCAAAGAAGGTATCTACTAAGCAAAAACAACTGAATGAGGAGGGGTGAGAATTTCAATATGTGGTCAGGTTTATTTATGAGAAAATATCAAGAATGGAGTTTAGGTACTTGGTTATCATTGAAAATCACCAGAGCCAACAGAAGTGGTAATGCAGATGCATTTTGAGGGCAATCAGTACGAGGTCACACAGGTCTATGCATCTGTAATTCTGATCTCACACATCATTCTCACTTCCCACTCACCTGAAATGTGACCCCTGCTTGGAACTGTACCCAGACAAAAAAAAAAAAAAAAAAAAAAAAAAAAAAAGAAAGAAGAGGAANNAAAAAAAAAAAGTGGAGGGTTGTTGCAAATCTAGTGTTTTCAAGGCCTAAATGAACCAATGTGGTTTATTACTTTCAGTTACTTTCAGTAGTAATTAGCAAAATCTCAAACGACTCTGGTTTTGCACCTAGTCCAAACAGAGCTCCCTCAAATCTGACACAACATATATAATATTGAAAGAGCTAGTGGGACAACTGGAGATTACAGCTCCAAACCATGAGTTCAGTCTCAGAAAGGCAGACATAACAAAGCCCAAGGACCATCAAAATTTAAGCCTATTTAGCACATGTTGAAAGCCTTTTTTTTTAATCAAAACTTTCTGTCCCTGAAATAAAATGTTCTTCAACCCTCTGACAGATTTCTTTCTCCTAAAAGAATTGTGTTCTCACAGTTCTTTCATGGAATCACATCTAATACCTCTGACTCTGTATCTGCAGGATCCAGTAGGTCCTCTATAACAGGCATCTTCTGCCCTTTGGACTATACAGAATAGTTTGAGATTTTAGTCTTAAAAAGAAAATCGAAAATCAAAACCAAAATAGTCTAGATTGACCCCATTTTTTTTTAATCAGAATATACTATGACACTGCATTCAGCCTTGCTATTACATGAAAAATAAAATCTGTGTAAATTTAACTGCAAAACTTGCCAGTATTCATTTCAGTTTACTTGCTTGTCGGTGATGGGATATTGTAGTAATTGAGACTAAACTTAGAGTAGTGAAGGCCAGAATCCACAATTCCCTGCAGAATGCCAGACTTTGCATTCTGTGGTGCATCTTTAAATCTTAACACTCACCTACAGACAAGGGCTGAGAAGAGACTAACCAGGCCCTGACTAAAACAGGTTTAAGGGTAGGATAGTATTTTGCAGGTGAGACCCCTATTTCCACTCCCAACCTAACAGAAGAGTTGGGACAATCTTTCCATGACTGATTTTACACCTTAATGGCACTGGTACTTTTCCTTCACAGCTTGGTGAAAAAGTTGTAGGTTGGGAGCATCATCTAAGGCAGCATTGCAATGATCCACTGCAAACAAAACATGGATTCCAGGCAGACAAAGTTCTTTAATTAAATCAACAAGTGTAACTTGAAAAGATTTTAGCCAGACACGCAGCAGTTCATCCAAATGGATTTGCACTGTTGCAGATTTGGGCTGCATCAGTGTAACATTATTAAGACAGGGAGCCTAGAATATATCAAAAGATATTCATAGAATTGCAGAATAGTTTGAGTTGAAAGGGCCCTGGAGGCTATCTAGCCCAAACCCCCACCTAAAGCAGGCTCACCTTGAGCAGGTTGTTCAGGATGCTGGCCTGTTAAGCTTGAATATCTCCAAGGCTGAAGATTTCACAATTTTTTTGTGTTCTTGTTCCAGTGTCTAAGTATTCTCACCATGCAATAGATAATCAATCAGTCAGTCAATCCTTTTCCCTACTCAGAAATTCCCTTGTTGCAAATCGTGATTGTCAGCCTTTCTCCTTATGCTGTGTGCCATCAGGAAGGTGGCGACTGCAAAAAGATCCCCCTTTCCATCATCAGCTTCCCTCAGCTTCACCTTGGCTGTCATATGCTGCAGACCCCTGACCATCTCCACTGCTGCACACCCTCCTAAATGCCATTGTCATTCTTGTACTGGAGAGACCAAACCTGATCACAGCAATGAAAGTGACCATGCAGAGTGATTTCAGCAGTTTTAATAATTATTGTCTCAGAAACATGTGTTCTGCCAGGCCCCTTCTGATGACTTATATTCTCTTACTGATCTATTGAGTCTTCATTATCTTTGTGTTCATATCTACATTGAAAGAAGTGATACTTATTCTTAGGATAGACTTTGTTCTTGAAATAAAAACATGCCTTCTGACATCTTAAATCATACTTGGAGGAACAGCATTCTGTAGAAGCATATTAGGTGTTACACAAGGAAAAGCAAAAATTGAGTATAAACTTCAGTGTGGAACTAAGACCAATTTTTTTTTCTTCCTTTCCGTTTTTGGCAACCCAACAAAGCACAAGTAATACCAGACATTTGAATTGCACAAAATAAAAATATTCTATATATAAGAAGATACTGTAGAGAAGAGATACTATATAAACAATGCAGGGGTAAACAACTTTACTTCTTTTTTTCCTAAAAAAATGTTTTTTCTAAAATTCCTACATATCCAAAAGCCATTTTATTGAAATGTCTAGCTTGAAGAAATTTTATTATTGTTTAAATTAATTATTAATTAAATAATATGCTCATGTCTTGTATCAAATCCTTCTCAGAAAAATAATTATCTTTTTCCAAGAACATTTTTTTTCAGTATTAAATATTTAATATTGGGGGGGGGAGGTAAATATCTCTGTTCTTTTACCCATGGTGGAGTTTAGGAGTTTGTATTTTTATTCTGAACAGTTCCTAAACACTTTCTTTAAGCTGAGGAGAGAGAGACAAAGGTTTTGCAAAAGTAGAATAGAAGCTAAAGAGGTTAGGTGTCAACAAGACCTGTGGAGCTGCATTCCACTCTCTGTTTTAATCTTGGCAAGGCATTCCACTAATGAGTACATGATGCAAGCTGCACCTTGACTGTAGCATTACTTTAGTTGAACTTTCACCTTGTGGGAAGATGTTAGAAGACATTTTGAACCTACAGTTTAATATATATTCCAAGGGAAATTTTTTTGTTGTTCTCAAAAATTAACACAAAACAAGCAATGTTAATCACATTTCTTTGTTTCTTTCTTTCTTTCTTTTCAATACGACTGTAAGAAAATATTGATCTTTGAGACACTTGCAGAGTTTAGCTGCCAGGTTAGGAAAATATCGAGTACCCACTTAGCTTTATGGGTTGAAGTGCTTTCCTAAACATTTTTCACCAAGAAGACTAACCAGATCATTTTAGTCATTCCTATTCCTATTATGATTCCATCATAGGAATTAGATATTTTAGGACTAAGACTGATGACAGAATTCTCCTTATCTGATAGTATTAATATATAAGCAACCTTAGTAAATTCAGTGTTATGTTGAAACATAAGTTAATGAGAGGGGAATAATTCTTTTTTGGGGGGGAGGTTTAAGAATATATGCACCTATCTGAAAGTTTAGCTGTTTTATGATAAAATGTGCTCTGTGTTTCAGATTTTTATATCCTTTATAACAATGTAAGGTAGTAATAAGTTTACAAATCTTAGCATTGACCAGAATTTTATTTGGTCTTTTTCTTACAACTTTTTCTTACCTAGTCTTCAGTTCTAGAAGCTACAAGTTAGGTCTTTCCACAGGAAATACACAGGCAAAGAGTGTGTGTCCAAGACTGAACAACCATGGTGTATGCTTGTTGTTTTTTCATGCTGTTTGGGTATGATAAATGAAATATCCCATGCCAGAAAACTGGCATTACATCTGTGAAAGAAAAAGAACAAAGGCTAGACTGATTTACAGGAATTACTTGCACAACTTTATTACTAAGTCACTATTTTATGAAAACTGTCATTTTTGTCATGTGCCCTGTTTCTTTTGTTTACATTTCTTTTGTGTGGGATCTCTGTTTGGCACATACATTTTTCATGTCTCCCCTCCCCAGAAACCCCTGATACATCAATATCCCTCAGTCCACCACTACCACTCAGCCCACTTATACCACAAACCCCCTTGTCAGCATTGCCCAGCCCTCCAAACCAATGTGATCAGCCATAACTTCAGCAGTCACATCAAACATCTCAGGTTACAGTGACCACTTCCAAGACCCCTCCTGATTCTATAACCAGTATGTACAAATCAATGGTTGTTCAATTCTCTCAGCATGCTAAGGAGGGAACTCCTGTTATCTCCATTGCATTAACAGTGAGCTAAAGATTTTTTCAAATAGCTCTGATTGTTTTTGCGTTATTAAAAGGCCATTGTGTTTCCTGGAGCTGTAAATAGTACAGTATCTTAGACAATGCACACTTAAGAAAAAGAACTTCCTAAATTTGTAGTCAAATATGCACTTACTTGTGTTTTGACCCATCTGGAACTGTCACACCTCTTCCCGTTTCCTTACAAGTCAGTCAGAACTTAACCAAAAGAAAGAACACAGCATTCTGCTATTTGGAAATCACAAGCCAGATTTTGATTTGAGTTAGAGTGGAATAAATTCAGGGTGGCTGCCAAGACTGTACATATACATCTGAAGCCCAGCTTTGATCTAGCCACACTCTATTTTCCTTGTGTAGAAAAATAACCCAAATCAAAGGACCAGGTAGCTGACTTTGGTTAGCTGTAACTACTAGAGGAAGAAAAAAAAAAAAACCCACCACAACAAAATTGTCTCTACAACCATTTGACATAAATGCATCTATTTGAATGAAATACAAAACCTGAATGTTTAAAAAGACTAATGAGGCTTTATAAATGTTGACCAGGGTAAGTAGATTTTATCTTCAGGTCTGGCTTGAAGAGAGCTGATGATTGATCTGTAATGCCAAGAGACCCGTGTCTAGCACCTCCCAGAAAAAAAGTGACAGGCTGAACATGTTTAGCCTGTGTTCCCTCTTAAAAGCAGCTGGGTACTTGTCTTCTAGATTATTTGATGACCTTGTGTGGACATCTGCTTGTACTAAATAACATTTATTGCAGTGTTTCTGTTGAGACAGTGAACACGATACTGTCATTTCCAAAGACATCACAGAGGACAGAGTAGGAAACATCTTAATCACAGCAATTGGAATTTATTCCCAGAAAAAGAGTTTTTATAAAAATGATCCATCTATAAACCTGTCTGTGGGTATGACCCTGAAAATCAGTGAGAATCTCCTCATCACCAAGGGTTTTTTTCCTTTGCCTTCAGCAAAAAAATAATCATCAAATCATTTGGGTTTTTCACATCTTAAAATGCCCTTGGTGCATGCAGACACATCTCTGGCATAGCACATCATGTGCACAACATGCCATTGCAACTTCTCACCAGTTTAATTATTGCTAATGCAGCCACATAAACCTAGGGCGCTCCACAGAACACAATGGGCTAAAGACGATGTGTTTTAAGCCAGGGTGTAGATTTGGAAGGTAAAATATAAGGGTTTTCTGTAATTTTGTGTTAAAATAATAGAATTGTAGGATGGTTGGAAAAGCCTGTAAAATCATAGACAACTGTTAACCTGACACCTCCGTGTTCACCACTAAACCATGTCCTCAAGTGCTACAGCCACATGTTTTTTGAACACTTCCAGAGATGGCAATTGCACCACTTCCCTGGGCAGGGAATAACATACTGGGAATAACATCCAGTATTAGCTTCCCTTGGTGTAGCTTGAGACCATTTCCTCTTGTTCTTTCACTTATTACCTGGGAGAAGAGGCTGATCCCCACCTGGCTGCACACTCCTTTCAGGCAGTCACCGAGNAGCGGCTGTTTGCAGAGCCCAGGCTCAGCCCCACGGGCGCTCCCAGATTCCCAGGCCAATTCCCGCCGGCGCGGCCCGAGCGCTCCCGCGCCGCCGCGGGCCGAGCGCGCCCCCTCGCGGTAACGCGGCGCCTCCACGGGCCGCAGCGACAACGCCCGCAAAGGTCCCGCTCAGCCTGCGAGAAATCCCCGCTCCTTCCAAGCAAGGAAGGCAACATGCACGGCAGCTTCAGCTAGTTAAGGCGTTCAAAGCTTTTTTTTTGTTCTCAACCCTTAATAATGATAGACCTTGGGCTGCCCCGTCTCCTGAATTTAAGGACCACGAGTGTGGGAACGGTGACCTCCCGTTTGTGGACACTGAAATTGCAAGGGACCTCTCTACCAGGTGAGTGCTCACAGGTACGTGGGGCCTGATGAGATTCACAGCAGAGCTCTCAAAGAGCCTGCAGATATTATGGCAGGACCCCTCCTGATCATCTGTCAAAGGTCTTGGGAGTCTGGGGAGGTCCCTACTGGTGGGATGTTAGTCCCACCTACAAATAAGTATGTGAGGGAAAACTCAGAGAACCACAGACCTGTTAGTCAAACCTCAGTTCCTGGAAAAAACATGAAGATTATACTGGGTACCATTAAAAGCCACTTAAAGAAGAATTTATAGTCAACATGGTTCACAAAGGGAAATTCTTGTTTAAGAATTTGGTATCCTTCTGGGATAGTGTCACCTCCCTAGTGGATGAAGGGAAGGAGTGGATGTAGTTTTCCTGGATTTTAGTACAACACCTTTCTGGAGAAGCTGCCCAGCTGTGGGATGAGTGGGTTAATGATGGGTGGGTTCATGAGTGGGTTCATGATGGGTGATGAACTGGCTGAGGGGCAGAGCTCAGAGTGTTCTAGTGAATGGGGCTACATCTGGTTTGCCACGGGTCACCAGCATTGCTCCTTCAGGGCTCAGTTCTAGAGTGAGTTCGGTTCAAGATATTTGTTAATGATCTGGATGCAGGAGGTGAATACACCATTAGCAAGTTTGCTGATAATACCAAACTGGGAGATGCTGCTGACTCTCTTGAGGGACAGGAAACCCTCCAGAGGGATCTAGATCGATTGGAGTATTGGGCTTAAGGGTGATTTTTACGCTGTATTCCAGATTGACATAACCTTATCTTGAGTGCCATGTGCAGTTCTGGGCCCTACAATTTAAGAAGGATGTGAAGGACCTTGAATAAGCTTGTCTGTTTTGGAGAAAAGGAGGCTCAATGGCAACCTCCTCTCTCTCCACAGCTTCCTGAGGAGGGGAAGTAGAGAGGGAGGTGCTGAGCTTTTCTCCCTGATATACAGTGGCAGAGTGTGCGGGAATGTGCTCCAAGGTGCGCCAGAAGGGGTTGAGACTGGATGTTAGCAAGCATTTCTTCACCAAAAGGATGGTCAAATACTGGAGAAGTCTTCCTGGAGAGGTGGTGAGTGCTTCAAACCTGTTGGGGTTTAAGAGGCATTTGGATAATGCCCTTAATAACATGCTTTACTTTTGGCCAGCCCTGAAGTGGTCAGGCAGTTAGACTGGATGACCACTGTAGGTTCCTTCCAACAAAAATAGTCCTATTCTATTTCATTTTATTCTAAAGCACCTGTAACCATTACTGGGAGAATGGGGAAAGGCAAGTGCCCTTCTATTAAAAAGTTCTCTCTGCAATTCTGGGTAAGTATTAACTATTGCTTTGGTAATGTTTGATTTTTAAAGAGTAAAGAGCAGTTTCCTCTGTAGATATATCAGACTTATTCAGCATGCCAGACTGCAGTGTATATTTTGAGGAAGAAAAAGTGGTTTCATTGATTGCTTATCCAGGAAAATCTTTAACATTCATTGTCATACTCTAAATGTTAAGGTGTGAGTTCTGCCAAATCAATAATAGACTCAGGGGGCACACATGGAAACATTGCAGATACACAGATGTTACACCACTGTTTTATGGCATAGGTATATTTTAGGAGTTGTGAGGATGTTGGACATACTCCAGAGATTTTTCTTTAATTTCTCAGGTTAGTTAAACTTCCAAATTCTGTCTCTGCACTTCCACACTGTAAATAAAATTTGTGAACTGAACCTTCAGCACTTTTCTGCTACAAGTCATTCATAATGACCTATTGTTGGTGGATTAAATGGCTGTTGCACATGCAATACAGACAAATACTCATCTGAATAGAGGCTCGGGTGCATCCTCTTCTAGCATTAGTATTGTGTACTTCATGCAAGTGCTGGAGCTTCTTTCTGTGAAAGAAACCTTGAGGATTGCTGAAGCTGGTAGTCCAACAGAGGTGAGGCTGCTGCAGCTCTCTGTTGCCAGATGCAGTAAGTACTGGGGTGAGCTGTTTCTAGTATTCCTAATAGTCCCACAGAGTGTGTGTGCACAAACACCCTAACCCAGCCTCCTCTTTGGCAGTTAAAGAGTTTGTTGGAGTTTTTTGGGGGTTTTTTTTAGGGGTGGTTTTGTGGGTTTGTTTGTTTGTTTGTTTGTTTGTTGGGGTTTTGTTTGGTTGGTTGGTTTTGGTGTGAAATAATTTTTTATTATTATTATGGTCATGGAATGAATACAATTCAGGCACTCTGTCTAGTAACTGACCCTGGACCCTTGTCTTTCCACTTTACTTTGCATGACCCCACACAAACCAACACCTACATATGTGCACTAAGGATCTTCCCAGTAACTGTTCCTGGCTCCTCCTGGCTCCCCCTGACTCACACTCAGAGAAATAAACCTGCAGTGAGTATCAGGTTGAGCAGTGACCTCATAGCCTCTCCAGTGGCTGGCTTGGACCTCTTGGTCCCTCCAGGAGCCAACTGTCAGACCACTCTTTTCTACCTGGTATTCCAGCCTAGATCTATGGCTTCTCCATTGTATGGCTTCCAAGCCTCTTGTCCTCTTGCCAACTAATCCAACTTGATATTTGCAGGTGTGCACACACTGATGTACATCCTTTCACAGCACACAGTCTTCTTCAAAAAAGCAGCATCCCCTCTCAATACAAATTTATTTCATCCTCACTTGCTCAAATCACCCCTCTCAGGTGGACTTCACAAAGATCACTAGAACAGGAGTTGCCTTTTGCTTACAGCATCCAGTAGTGGTTTCTTTCCTTGTCACTTCATATTTCTTGCACTTTTCAATTGCTGCTGTTTGGATTGCTCCCCAGACTGTAGTCCTCTTCAGTGCAGTACCTGCTCCTGCAGGGATGACTTCATGGACTGCAGTCATCTCAGGATGTTTCTGCACCTATGTCTTCTAGTGTGTCATCACTTGTACCCTCACAAATCTCCCAGAAGCCAGTCCTCTTTATTAAATGTGTTTCACAGAGGTGCTGCATGCTTCTGTAATTGGTTTAGGTTCTGGCATGTGGTGGGTTGGTGGTTATCTGTTGCCAAGCCAGCTGAACCATCTGTGACTGAAGGGCAGACCTTCTACACAGCTCGCCCTTGTAGCCCCAAAGCTACCAAAATTCTGCCAGCTATGCACAGTGTAGCATTTCCTTCCAGTTTGAGGCAACTCGTGATCTTTTGAATTAGGAGCTGTGTTTAGGCGGAAGCATTCTCAGCCTCATCTCAGGTTTCCCCAGCCTTTCACTGCCCTCCAGTGGATAGTGCTGCTTGTCAGCTTTGTCTGCCATGACATAGAAGGCAGCTTTAAGGTGTTCTCTTTCCTTCCACACCACATGTTTTACCAAATAAAAAAAGAGCAACATGCATGTGAGTGGCAGTGTTCCAGGTTTGAACACTGAGAATCCCTAAAGGTCTTTGATGTTTCCTGCAAGATCAGACAGCTTTTCTTTTGAACTCAGACACATTCTGGGGCATAAGAACTGAAGGAGTGAGAGCAAAGATGCTCCAATGATATTTGAGAGATCCCTGAGAGGTGTTAGGGTTGGGGTTTGACATGTTGATAATAGTTTTTCTTTTCATTCCTGGTGTCAGAAGGTCTGCTGAGTTCTGTTTCAATTCATAGTGTGTTTTACCTGAGAGGAAGAGCAGGACTTCACTGATGGAAGGCTTGTCTGTATTTCTTTCTAAAGAACTGTCTAGTCTAGGGTACAGGCGTATTCCTGACAGTAGCATTAAATTATTCAGAAGGCATAGCAGAAGTGAAACCCTCTTGGGAGGATGGTCAGGAATTAGTTCTTAACTGGACTGCAAAAAAACCTCCATGAGAAACACCCTTCTTCCCTCTGCACACCTGTCCCCTCTCCTTCTGTTCTCCCATTCCCTCACACCATGTGTTGCACTCAGATCCTTCAGTGAGGCAATGGCCAGTGCAGACACTGGGATCTGTGTGTAGTGGTTCCTCCATCTGCAACAGTCCCTATAGGGTCATGCCTTGTGGGGCCTGCTCAGGCATGGTTTTTGCTATATTCCTGCTCATTTTTTCCTTCTCTGCTGGTGCTTTCTGCCCTTTCTAAAACAGCTGTTTCAGAGGTGCAACAAACCCATCTGGTGGCTCAGAGCCACTAAGAAGCTGTGACCGGTGCAGCTGTGATCTTCCCACAGAAGCTCATCCCTATAGCCCCTTCCCCAACCTGCTGATTGTGTTTAGTAGACAGATATATGAATTTTGCAAATTATATTACGTCCCTGTGCCATGGGAGAGATGGTGCAATGAAGTGGAGCAGTCGGGCGGGCTGGCATTGTGGTTTCATTCACAAGATCCTCATTCTGCAGGAGATACGGTGCAATCCTGAAAGGAGCATGGGTGGGTCAGTGTGCTTGTTCCTGACATGCTCTGGCATCCTAGCACAGGAACATGGGTGGGTCTTGGGTTTTCCTCACTCTTTGCAGGTCCCTGAACTCAGAGGCTACAGAAATAGTCCTGCATCCTGGAGCAGAGTCATAGGGTTTTCCCTCCCCCGGGTAATTTTTCTGTCCCCTCCAGTTACCCCAGTACCCTTCCATGTCCATTTATAGGATTGGATAAACAGTACTTCATTGATGATTACACCACTTGTTTTCTGATTTGTTGCTGTTTTCCAGTTCTTGCTTCAGTTATTTCTGGGTGCTTTTCCAGTTACTTCTGGCTGCTTTTCCATTTCCTGGTGATCACTGGCATAGATTGGCTATCTGTCTCCTTGAGCACACCAAAGCCAACCCCCACCAGGAACGGAGCCCAGGCAAAAGCCCCAGCCATGCTGTCCTTCAGCACAAGCATACTGACCAGTAATCTATTTACATAGGTCCAGCTCCTTTTGTCTTCTTTCTTCCCTATTTTTTCATACTCATTCCTCCCAGGTCCAGTTTGATCTTTCCCTCCCCTGCCTTTGATCCTTCTCCTAAACATCCCATAGTAAGCCTTAGTACATAGTACAACCCCAAAATGTTCTTTCCAACTTCCTGTGGTCCTGTAGGCAGTAATTCTCTCTGAGTCTGCAAAGGCTTTGATGGGGAGTGTCTTCAATTGACTCAGCTTGGGGTGCCACCCCCAACCCACAGGGCTGGTGGCTCCCTGTTCCAGCCCTTGGGACAATCCTGCCAGGAGCTCATTGTGCTCTGGTGTGGTTACTGGGGTTCCCCTGCCTGTCATTGTGTCTCTGCTCCTTTGTGTTCATAGGAATGAGCCTTCAGTCACATAACCTAATCTTTACCTAGTCCATAAATGCTGTACTCATTTAGGTTCATTTCTTGACGTTCTTTGGGGTAAAAAGTCCTTGAATAGCTCTGTGGCAGTAGTCTTTTAAGTCTCACCCCTTCAGATGATTGCCCTAACAGTGAAAATTTTGTCCACTAATTTCTCTTAATTCCCTTCTACAAACTTCTTCTTTGTTCTACATATTCTCATGTGATGCATGCTTTTTGAGCAGAGACACAGTCTCTTAAGGTTATAAGAAATTTTATTCACTTTTAAAAGGCTTTAAATTCCCATGGACAGAGGGAAGGCCTCCTGTCCTAAAGGCACTCAGTCTACCTCCAGAGTAAACAAGTAGGGCTTCAACTGGAAGCACAGGGAATGGTGTTCTGGAAGAAAGACCATGGGGCCTACTTTCCTTAGTTGGAAAACCTAAGACAAGCCTTTATACCAGAAGCAGGAGTGCAGGGCAGCTGCCACTGTTTCTTCAATAAAAGCTGTCTCTGGTCTACACCAGGCATCCCATGGTCACAAGGAGATGAGGTGCGATACACAGTTTGCCTGAGCGGATGGCTAAGTGGGGGATGATGATTCCTGACCTGCAAACACATCCCACACAGATCAGAGCTTCAGCCCCAGCAGTCCTATACTGGTAATCCCAGAGGAACAGGTCACTCATTCTGACTGGTCGACGTGCTGGGTCTGTGGATGACGGTTTAGCTTCCATGCACTGCATTTCTCGTGCTTCAGCTCCTACATGGTATCAGATGACCCAGTGTGGTGTTGCTCCCAAAGGATTATCACTTTAACAATTTAATACCTTTCATATTAAATCACTGATATAAGGTGGCAATGGTTCTGCTAATCACACGGCCTGAGGCCAAACATCTTTGATTTCCTCCATCCCAGAGGCAAATTAATCGTTCCCACCAGAGTTTCTATAACCCTCCAGCCCTCCATCCAAGTGATGTACAAGAGAAGAAACATTACCTGCGCTACCAGCTCCTACTGGATTCATCAGTTCAAACTTGGCAGATGTTATCAAAGCTTATTTGTCTTGGCAATTCTTCCAGATTGGCTAAACTCAGCAGAACTTACCATACAGGGAAGTTCTTTGTTTATTATTTGCCAGCAGTGCAGGGAGACTTGTTTGCCTGTCCTGAATTATCTCAGTAATTACATTTATGAAGGTAATTAAAAATAATGCTCCTTTTAAGAAATTATCAGAGATTGCATCTGACCAAAAGTGGGACTCTCTGAAAAACAGATGACAATGATAGTGGGCCATGACTTGTAGGATTCCTTCAGAAATGCAGTGCTAACAGAAGAAAGTACCTCTTTGATCGATGTGACCAAGGGATCTATGGCACAAATCTCAGACAAAGAGCATTCTTTGTCAGTGGAAATGTATATTGCTTCACACACCAGCATTTCCCAAACAGAAAGGGAATGTAGGAGACGGACTTTATCAGAGCAAAAGATGCACAGAATCCTAGAAGGAACCATTCCAGGTGACAGATGGAAGAACGAGGCACGAGAACAAATAATTCACTTGTTTAGTGTGATAGAATAAATTTCCATTTGGGGTTTGGTTCTAAATCTCACCTAAAGGCAATCTAATCCTGCCTAAAGGCAGGTTCTCAGGCAGTTTAGGCATTATCTCTGAAATGTCAATGAGCATAAATTCACTTTAGTATTTTAGTGGAGCAGGTTACATGTTCCAGTATTTTCCTGACACTTGGCTGAGTTAGATGTGCTTCTGTAACTCTGGCTGTCTAAGATGCCTTCTTTAGATGTCTAAAATGGCAAGATTTTCAGAGCTAGATACCTTCTATTGCTCCTGGAATACACGGATATTTGGGAGGGAAATACACTTGTAGTACATCTTATCTAGGCACAGCAAAGATCAAGGTGTGAGTCATTGCTCAGAGTATAACACAGTATTCCTAACGTTTTGAGGGAGGAGATAGTTGGCCAAGAGGGGTGAGACAATGATGGCCCTATAGTTCAGGTACACACTGTTTACCAGCATGGAACACAGAGGGCTTAGGAGTTGATGAGATGTGAGGAAAAGTATAAAAATATCTAATGGTTATAAATCTATTATATATAAAAATATAATATATTTTATATAATATATATATAAAAATATTATATTTGTTGAGTAAATACCCAGTGTTTGATTTTTAATACTCTGTTTGGTTAGGATTTTTTTTTGCAGTCTTGTCTTTGAAATTATGTTGTAGGTACTTCTGGAAGATCAGGTCTGAACAGTTAGGAGAAGTTTTTCTTGTCCCAGATGGGTGTTTCTCTTCTTCACTGAAACTGCCTCTGTGAGTTCATTCAGCTGTGGAGTAGTTTCATTTGCATCATCTCCACGGAGCCATTTTAATGCCTCACAAAGTGGACCTGTATGTAGCTATTTATTTATTTAGATATTTATTTATTTTTCCATAAGTCCATTCATGGATTCTGATTACGCAGTTGGGCAAGTTGGTTTTTTCCTGAGGTTTGTACGATATTTTCCTATACACATATTTATCTCAACAACATGAGGAACACCTTCATCAAACACCTTCATCAAACAAGGACATCTTCTAAAAGGTTATAATTTAAGAAATGTTCTTCCCACCATCATGTGAAACCTAGCTGGCTTGATGATATCTTAGAGGATGGAAAGTCACTGCTCATTAGTAGGGAGTATCCCACCTCCAGTACTGCTCTATCAAAAGAAAAGAGCTTGCAGCAAAAAAATCAATAGTTTGCATCTATTGAAACTTGCTCTGTGAAAAAATGAACGGCTGCATCAGCCTCCAAACTAATAGCCTAGGCAAGAAAAACAGGCATGGATGGCATCTTGCTTCCAGACTGCTCCCTCAGTTCTCTTAGGTCCTTGGGTGGCAGCAGAAGGCATAGTTTCTCAGCCACAGGCTAACGGGGGTTAAAAATCAATTCTTTTCTACTGTGTTTCCCTAAATTTCTATGTAAGCACATGAGCATGTTCTTCAGGAGTGCTGTGATCTATGTAGTCACCTACCCAGTTACTAACATTGCAGACAAGTCCATGCCAGGTCAAAAATGTGACAAGAAATTAGGAATTTCTAGATTGAAACATCTTGGATTTGCAGCTTAGTGCAGTCATAATGGTGATAATGGAGAAGATTTGGAAGTTTGGGGTTGTTTGGCTCTTTTATTACTCCCCAGAATTTAGGTTTGATTCACCCTCCCTGGGAAGAGCAGATTGAAGCTACCAATGCACAAGTGGTAGAAACTGTCTGAAGGAAAGCCAGGTTCGTGTTGGTGCTTTAACCACTCTGATCTAACCATCCCAGCTCCTCAAAACAGCAGTTTCTGATTGCTTCTTCTGACTGCTGGTCTGAGATCTTTCTGAGAACTGCATGCTGTCAGGGCCTCTGTATTCACCAGTAAATGAGCAAAAACTGAATGACTTGGACATAAAATTCACCCACCATGTTCACTTTGAAACAGACAATATAAATGCAGGTTCTTTAGGTAGCATATAACACTCACAAGATGACAAATGAAGATATAAGTTTTTGCTTTAGATATGTATATACCACAGCCTTGCTACAATGACAAGCTTAACTAGATGGACCAGACTGTGGACGCCTGATAATATTTAGAGACATATTTAGCTCAACTGTAAATGCCCTAGGCAAATTGACTTTGCTCACCTGTTAGGAATGAAATGAGCTGTGTAACTCATTAGTTCTTCCAGCCCAGATGCGCAAAGGACAGCAATCTGCTGTGCATCTGACCTAGGTATTATACAGTGAACAAAGTCCACCTGAAATTTTTCAGTATTCACATTTGACAAGTGTCAGAGCTACTGATATCATGTACCTTGAAATTCTGTTTCACATGTGAATACTTCTTGTGTATAAGTGCCACTTTTTTCAGAACACTTAGGAAAGATTCCCAGGAATCACCTGTAATCATGTCCCATGAGGAACTGCAAGAAATTTACTGATTTCAGCCTTATGAGGGTTTGTTTATCGTTATCGTTATTAACACAGTTTTATTTTAATTGCTACTTAAAGGAGGAACTAGTCAAGTACAAGCTATGTTCAGTTTGTTTTAAGAAGAGCTGGCGAAAGTACAAGGGAGAAATGTACAGGAGTCAGAAGGGAGCACACTCAGAGGTACATGCAGACACAGAATCACTGTGTCCCAGCGAGTAACTGGACAGCCTGAAAGATCCCTGGAGAGAAGAGATTCTTGGAGCAGATAGCATCTTGCAGCTTCAGCTCAGCATGCATAGCAAGATAAATCCTTCTGGCAGCTCCTGGCTGTGCCTTTTGCATCTTCTGGACTGCCAGGCCACATCTTTGCTGAAAGGTTCTGGGGTCATCTGGATCTGTTCCCCAGGGCCAGCCACCCATTCATATCCCAGACAAACTCATTTCGGGGCTGGGAGACATCATCTCCCAAGTAGTGCATGCAATCCCTCTTTCAACTTCACCCTGCCCTTGGTCTCACTCATCCATTCTGTGGAGCTGCAAGATCTACCCAAGCCCATGAGGGAAATCTACCTGTCTCACAGTGGTGACCGAGTAAAACATTACAGTAACAACACCAGACTCAGGCAATGAGAATACTGGTCACAGCAAATTGCCCCAAAGACTTACAGAAGAAATGTAGTTTCAGATATGCCTCTAACCAGCCACAGGCACTTAGGGGTTTAGCTGCACTTGTGCCCAACATGGACAGAGGAAAACAAGTTGTGGGGGAAAAAAAATGTCACCCATCTCCTCTCCCTGTCCTTTTCACTGTCAAAGTGCCTATTCATATCAGTATCCACTTGCTGCTGATCTCCTGCCAGCAACAACCTACTTCCCAGCTGTCCCAGCCAACTCAGCTGGGTTTTCAGGCTCACTGCCTATGGCTCCCTCACTCCAGCCCAAACTACAGAAGAAGCTGATGCAATTCTGTTTACCAGAAGTCCAACGATTTCCTTTTTTTTTTTTTTTTGCTCTAATGCCATTACCAGCCATCTGAAGACTGTTAGTGTTTGTTATCCCATGTAGTTGTGAGACTTAAAAGAAATATGAGGAATCTATTGCTCAGCAGATTTATCATAACATGATAGTCAGCTGAAGATCCCAGGAGAGCAAAGAANTTTCCCGAAAGTCCAAAAATTTCTTTTTTTTTTTTTTTTGCTCTAATGCCATTACCAGCCATCTGAAGACTGTTAGTGTTTGTTATCCCATGTAGTTGTGAGACTTAAAAGAAATATGAGGAATCTATTGCTCAGCAGATTTAGCATAACATGATAGTCAGCTGAAGATCCCAGGAGAGCAAAGAAATTTCTCTGACGCGGGAATCTCTTCCGACACAATTCTTCTATTACTTTGGGTAAAGGCACTTTCACCAAGACCAAATACATGCAGTTTGTTCCACTGGGAAATGAAGCGCGTATGTCCCTGTCATTTCCAGTATTAAGTTCCTTCTTTTGCCAGTTTGTATGAATTCTCTCTGGAGATATCTAGATTGCTAACTCTTGTTTTCCCTTTTGCCACTTTCACAGCACATCATTACAACCTGGCACTTGTTCCTCACTATCTGTTGCCCTGCCCAGTTCCCACCCCACCGGACACCTTCCTTTCCAGGTCTGTGCCTCTTTTTCACCTGCCGATCCTGTTCCTCCACATCTCCCCCAGTATTTCCTTTCTGCTCCCAATTTCTTTGCAAAAGTCATACTTTAGCAGTCTCTCTCCCACGGTTTTCCACGCCGGCCTGGCGCCCTGCCCCAGCATCCCCCTTCTCCCGGCCC
>VYXD01016269.1:1948991-1965198 GCA_013397195.1 Hylia prasina
CGTGGGGGCGATCGGGGCGCGGTGCAGGCACCGGCCGCGCAGGAGCCCCAGGAAAAGCCCCAAGGCGGAGCCGGGCCAGGCCGGGGCCGCCATGGACGCGGCGATCTGGATCTACCAGTTCCGGCTGATCGTGCTAGGTGACTCCACCGTGGGCAAGTCCTGCCTCTTGCACCGCTTCACCGAGGGCCGCTTCCCGGGGCCGCTGCACTCCGACCCCACCGTGGGAGTGGACTTCTTCTCCCGGCTGGTGGAGATCGAGCCCGGCAAGAGGGTCAAGCTGCAGCTCTGGGACACGGCGGGGCAGGAGCGGTTCAGGTACAGGACCTGGGATCTTACCCACACCCCCTCCCGCCCGCTCCCCAAACCTGCCGACCTCCGGGCACATCCTGCTGCCCTCCCGGCTCTGTACCCTCCTCATCCGACACATCTCCGGCCCCAAGGACTTCGCCTTGCTCCCCAGCACATTTCCCTGCACCCCTTTGGTTGCTGTGCCCCAAACAGTCGTCCACCCCGTTGCCTGCCAGTGATCGTAGCCCTGTGGCCCACCATCCTTCTTGCCTCACTGCCCACAAGTTCCTTCCCAGGAGTTTCCTTCCCCGCCCTTTTTCCTTCAGACACACACCAGGGAACAGCTACCTTTCTCCTCCCAGCTCTCACTGTAGGGTAACAAGTGGCCTTGTCCTGTTTCTTCTTCCCACCCTCATCTTTCCCTGTAGTCCTGGACCTAACATAACAATCTCTCCACGTTTTTACTTTCTTTGCTGCAAGAGGCCTCTGCCTAACTCTGCATTTCTTACTTTGTCATCACCTCCAAACTCATCCTGCCCTGCAGTATTTTGCTCTGCCATTAACTCTCAGATGCAATCTGGAGACCAGGCCACCTCCCAGCTCTTCCTCCTTCCAGAACAGCAACACTGTCTGCACCAGTGCAGCCATGGCAGTGTGGAAGCCACTGGGCAGCCAGCTACAGTTCCTTACTAGTGTTTTATCTGCCTTCTGCACCAGCTGTGCACTGATTGTTGCCAGAAGTCTTCAATAATGCTACTGCCATTTATAATGCAGCTAGACTGGCTCAAATGCTGCTGAGTATTAAATACTCTCCTCTCCCCCCTCTGTTACAAACAGTAGCAAAGCCACCCTCTTTTCCTTCCCCAGAAGAGTCTCAGTCATTTCCCAGTTTACAAGTTGATACTGTCACTCACTCACTCTTATGTCTCTGTTGTGTCTGTAGTGCTTGCCCTTTCAGGCAAGTTGTGCCTGGATTTTAGTTTGGACTTGAGATTCAATAGGTATGAATTCATGGCACAGGCAAACACATCTCCATGTGCCTGACCCACACACCTGTTGTTACTGGAATGCTAGCAGAGGGATTGAAATGGGCACCTTCACTGGCCAGAATCAATTCCTCTGTACTCCCTGTCTTCTGCTGCAACAGTTGTGCAGATTCCCACACTCAGCTGAAGAGATGGGATTGCACTGTTTTACTGGGGGACAACAACTTCTTTTTCTTTATAATAAGCATTAGAGTGAAACAACAGCCAACCTTCCTGGGCTTGCATGAGTCACAACTTCAGATGTATTTTTGCAGATAGGCTTCTGAAGGGTTAGCAAAGAAATTAACAGTGTTAATGGAAAGCTCTTAGCGTTTTCACCCTTTTTGTGCATTCCAGGCAGAATGTAGAATACTTGTAAATAAGTGCCTAAGAGTGTATAATCTCTTTATTTTGAATTTGCTGACAAATAGCCAGGATGGCCAATGACAAGACACTTGACTGAAAGAAATGCAAATGCACAGAATCTTGCATACATTTAAAATCAAATGATGGCAATCCTTTAACCCAGGAATGCTCAGGGAATATATATTGATGAGTCATGCAGTCAGCTGCTCTTTAATTTACCTCTGTGTTTTTTCTAACCTTTCAGAAGGTACAACCTGATGAAAGTAGTTTTAAATATTTGCATTTGTTTTTCTGCTAGGAGTTTCTTGTCAGTTGGTGTACTAAATATCATAGTGTTTATTGTATAGTCTGTTTTACATTTAGTCAAATAAATTATAAATATTTTACAACATTATGCCACAGGTTACTATGTTGCATTCTGTTCTCTGCTAATGGAGAACACTACACATCACAAGCAAAGATGATCTTAGGGAAGAGCTAATTACTCCAAGAAGTTATCTAATACTGAGGAACACTAAACAGTTTGCAGTTCTGATTTCCAATTCTGCTCTGGCTCACTTGCATTGGGATTTTAGAGGAGGTAAAACCTGTCTTTAAAGCTCCCTAGGGAGTTCCCTGCATGCAGGGCAAACTACTGGCTGCATATTAACCCCCTTCTTTTGGTCCCAGGCATTAGGGACATTCCCAGGGGAAAAGGAAGGTGTGACACACCTGCCATTACACTCTTTTCAAAGATGTCATGTACTTCCTTGGAGGAATTATTTGGGAAAAATTCTTACATGTCTCTAGTTCATTGACGATTCTGTATTTGAACTGGATTTCATGCATTGACTTAGAAATCATCTTTAACATGCCCTGAAATAGCAGCTATTGAATATATTTATTTTTGACATCAGTCAGATAAGCAGAATCTCTCATTGTCTGAGGTGCCACAACATGGACAGTAACAACATAATCAGTAACACCTTTAGCATCTTACTAGAAGAAGAACCTACAGACTTGCTTAGTATAGACTTGGGTCTGTAATGCAGATTAATGTAAATGAATGGCACATCCTCAGTTTCTTTCTATCTTCAGATCAGTCATTTAGAGCAATCTGCTACTTTGTGTTTTGCATCATCTACTTTGCTATGGTTTTTGTTTGTTTATTTTTCCTGTATTTAAATCCAATAGTATATTTAAATCACGAAACCCTCAATGCCATAAAATGCTCAGCAGTGGTGCTAAGACTGAGGCTTCTTTCAATAGGGGCAAAATATTGTGGGGATGCTTCCATTAACCCATTTTTTGGTAGACCAGGATATTAGATACATTCTGTTTCTAGTACATCTTCAAAATAAAAAAACTATCCTATTATTTTTCAGTAAGCAATATGTCTTTTCAAAATTAATACTATTACAATGTAGTCTTTAGTCATAGTATAAAAATAACTCTTCAAAATTAGATAAAGCTTTTAGTGAAAGTTTGGTTCATCAGGTGAAGATCAGTAGGATCATAATGAAAAAGAAACACTGACTGACTTAAAGCCTCCCTAAAGCCATAGTCTGATGTGATTATAAAGAATCATAGAATCATAGAATATCCTGAATTGGAAGGGACCCACACAGATCATCAAAGTCCAACTCCTGGCTCTGCACAGGATGACCCCAAGAATCACACCTTGTGCTGGAGAAGATTGTCCAGATATGCTTCTTGAACTCTGCCAGGCTGGTGCTAGGACCACTTCCCTGGGAAGTCTGTTCCAGTGCCCAAACACCCTCTGGGTGAAAAACCTTTTCCTCATGTCCAACCTAAACCTCCTCTGACACAGCTTCAGGCCGTTCCTAGAGGTCCTGTCACTGGTCACCACAGAGAAGAGATCAGTGCCTGCCCCTCCTCTTCCCCTCACAAGGAAGCTGCAGACTGCAATGAGGTGTCCCCTCAGTGTCCTCTTCTCCAGGCTGAACACACCAAGTGACCTCAGCCATTCCTCATAAGGTTTTCCCTCAAAGCCCTTCTCCATCTTTGTTGCCCTCCTTTGGACACTAATAGTTCAATGTCTTTCTTCTATTGTGGCACCCAGACCTGCCCCCAGCACTGGAGGTGAGGCTGCCCCAGCTCAGAGCAGAGCAGGACAATCCCCTCCCTTGCCTGGCTGGCCATGCTGTGCCTGGTGCCCCCCAGGACAGGCTTGGCCCTCCTGGCTGCCAGGGCACTGCTGCCTCATGAAGTGTAAGAAGAAGATTTTAGAAAACCACATAACATATTGTATGTATCGACGTTTCTTTAAAAATTTTGTGTTGCTTTTTTTCTTGAGTTGCTGTTTTCTAAAGCCTCTGTTACACAAATCTTTTCTTTTTGGTAATGAGAAAACTAGTTTCAAATTATACATACCAGAAGTACAGAAAAAATGACTGTTGTCTCTCCAATATATTCACCCAGTTTTTGTGACGTACAGTACAAAGTTACAGGATACTTTTTAGTCATCTCTGTCACAACAGGACACGGAATGAAGGCACGGCACACATAGTGAGCTCCAGAGGCAGGAAAAGGAGAGAGTTTATATACAGTTAGAGTTTTTATAGTTTTCAGGGATTGTCTCTGCATTGGAGGGAGAAGATACCACCTCTCCATCCAGAATGGCAGAGACAAAAGTTCATCAAAGGTCTCTCCTTGGGAGAGGAATGTAAACAAAGATTGTTTTTCCTACAAGTCCTTGAAAGTCTTCACTTTCACATGTAAACATTCGAAAAACAATAGAAAAGTTAGAAAACTCCAAAGATTCTCAGAAAGCTTTTAAAAATTCAGAAGGCTTTAGAAATTCAGGGTGACACATCTCCATTAAAAGCAATGCTTACATATAATTCAATACAATGTCTTAGATCATCAGCTACTGTAAATTAGCACTTCTCTGCAGAAGGGACTTGCAAGAGATGAGGATACTGGCTGCTGTGTATAAGCACCCAAAAACACACAGAGAGCTGTGTTTCAGTACTCTAGTTCATAGACACATGATATAACATCTTTTTATATAGAAATACTTGGCAGATGATACATTGCATTTTCAATACTAACCTACTTTCTTTACTGCCTAATGCATTTCTTTGTTTTCAAGGTTTGGGGTGGAAGCAGGGTTGTTTGGTTTTTGTGTTTTGTTTTTTAAATGAAAGTAGGTTGTATTAGCTTTCACTTCTCCGTATCAAATCCCATTTTTGTCATCCACATTTGCTCTCACTAGAACTACCTAAATTATATTCTGCCTTCATTTGTGTTTGCAGGCACTCTAGAGGACAAAGAAATAGTGAAGAAAACCAGAAACAGATCCTTGTGGCACCTGTATTTAATACTTGACAAAATGTGACACCCCTCACTTATGGTCTTAAACAATTTTGTGAGAAAGTGTGCCATTTTTCATATCCAGGCCTTTTGAATTCATCTGAGGTTAAGATCCTGTTGTCTTCACATTCAGAGAGACACTGCATGAACTCTATTGCTGGGAATGTAGAAAAGATCTTTCTAAGCATTAGGAGAAACAGTCCCTCCCTCTTATCTAAATAAAACCATTTCAAATGCTGTTTGCTGTGGCTAAATGAATTTAGATATGCCAAGAAATCTAAGTCTTCTTTATCTGTGCACTTACCTATCTATAATTGGCCTATTGCTGCTAATCATACCTCTGTGTTCAAATTGTTATCAAAAACTCTATGAAATGTGATGAACTGAGAATTGGAGGGAGCTACTGTTACAGAAAGTTGTGCTATTGTGTACAGTTCATCCTGCTTCCTCAAGTTTTGAGGTTTTGGCATCAGCAGCCTCTTCATAATCATGAGATAAAACTGAATTAATTTTTAGCTTAGGTTATGATTTCAAATAATGTCTGTTTAGAGATTGTGCTTCTCATTTCATTTAGAGAACACTTGTATATGCACTAGTTATATATTTATGCCAGCAACAAGTGCTTGTGTACATTCCTTGGTAGGCTGCTACTTCCTTTAAAATGTCCCTTCTCACCTTCTCCATTCTCTCCTACTGCTCATGATTAGAGACTTAAAATAATTGTTTAGTTCTTACATTTTTCACTCTCTCTCTCTACATTCTAACTTTTTTTCCTTATTCTAGAGCACATTAAATTTTTTCAACCAGAAGAACTTGTTTTGTACTTACAAAACTCCTTCCAGTGAATGTTCTGGAGCTTAGAGGGCTCAAAAGTAGAAAATAACTCTTGCTGGCCCTCATGCCAAAAAATTGTAAATGTATAAAATATAAAGAGCTTTTGAACCTCTGTGTGGGAGAGATGCTGGAGGTAGATGTGTCCCTTGCCTGTCATAACTGTGTTTGCCCAGCTCACTCAGAAGTTTTCGACAGTTTTGTTCAGGGAGTTTTCTTTCTTTGCCTGCTACGTGTTGACTTCTGCAAGCACAAAGAGTTATGATTATCTATATAGATAATTCTATTAAAGAATGTTTCTGCAAGGAATGCAAAAGGATATATTGAACATTGGCAAGTTCAGACTCCAGGTTTCTTGACATATGTGTACATATTTCAGTCTGAAATAATTGATTAGAACAAAGTGAAGTGCACGTTTATATGAAGCTGAAGGATTCAGACTTTACATCAAAAGCATATATCTTTTCTTCTGTAAACATCCCACATTTTGCTAATAAAGACAACTTTACAAATAATTCAGCATTCAGTATTTGCCCTAGAGGTGTTGGGTTCAGGAATGTTTAGAAAGTGAATTTTGAGTGTAGGAAAAAAAATAGTAGTCTAGTGCATAAATTAATAAATTTCAATCAGCTTTTAAAAAGGAAAGTTATTTAATGAAACTTATAAAAGATAAAAAACACATTGCCATATGGAAAAGTAATTGCTTATAAATAATGTGAAAATGCATTTTAATTTTAATTTTCCTTTTTCTTTTTTTTTCCTTCACAGATCAATAACACGCTCTTATTACCGCAATTCCGTGGGTGGCCTGCTAGTATTTGACATCACCAATCGACGATCCTTTGAACATGTGAAGGACTGGCTGGAAGAAGCAAAAATGCACGTGCAGCCCTTTCAGATTGTGTTCCTGTTAGTAGGACACAAGTGTGACTTAGTGTCACAGCGTGAGGTTACTAGAGAAGAAGCTGAAAAACTGTCATCTGACTGTGGTATGAAATATATAGAAACTTCAGCAAAAGATGCCACAAATGTTGAAGAGTCCTTTACAATTCTTACACGAGACATCTATGAACTGGTAAAAAATGGAGAAATCTCAATACAAGATGGATGGGAAGGTGTCAAGAGCGGCTTTGTTCCAAATGTTGTACATTCATCAGAAGAAGCTGTAAAGCCCAGGAGACAGTGTATCTGCTGAGTTTGTAGCATGCCAAAGAGCCCATGGGGTGTTTAGAAGATGATGCCAATCTAAATGACAGAAAAATAATTTTGAAACAATATTAGATCATGGCGTAGCTGAATCATAGAATGGTAATTTGGTTTTGTATCCTTCTGTCTAGGCTATAATCCATAACACTTTAAGTGCTTTTTTTCTTTATAGAGTACAATAACTTCATGTGGTCTTCAGGAAAATAAATTATATATTGCTAAAGGGAGAAATAATTCTATAGCAAGACACTGAGAAAGTGCAATAATCATCACAACAACATCCTTGCTCGGGCTTTGTATTTTCAATACTGTTTAAAATCAAGTCTTGTTAGATGAGGATCAGATGAGCTCATGACTTTTGTTCATCCTGCCTTAGCTTTAGACAAGAAAATATTATACCTTATACTTTTTTAATGTGATTCTTTACTCAAGAGCAGGGTTGCTAATGACCATTAAAGTTTAGAATGCTGTAGAATTTGATAACAAAGATAACTCTAAGGAAAGCAAACTGAGAGATTGCTCCAATAGCAAACACTTTTGATATGACAAAAATGAACACAAGCCTTACTAAAGACTGTTTTAGAAAAGATGATTTATTTGTATACAAAAATGAGGAATAGAAACAGTTGAATTTATTATTAAATATTTTCTGAATTGCCAATGAAACTAAACATAACATCACATATGATCCAGCTGTTATTTGACTTGTATGCAAAACAGCTTCCCAACCACTGGAGTTACATTTCAGTGGCCAGCTCCTCAGCTGGGTAATTATCATTGTCACACTGATGCCTACAGAATTACGTTAATTTACACAAACAAATTCCATATTAGCTTTAAAAAATAAACCTACTTCTAACTAGAAGGAAAAAAAAAAATTAAAAGTGCTGCAACCCATGGGGACCCAGGCCTTACATTTGAATAGGGCAAGGACAGTTTTATTCTTAGCCAGCAAATGTTAAACTGTTGTTTTAAAATGGAAGGTTTTAAACTAAAACCATTACAAATAGAGCATTTGGAGAGGAAAGAATTTCTAAAATAATGCTCATCTACAGAGAGCAAAGTTAAGATACTCCTGTTCTAAGAAAGAAACTCATAATAGCTTTTAATAACAACAATAGGAGAAATCTGTGATCATGTAGCATTTTACTGAGCTTGGAGTCATCTTCCTACTCCTCTGAACATAACACACACTAGCTTTATGCAATCTAGGTCTAGCGCGTAAATACCAAATAAATCTATTTCTATTTTATTGTAGTAGTGTAAAAGATGACTTGATCTCCAGAGTTAATGTGTCCCCAATTTATCTGGCTTACTCATAACCACCAAACATGAAGCCAGTTATCTTCATATAAAAGTGTGTTATCATGTACAATTTTCCTTTTTCAAGACCAGGCAACAAGTCTATCTAATCTAATTTTCTTCTTCAACAAGCATATGATTGGTTTTCTCTCAGGTTATTTTACAGTCTTTTACAATCCTTTTTCAAATAGTTTGTAGTATGGGGACAGGTTGTTTGGTTCCAGTTACTTTATGCATTTAGGGACATTGACTTCAAAGCAAACTAAAAGTTTAAGTTTTTCTAAAGCCTGAGTCTTACTTGCACTGAGGCACAGCTACACTATCATGGAAGGATACAGAGGCCTTAATATAAACAGGAATCAGCCTTAATTCATTAGCAAATAGAACAGTTAATTCTAGTCTCAGCATGCCACAGAGTAATTGCTGTGAGCCTGATTCTCTATTAAAGTACATGTATTGACACCAAATCAGCTTTGTTTGGAGGGTATTTTACACCCTCTTTACAAAGTAAACATGACTACAGATGCCAAAAGGTAGTGAGGAATCAGGCTATGTGCATTTTACACTGATTCCCTTTTGATAAGAGTCTTATGTTGTGCATTTCAGAAGATCTTTTTGTTATATAATTAATTAATTAAATTAAATAAATCAGTCTACCACTGGTTCACTGTGTGTTTCTGAGCAAGGCATTTGTGGGTTTTGTGCCTCGCCTTCTGTACCTCAAATATAGACATGATTGTTCTTCCTCAAATTCACAAAGACTGCTGAGACAAAATCAGTCTATATGATCTTCAGTCCTGGACTCTATCCTCTGTCTGGTTTTGAGTGTTTAGCACCATGGGATGTGAATACTGGTTTCTTCTGACATACCCAAATAACAATAATAATTAAAAAATTAAAACAGCCTTATAAGTGCCAGGTATTGCTGTGAATCTACATTTCATTGCATATTTCATTATCTTTAGATTAAAATCTTGTATCTTAATTTTTTTTCTTCCTGAATACTCTGGAGCCAATGAGCTTTTCATTCTGTATGAAAAAAACAGGTTGTATTGGGGGGGAAAGGGCTGGGAGAAGAGGGGAGTGGAGGGGAGGTATGCACAGAGAAATAAACAATCATCAGAACAGAGCCTTAATCTCTGTTGTCAATGTTGTACCTGTGGTGTCACATTCATTACACTGGGAATAGAGCTTTTAACCAGATTCAACTGTGTAAGTAACTGGTATTGGCAATGCAACTAGAAGTACTTAAAGTACTGTGCACATAGTTGTCTTATTTGTAATTCCTAAAAATGTAGGTTAACGTGTACTTTCAAACATTGTCTGTCTTTATGATATATTAAACCACTAGTGTATCTTCTCACTACACACTTGCAGTCAATAGAAATGTCTGATAAACTGATAATTTGTCAAAATGCATCATTTTCTTTTCAGATGATTTGCAACATGATATGTAAGTAACAGCTTGAATAAGCTGTAGAATGGGTTATAGTTCAGTGCATTTATATTCTTTTTCTCCCCAAGGAAGCATGAATACTGACAACAGAATTAAAATCCCAGAAATTACAGAAATTAGATAAATTGGTAGCCAAATTAAAAAAATAGAAAATATTTAATAAGAAAACACAAACTTTACAAATTAAGATTTGGTCAATCCCAGTTAGGAAATTGAAAATGTTGAAAAACCTTGACAAAGGTTTTATTTGGAGTCATAGGCCTGGCAAATGAATGGATAAAAAGTATTGTTTTGGACTCCTAAAATGTTTAAACTTTCATTGCTTTTATTTTAAGTTTGATAAAGAAGAGTAAATATCTTCCTCTTCTCATTAAAATACTTTACACATGAATTCCAAAGATATTTTGGCTTGCTCATAATTGTACGTGTCCCATGTAAGAAGCAGAAACTAGCCTCATACCTTAGGAATCAACCAAGGAAAAAATTTAGAGGCGGAAGGTGTTTGTTTTTTTCATTTATGCCTTCAGTATGGAATAGACTCACCGATCTAACCTCAAACTGACGACTGTCCTGTGCTCACAGAAAATGCTGCAGGCCTGCCTGAGCCCCCAGGCACACTGTGCTGCCCTGTGCTGAGATCCCTCCTGCCTCAGATGAACAGCTACTGGTACCCAAGCTGTCTGTCTGAAAGCGAGGGTGGGTGGATCCCACCCATGATCGCAGATATTTCAGGCTCAGCACTTCAGCTCCCTTAGGGAGTACATGCTTCATTGCCCTCTTTTTACATAATTAACATCCAGGAAGAGTGCTCTTTCCCTCACTGAAGACCCTGGCACAATGGGAGCTCCTCCAAGTCTCCTCCTTTGCTTTTTACATAGAGCTGCCACAGCAATTTCAGCAGCCTTTATTCAATCTTGAAGAAAAAGAAGGCTGAGGGTTTATTCTCTATGTGGGCATGGAATCTTACCACAAACATGGTGGACTGTTTAAGAAATCATTAAATACCAAAAAAAAATTTTCAATAGCAAAAAATCGTGTTGCTCATTTCTCGGACTAGAGACTATGTTTCAAATAAGTGAATGAAATTAAAATTCTAAAAGAGGAATCACCCATCATCCACAGAGGTTATTGGGAGTAGCAGGTTCTTTATGGAGGGGTAGGTAAATATTTAAACTCAAACTGAGGAATTCAGTAACCCAATCCTGAGCTTCTAGAGTGGATCACTGCCTTTGAAAGTATTTAATTCATTTACTTCTCAGAGAAAGTAACGTTTTAGGCTAGGCCTGAATTATGCAGGGATGGATGCCCAGTGTATAACCAGCAGAGATAACTGACTGCTCCCTGGGATCAGTGCTGGGAGCCAGCTGACAGCAGCCCCCAGCAGCCTCACAGGCTACAAGGGCAGCTCCAACTGAGAGTAACTGATCACAGGCTGCCAAAGGCTCACCTTGCAGCTGAACAGCTTCTACAGAAAGGTAACAGTAGAAGTAGCAAACCCAAAATCTGTGCATTGTAAAAAAAAGCAGTGTCTAGGTAAAGAAACTGGCATTTCAGCTATACTTCAATTACTGCCATTCCTCATTGCCGTGACTTCAAATCTGCGCAATCTACGCAAACTGGGTTTTCCTGCCCCATGAAAAGTGTGGAAGGACAAACCGAGCCTCCTGTAGCAATAAAGTCAGTCACCAGGGAGAGGGCTGCACAACGTAAGGGTGGAAGGAGGACACAGATCACTTCTTCCATGCCTGTACAGCCCTGGGGTAGAAGTGAGACTAACGACTGCCAGAGCCCTTAAGACCCTGCAGAACCATCCATCACTGTAGTGGGACTTGTGGGATGAATGAAAGCACCAAGGACCTGGAGTCAGCACAGAGATGCAGGCTGCTGACTTCCAGCACTCCCCAAGGATCCCTCACCTCTGTGGCACAGCTGCAGGAACGCTTGGGTGTAACTCTGTGCTGGCACTGTGTCAACACTGCATACTATCTACATTGCAGAAAGGCAAATGTCTACATTGCAGGCTGTTTCCCCTTTCACCTTCTCCCCCATGTGGTTTCTTTACAGGAAGGGACTGTCAGAATACATATCTGGCACCAAGGTGTGACAGTGAGCAGGGCAATAGTTGAAAATTTTAGTGGTGGTTGCTAAGTATTAAGGTACTAAAACAGAGGGGAGGAATTCTGTGCAGAACTCCAGTCATAATCTTAGTAATAAAAACCTTTCAGGGCTGGCAGTGCTCTGCAGCACTTTCGAGAATTGTCCATTTTGGTTAAGTTTTCAATGCCAAGGAAATAGTTCAGCTATTTAGTAATAATTTATATTAGTTTGTCATTTAAAAATAATTACTGCATATTATTCGGGGCAAAAAGTCTCTGTGCAGATCATTTTAGTAATTTTGCTGACATACAGCTTGTGTTGTATGTTTTAAAAGAGCAGGCTATGCCAGGACATAACTTTAAAATACACAAGTCTCAAATACCATCCATCAGACCACTGAAATGCACAGTTCATTTTATTGGGATTTTTCTGTGCTCAATTCTCTGCGGAAAAGAGTCTAATTCTCAGAGAAGATTTTAAAACAAAAGAGAGGCAAAGCTTACTGAGCACGGAAAAAGAGATGCATATGCGAACAAGTGTCAGAAAAGTAGAACATGTTTTTTCTTGTGGTATCCTCTTTCACTCTACCAGGCTTCGCAGCCCAAATGTAGCTCCCCGAGTACATAGTGAATGGAACAGTAAGTTTCTAGCTGTCCAAAAAACACTGGGAGATGAAATGTAATTCCCCACAGCAGTTCTCTGCAACTCTGTCCTTGGGTGAGGAACAATGGCCACATTCTGCCTAACGCATGCCATGTGCTTCTCTGTGTCCCAGGAGGAATTTGGCCTCAACAAAACCCCTCCCGCAGATTCTGCCTGCAAACAGCCACTCTGCACCACCCTACACCATCCTGAGTGACACCCAGGATAAAAAGTGCAAGGTTTTCCTGCAGGGAAACTATGAGGGAATTGCACTGTGGTCTAAAAAATACATCAGAGAAAAACAAACATCAGGGAGAGAGGTTATTTAAGCTGAAGGACAATGTTGGCACGAGAACAAAGGGGTCATACTGAGATGCACAGGATAGGTGGTTCTGGTGACACTAAGATAGCAAAGCCTTGGGCTGCTTTGGGAGAAAGCAACAGTAATCTTTACTGCCACATGCAGGCAATTTCTCCAGAATGCCATTGTTATTAACTGAAAAGGTGATGTGAAGCCCAGATAGTAAACACCAGAAGAGTTTGCTTACTTGTTGAAATGGAAACAAACACAGGAGAAGTTTGGTCACTGACAGTGCTCCTTTTTCAGCTACAAGTAGATGCCTGAGTGTTCTTGCCCCTTTCAAAGGATTGTCTTTGGTGGTTCACGGCACATTTTGTGCATGAGGTCATTGTGACAGCCCACAGCAGTGATTAACAAGGATTTCCCACTGAAAGAAAAATTTAATGTAAAAAGCCACTGAATATAACTAGTGTCATGGGATGAGAGTTTAAAATGGACTAATCAAACATCACGTGTTTTTTCCCTTCGTGCACTAAGTGAAGATTAGAAGAAACTGTGTTCATCTTATTGCTTCATCTCATAAGAACAGATCATAGAAACACATATTTCTCTCTGATGCAACTCATTCAAAACCTGGAATCAGTTCACTCCAAGACATCTAGAATATTGTGACGGTATTAATTTCTCTGATCATCCAAATCTTAATGAGCTGTTCCTTGCAAATCACTTTGAAGCAGTGCACATGTCTGGGGTTGTCATTCACTCTGCCTTTTACAATCCATGCAAAGGTTTAAAACTGTAGGCCAATGCAGTATCAATCAATAATTAATATCTTCATTACAAGCAGAATTTAATAATAACCAATTTATAATAGAATTAAAGCCAATAAAACAATATTGTGTAACACTGAGCATTGTCAAAGCACCCTGAAGTGGTACTAAAATACTATAAAACCTTAAGACTCATGGATGGCTTTACTTCCCAGAAAATTCATGCATAGATCTTCAGGGAAAAAAAAAATAAAACAACAATTACAATCATTGTGTAAACCATACAAAATGAGATGCACACTATTTTTAATATCAGTAAAAAGTACCAGTGTTTCCTTGTCTCTCTGCTTCTCACATGTTCAAGTTCTCTTTATTCCTTGGCTATTCATAACTATTGCACAAGAGCATAGTTGGTCAGGACACACCAACTCTCTAGTAGTCATTGCTGACCCATCCGGGCCAGCAGCATAAATGTTACATAATGTCTGCCAGGTGCCTACAGGGGACTGAGAAAAGACCAGACCATGAAAAGTACACTGGTGCTCCTGCATCCTGGGTACTCTCACACTTTTGTGGCAACACTTGGTAAGTTTGGATGAAAAGTGCAAATACAGAGAAGTCCGTCATTTTCAAACACAGCATTTTAAAATACTGCCCAGCTTCACTTAGCTTCAAAGTTGGTTAAGCAGAATTTGCAGTTACAGCATTCTAATGATTTGTGTTGTGGTTTTGTACTCTAAGCCTTGCATCAAAGGGACCTGAGATGAAGTTTTCTATAGTAGTTCATTTTCTGGATCTATGTATCAAAAGCAGTTTATAAACATCACTGAATTGTGGCAATAATAGAAAACATATATTAAAAAGAAACTAATAGAAAATAAAAGGAACAAAAAAAAAATCAAATAATTGGAAATGCTCACATTTTTAAGGATTTGGGCAAAAGAGAATGAATCAGTTCATAGAGTAGCGGCTCAAAGAAATGGCTGCCTCCAAGTCACATTCTGTGGAATATTTACCTGTATCTCAGTTTCTCTGGTACTTCCATACCTGTAACATAATACACAGACAGGGCAGTGGAGAGGCTGAAGCACAAATGCACAATGCACACATTTTACTGCCCCTGCTGGAGGCCTCCTAACTTCAGCACTGTTGTAGAATATATGTGCAATAGAAAGTGCACATTACAGTTAGATGTATATTGCATAATTACATATTATATGCAAAACTGTATAACCGTGTCCATTACATGTGCAATAAATACCATATACTTAACTACTGATAACATAGAACATATAATAACAGCAAAGAAAAAATAATAAACTAATTGGAGAATTTGGAAGCTGGAAACCTTGTCAAAATAGGAGATTATTCAACATCTTTTAACTTCTCAGTTAAAAGAAGGCCTTAATATGACTATCATAATTTATTCATTTAATAAAGCTGCAGGCCACATTTGGTCAGCATTATCAAAACTTCTACAACAGTATACACATTTCTTAAATATTTTGTTACACTTTCCCTATCTTTTCTTACACTTTTCCTATCCTTTGCAATACGAATTTATCTTCAAATCCTGTGCCCCAGGAGAGGAAAAGAGAGGGCTGCCACCCCTGGCGACCAGTGGTGTGGCTGTCCATGCCAATGACTCAGGGCAGGCCAGGTTGAACAGGAAGCATCAGGTCTCAAGGCTCTGAGCCTGTATGAAAAGCTTCCTGAAATTGTCTTCAAGGTAAATCTTTAGGCAAAGACCAAATGTTTTAAGAGAAAAGTGAGATTCTCTCTTATATAAAGAAACCCTGAAATTTTCCAGATCCTTCTCAAAAGGTGCCTAAATGCAAACTTTTCCTACTAAATATTCCCTTCTGTTGGACTTTGATGAACCTTGTGTGTCCCAACTTCTAAAGATGGTGTGATCACAGCATCACAGAATGGATCAGATTGGAAAGGACCACCGTGGGTCATCTGGTCCTACCTCCCTGATCAAGCACGGCCATCCTAGAGCAGAGGATTATGTCGATTGTTCTTGAATTTTCCAGTGAGGGAGACTCCACAATTTCTCTGGGCAATCTGTTCCAGTGCTCAGTCACCCTCACAGTCCTTATGTTCAGGTGGAACTTCTTTGCCCACTGCCTCTTGTCCCAATTGCTTGGCAACACTGACAAGAGCCTGGTCCATCCTCCTGACACCCTTTCTTCAGATATTTACACACTCACTGGTTCTGTAACTAGACCACTTGTGACAACTGGCACGAAGCGTGACGGCTTAGCCGGAGATTGGGCGCAGGGCAGCGCCTTGGCTTCGCAGCACACGGCTCAGTGCGGGTGGTCGTGCGGGGCTGTGCCTGCGGTGCTCTCCCGCCTCCGGCCGGGCGTGCGGGGGTCGGTGCCGCAGCACCCGCGGGGACAGGACGGCGGGCCGGGGTCAGTCAGTCAGTCAGTTAATTAGTTAGTTAGTTAGTTGGTTAGTTGTCAAGTTATTTCTGCGCTTACAAACGACAGCGCCCCGTCCCGCCGGACCCGGGGCTCCGCGCCGAGCCTCGTCCCGCGGGGCCCTGAAGGCAGCGGCGCGGGCGGCGGGCCGGCAGGGGGCGCTGCAGGCGGGGCCCGCA
>VYXD01016269.1:1965321-2000746 GCA_013397195.1 Hylia prasina
CCGGGCCGGGCGGCGGGGACGGGGGCAGGGCCAGGGTCGGGCAGTGGCACCCGCGGCCCGGAGTTGCCGCTGCCAGCGCCCCCCCGCAGGTGAGCGGCCTTGGACTGCCGGCCTCGGCCCGGCCCGGCCCGGCCCCGCCGGCGGCTGCTGCCTGCTGCCAGCACCGCGCTCCCTTCCCCCTTTGGGAAGGCTCTCCTTTCCCAAACACCCCTCGTTGGGAAACAGCGTTGCGTCGTGCAGATAGACAGGGCACGGTGTCTTGTCTTTGTTTATTTTAAAAAATCCAGGTGTACGGAAAATGAGTTTTAAGTTAAACAAAGAGTTGAAAAATGTCTTCGGTGAAGGCAGGTGCCGTTATTGGGGTGGCCACCGTGTTCCAGATTTTTTGTTAACTGCAGTTTTCCTGCAAAGGAAAACTCCCGGAGGCCTTTCGCTTACGTTAGGCAGCTTTGCTTTTGTAGTCACATGTTTTCAAGCACTTTCCCGGCGTTTGATGGCAGATGTCAGTCACCCCAAGCTGCCGCAGGTTGGAGCAGAAGATTTCAGTGGGACAGTCCAGTGTTTGAGCTCAGGATTGCCTGTTCTGATCTTTGCGGTATGTGTGAGGAGAAGACTCTGTGGCCTTTGAGGCCATGCTGGCAGAGGGAAGATGGGCCTGCTTGAAACCACTACTATTAATGCCTCCAGTAAGTGTTTCTACAACGCCTGTTAACTACAGTGCTAAGATAGGCCTAGGGCAGGCTGCCTGCTTAACTTGAGGAATTGACAGTTGAAGATATATATAAATCTAGGCATAAACGTGTTCAGCGCTGTGTATTGTAGTTCAGTGTGGTCCTGAAGAAGTGCTGCTTGCATTTTATTAACCTGACCTAATTTGGATGTATAGATCTAGCCTGAATATGCTGGTTTTATTTATTGCTCTGAGACATTCAATGTAAAGAAATGAGAAGTAATTTATCCCCTTGTTTCTTCCTGATATTAAAAAAACCCCTCTGTATTAAAAAGATATGTTTTAAAAAAACCTTCCTTGAAATTAATTTTAATTAATTCCTGTACAATTTTATGCCTGTAAGAGGTTGTTAGATATTTAAGCAGATAGTACTTCAAAATAATTAAAAATGTAAAATTGAGGAACCCAAGAACACAGGCGAAAAAAATAACGTCCCATAAGAAGAAGTGTCCTTTTTATGGAAAAGCATATGTTCAGAGCAGGGCTCAGACAGTTTTATCCACTTGTTAATGTTTTAGATCCTCTCTTTGCTGTACATTTGAGGATTTCTCGAAAGTCCGACACGTGCTTTGCTGATACACGTGGTGGGATAGCCCACTGCAACATGGGCCTCTAAGATTTGTCAGCATTCCACTTGAGCTATTTTGAAAGAGCAATAAGTAGTAAAAACAGAGGCCTTGACTTGGTGAGATGGCTCTGGCCAAACTGAAGTCTTTGTGTTAACTAGGCATGATTTTGCCACTGATCTTTGAGTCGTCAGTGTTTTCTATTGACAATAAGATATATATGCACAGTGTGTTTTAGGAAAAATCCTGCAGAGTTGTATCTTCTAAAATAGGCCTTTCTGGTCACTCAAGAGTGTTATTAAGCACTTAGCTTACTAATTAGTGCGTTTTCCAATTACAATAAAGTATGATTCCCACGTTACAGAAGGAAAGATTATACAGTGATTTGACTTTGTTTATAATAGAAGATAAACCAATGTGAGAATTAGAACTAGGTAAGGTCCTTTGTTCCTAGTTCCACTCGTCAGAGTGTTCTCTGAGAAGCAGACTGTTGATTCCAGGTCAGTGTTGCCTGGCAGTGCCTTGTGCCATCTGAGTCTGTCCAACATACTTCTGCTTTCATCTTTAAGGGGAAAAAAAGCAATGTCTGGGCACGATAAAAATCCCAGGATAAGAAAGCAGAGGTGTTAAAATCTTTTTTTCCATGTCTTTTCCAAATAAGCCTGCATAATCAAATCTAAGTTGGGTATAGACAGGTCTTAGTTTTGCCAGCATGAACAGGACCTGAGTGTTTTCTTTGGTTTTCCCCCATCCTGGTTCAGCTCGCTGCATAGTCGAGAAAATGTCATAAAATATTCCTTTCTGATTCTATTAACAGATACTAACTGAATCCAAATCGGACTGGCTGTCGTAATTTTAGAGGGCATCATTTAAACTCCACAAGTGCCTAATTTTCCTAATGGTAAATTCTTTTTTTTTTAGTGAGGAGCATATTCTTGGAGAACCGTCTTTAAGTGCAAAATTAGAATGACCAATTGTGTCGAATCCTGAGGCAGAACAAACTGTAATGTGGTGGAAATGCTGCAGTACTTAGTAGGAGCCATTACAGGGTCAGCTGGTGTCTTCCCTACCTGTAGCAGAGCTACTCTGCCTCATTGGGGCAGTGGATTTCTGGTAGGTGACCAAGCCAATTGCAGCAGAGTCCCCTAGAGCTTTTTGTCCCAACACACATGTGACATTTTTAAAGTGGGGTACTTCATTTCAGGGGCGGGCCCTGTAGGACTTGTAACTTGTTCTCTTTGCAGAGATGATAGGGTCTAAACCAATTCACCCGTGTGACATGAAGACACTTGAATTTTTCTGCAGTTTGTGGAGCAGAAAGCACCTCAGCTTATTGTAGCACAAAGAAAACCTGTAGCTGTATCCATGCTGGCAGATCTTGACACTATTGTAGAGCCTTACTGCAAATGTAGGAGTCTATCCTTGCAAGATGAACTCCAGCATGAGCCTGATAATAGGAAAGAAGCAGCAAAGGAAGGAACAGTTTTTTCCTGGGCTTGAATGAAATGAGAATTACCATTTGCCTTTGCATCAGTTTCATCTGTTTGTCACTGACAACTAGAAACACATTTGAAGTTTTTGAATTTTTTTGACTTGAAGTACATGTTTCCAGATCTGTATTTTGTCTGTTTCTTCTTGGCTGTTTCCATTTAGGATATCCCTAAGAAGCTAGGGAGTGTTGCACGCTAGTTAGTTACATACAAAAGCTTTTCCTGTGGCTACTTTTCTGCTTTGAGTGGAAGCTTGCTACAAGCATTACACTGATTTTTAGAGCTACTTGTAGCAGAGGTTAATCAGACAGTGCTTGTTTCCCTCTAGGACATGGTATTTCCTATTTCATCCCTCCGTGAGCTGGCTTTAGTATGCATGCTGTCCGAAAACAGTGAAGTCGTAAAGGTGAAGATGTTACTCAGATGTGGATCAGATGTACAGTAAGACCTAGAGAGCACTGCTTTTCTACAGTACTGTGTAGAGCACCTGGCAGAGACCAGGGCTGAATTTCTGTGTGGCCTGAAATAAAGAAAGTACACAGCAAAGAGAGTTCCAGAGAGACATTTTGAGGTTCAAAGGGAGAGTAGCATGAAGGTCTTGGTGTATTGACTTGCCGTGTTATATCTGTTATGTTTAAGTGCTTTTGCATAGAATTGAAGAAAGTAAAATGTGTAAAGTAGTATGTATTTCAAGTGAAATTTAGTGCTGACATGGAACTTTAAATCTTCTTGAACAACTTCAGTGAAGTGAATTTTAAAACAAAATCTTTCATAAGTGGAGTTATTTTTCAAAGCATTAAAATTTAAACACTAGAATGGCTTCTTAGCCAGAGTGTGGCTATCAACTGTAGTCTGTGTTTTCAGAAAAAAATTGATAAGTGGAGTAATTTTATTTCATCAAAAGTATGCCTTACTGTCCTGTTTACCTTTCCTTTGGAACTGTGGTTGGAAGCAAAGTAGGAAAGAAAAATTGCTCAGGAAATACTGCTCAGAAATTGCATGTGTGACTTTGGTAACAACAAAGAATTGCCACTCTTTGACCTCCTCTTCTATAAAATGTGTTTTCTGCACTAACAGGACTGAAATTAATGAATGGGAATGATACACAGTAGGTGGTATTTAATGCACCCTTTCTTCCTGTAATTGCTGTATAAAATTGTAATGTCATGGAAGCCTATATCTATGTAGATGATGTCGCTATAATCTTTTTTGATTTCAGTAAAGCTTTCCATACTGTCTCTCAGAGCATCCTTCTGGAAAAAACGTCCAGCCTACAGCTGGATAAACACATCATGAGGTGGGTGAGCAGCTGGTTCATTACAGGGAATTGGGTGATGTCAGACTGGAGACCTGACATAAGTGGGGTTCCACAAGGCTCCATCTTAGGCCCTGTCCTCTTCAACATCTTCATAAATGACTTGGACACAGGGCTGGAAGGGACTCTAAGCAGGTTCCCAGATGATACAAAACCAGGAAGAGCCACTGACTCAAGACGTGGACAAATCAGAGGCTGGGCAATCACCAACCAGATGAAGTTCAAGAAGGGAAAGTGCTGGATTCTGCACCTAGGATGGGGCAGCCCTGGATGTATGGACAGACTGGGGAATGAGATGCAGGAGAGCAGCGCTGCACAAAGGGACCTGGGGGTGCTGCTCTGGGGCAGGTTGGACATGAGGCAGCAGTGCCCTGGCAGCCAGGAGGGCCAAGCCTGTCCTGGGGGGCACCAGGCACAGCATGGCCAGCCAGGCCAGGGAGGGGATTGTCCTGCTCTGCTCTGAGCTGGGGCAGCCTCAGCTCCAGTGCTGGGGACAGGTCTAGACCGGGTGGCACAATGTAAGAAAGACATTAAAGTATTAGAGTGTGTCCGAAGGAGGACAGAAAAGATGGAGAAGGGCCTTGAGGGGAAACTGTGAGGAGTGGCTGAGGTCACTTGGTGTGTTCAGCCTGGAGGAGACTGAGGGGACACTTCATTGCAGTCTGCAACTTCCTTGTGAGGGGAAGAGGAGGGGCAGGCACTCTTCTCTGTGGTGACCAGGACCTGAGGGAATGGCCTGAAGCTGTGTCAGAGGAGGTTTAGGTTGGACATGAGGAAAAGGTTTTTCACCCAGAGGGTGTTTGGGCACTGGAACAGGCTTCCCAGGGAAGTGGTCACAGCACCAGCCTGGCAGAGTTCAAGAAGCATATCTGGACAGTCTTCTCCAGCACAAGGTGTGATTCTTGGGGTCATCCTGTGCAGAGCCAGGAGTTGGGCTTGATGATCCTTGTGGGTCCTTTCCAACTCAGCTTATCCTGTATTTCTGTGAATTGTTTATTGAACTTAAGTAATAGTTTAGTAGGATTTTTCATCCATTAATTTTATTTCATCTTCTGCCTAATTAAAGAATAAAGAAGGAAATGTGGAAAAAATTTACTCCTATGTATGGGAAACAAAGTTCTAAACTTCTCCAATGGGATATCAGGATAAGCTTGAGGAATTCTTTTTAAGTAGGGAGATGTTGGTTAAAAGTGGACACAGGGTTTTTTTACAACTGAAGTTGGGTTTTATTTGTGCATCTTAGGATTAAGTACATAATCACAATCTAAATCATATAGATAGTTGTGTTTGCAGTCCTCCTCCTCCCCATGTTTTAAAGTGAAACTAATCGTATTCACAAAGTTAGACCATTCAGGTTCTGTCTTCAGCTGGTTTTGTTGAAGGGCTGAATTGCACTAATCAAGATTTGCAGAACAGATTTTTTGTACCTGTTCCAAAAAGCTTAAGGATCTTCTCTGATATTTCATTCAAAAGGAAAACTTTTGAAGAAGTTGCTTTTACTTTTTTTATAATGCCTTTTCTGGAACTTCTAAGTGTTCAGTAGCAGATATTTTATGTTCATTATCCTTGAAAAAGAGACTTGGAACAAAAGTATCTATGAGTAAAAGCTGACAATTTTCACAGGACTAGGAAAGATTGGAGCAACACGTCAAACATTAGGAAATAATTGTAAAGCTGGCTCTATATAGGGGAAGCATTTAGCATTTGATGATTTTCAAAGATGATGCATTCAAATTCCTTTTTTTGTAGTGGAAAAGAATAGGAAAACTGTCTCTGAATAGGCAAGCAATTTATTATTTTATTTTTTTATGTTGAAAGATTTATAGACTTTATCAACAGGAGCTGATTCCATGAAAGCCGTGTTCAGTACCTACCACAATGCTGTGAGGCCTTCAGGTGCTGTGGCGTAAAAATAGTTTCTGTGGTACCTGTTGCATCTTTATAGCTTGAAGATGAGGTGTCTTTGCACTTGAGAACACCAGGGGATATGGTTGCCAAACTGTGCTTATTCTGAATACTAAATAACAGATTTAATTGTAAATTTCCATGTGGAAATTAATCAGAAGGAGGTGATTGAGGGAACGTGGTGTGCTGCTTGTGCTTGTTTATCTGAAGAGATGTTAGTTGCAGAACAGTGCACTTACCAGAATTTCAAGCAGTTGGACTGTATTAGTTGCTCTATTTGAAGTCAATTGTGTCAAACGTAGTATTTCTAGCCAAGACAATGATCTGTTCAAAAGTAAACCGTGCACTGGAACATAACCCTGCAGATAACTCAACCAGTAACTCAACCAGTAGTCTTTCTGCCACAGAACTCTTAGTGTATTCTTTTAATTGCAGGTTTTTGTTTTTAAAATGTGGAGCTTTAAGCAAATAGAATCACAACATGTGTGGTAGAACTGCTGTTTTTCTCTCAAAGTTGTTATGTTGTTTGGGCTTTTTAAATAATGGAAGTTAGCATGGATACTGTGGTGAGATTTTTCAGAATAATCAGAATTACATGGGAGCACTTCATTTCTTTAGCCTTCCGGTTCATTTGTATCATAAATCTGAAAAATCCACCTTGGATTAAATTTTTCAGCATGGTGTAAATAATTTTTATCTGCACCCGCGGTAGTCTTGTCCCCGTGGCCAGTTAACCCACAGGAAGCCAGTCTGTGATACAGCAGCTCCTACGTTACTCTGCTTCCTTCCTGCCTTTTTGCTGCTGATGCCAAATGCACAGTGAGAGAAAAAAGATGTATGGTAGCATCCACAATACCATTCCTGGCTGCCATTTTGATCAGGGTAATTTATTGAAGACAGGGTCACAACTGCCTCCTGACTTCCGTTGCAGGTATCTTGGCTGGAACAGTGAAGCTGCTCCAAGTATCATCCATGCTGTCTGTGTATAACTCCACTAACAGCTGAAGAATACTCGCTAGAACTTTGCATTGTAGCTAATGCAGTGATTAAATGAAGAAATTGGCAGTTTCTTTGAAACAAATAATAACTCTGTCACTTCTTAAAGTAATACTTACTGTGAAAAGTGTTGTTCAGCTGTGGTGGTGTAGCTTAAATGCTAACTTACGAGGGACACCTGAGAATATATTTTTATGTTAACTGTAGAAACTGTAGCCCTTTAAGGCAACTTAAAGTAAGGTACTGGTTTATTAAAAATACTTTTTTGTTGTTTCTTTTAGAATAAAGGTTCACTTCAGTTTGAAGACAAATGGGATTTCATGCGCCCGATCGTTCTGAAACTTCTTCGTCAGGAGTCTGTCACAAAACAGCAATGGTTTGATCTGTTTTCGTAAGTAATTTTTTGTATCTTACACCCTTCTGCATGATGGGAATGCAGTTATTGAACTACTCCTGATACAGACAGAAGTTACGTGACACAGATTGTGTGGAAACAGAACAAAAACACTGGTTTAAGTTTTATTAAGGGGTGTGCCGACATCACTGTAAGTGTGCAAAAGTAGAGCTTTGATGAGATTCAGGTCTTTGCAAATAGGATGGAGAAAGAACAGCGTAACTTTTGACTTCAGCTGACTGTAGTAAACAAGTTTTGTACCTGCCCACAAACTTTTTGTTAGAATTAGAGAGAAAATGTTTACTGCTGTGTCAGCAAATTCATTTAGAGGCAGTTTGTTAAATGTTACATTATTCTGATTTGAATGGCTTTCTTCTAAAATAACTGAAGTAACAGGGTGGTGCAGTTTAACTGGTATAATTTGAATACTTTTTTATCCTAAGAAAGAAATATAAGAGTTTTCAGACAATGTTGGTATTAATGTGCTTTCTATAAACCCTGCCATTTTCTTCCTTCCAAAATGCAAGAAGTTGCTTTTTCAGAAGTTTAGATGATTTTTTTGTGTGTGAAAAATCACATTGTGTGATTTTTGCAAACATGATATGGAAGTGAGCTACAAAAGAAATTTCAGAAGTATATCTAAAATAATCTTTGTCTCAATTGAGTTATTTGCCCTCAAATATAGTCATAATTTCAACCTGCAGGCTCTTCTTTCCCTTTTTAAAATCTGTCACAACAGTAGGTTTTTTTCAAATTTAGTCTTGTTGCACTCTGTCTTTATTGCTCTTTTTGATGAGGACAGTGTAATGACTCTCTTTACACCCCATTTGATGCACCTGTCACACTTTTCTGCCAGCCAGCAGGAAAGGTAATCTAACATGTGATGGATTTTAATGTCTTATGATGTCTCTGCTGTAGTCGTTGCCAGAGATGTGGTATAGTTAAGGTAAAAATTCAGTTCTGAGTCATTGCTTTAATTTTTAATAACTAGTTCAATAATTCTTCATTAAAATTGAAACTTTATTGTTTTTCCTTGTAGTTGAGTTATTGAATAGAACTTAAGTAACTTCATGGCTAAATTAAAGCTATTTAGGGAAAAGATCCCACTTCTCTAGGTTTATATTTTTGGACAGTGTTCTTTGTTAAGCTTCTTAATAAAAATGCAAAATCTGTAGGTGTCTTCTACATGCCCTTTGAGTATAATTATCCAGTACTGCTTTTTTTTTCACTGCTGTCAGGAAACAATGGCATTCTAAATACAGTAACACCTTTTCTGCCTGTGGATGTTGTGTAAGTCCCAGCAGTTAGGTTAGACCTCTGTAAACCTTGGGCCAGCACCTTTAATCTGTGTCAAAGCAACTTGGGAGTTCTGTCTTTTCGGTTAAACTGAAACAGCTGCTTTTGTATTGAAATAAGTGTATTGATGAAGTAGGAAAAAAGTAATAGCTTTAGACTGTAGGGGTGCTTTTCTGCAGAGATGTGGCCTCGTTACTGAGAGGTGGAAGAAGACCCAGAGGATGGTAATGAGTCAAAAAAAGGCTTGCTAAGCCATGTTATATATGATGTGTGGTTAGGAGTGTAACTGGCTTTATTTAGTCTTCAGTGTGGAAAGAATAGGAGACAAGATACAATTGCTGGGCTGTCAGGTAGGAAAAATTTCATTTGAATGTTGATTAAAACTTAGAATTTTGCTTTGCAATGCTGTTTAGTAACTTTTCTCCAGTAGTGTTTAACTTGAAAATGCTACTACCACTGCCATGGAATGTTTTGAGTGAACTTACTAAACTAATTGAATCATCTTTTAAATTACCTGATCCCTCAGGGTTCAAATTTCTCTCAAGGAGGGTCTGTTGCCTTCGTGGGATGTTGTAGGATTGTGAAACTGTCAGGGAAGGCTACATGTTCATGATAGCCTTTTAGAATAGCATGGGCTGAGTAGTAATGCTGTTACTGGCAAATGATGTCCCTCTTTGTCAAAGAAAAGCTTTAAAAATTGTCCTTAATTCAATAAGGATTATTCAATAGGTACTGAAACCAGAATTGTCTTACACATCTTCTTGACCATAACTTTCTCCTAGGTATGTTGCAGTTACTTGCTTCCAGGACTTTTCTTAGAGCTTCAGTCTCTTCCCCAAACATGCTTTTCTCCTATGTGTCACTGGGATCTAGTTGTGTGTTGTTTAACAATGGCAGATAGAAAGTATATTAATTTCTTAGACATGCTAAAATGATGACTGTTAAGACCTCCTACATTAGAGCATTAATTTTTGAGTAGCCGTTACTAAAAGGTGGATAAATTGTTTTCTAGAGATGTACATGCAGTTTGCTTGTGGGATGATAAAGGTCCAGCAAAAATCCATCAAGCTCTGAAGGAAGACATCCTTGATTTTATTAAACAGGCACAAGCAGTAAGTTCTTAATGTTTCATAACTTCTATTCGCATTGTTAGAAAAAGAGACAAATAATTCTGACTTTTGTTGGATCTAAATGCATTGCTTTTTTTTTTGAAATTTTGTGATGTTCTGGAGATCATAATTACCCTGCAAACTTCTGTTGACAAAAAGAAGGGCCTTGGGCATTTGCCTGGCTCATTGTTTTCTCACAGTACTTGAAGCTGGGATGGGCAGTGATTTTTGTGTTATATTAAAAAAAACCAAAACACAGCATTATTTTTGTTTATCCAAAAGTACGTACGGAATTTTCTTCCACTTGAAAGCTTCTAACAGCAGAATTTTCCATAAGAAATTACTGCCTGAAAAAAAGAAGTTTATATAGCATCAGTGCTATTTTGACATGTTCGTGAATGGCTTTAAAATAAGCCATATGTACAGTGTACTGCAAATATCTGTGCTATCGACTCAGCAAGCTCAGCTGTCCAGTTTTATGGGCTTCCCTCCAAACAAGTGACACTATCAATAGACTCAAAGGAAGTTCTTGTGTTTGTAACACATACTACAGAAAACAGCTTTTGCTATTTAAAAGAGGGAGTTGTTGTGAAATTAAAAAAAGTTCTAAAGCATCCCGTGATGAAGGTTTAGAAAGATTCTGTACATTTTTATTTTATCCTTTTAGTGAAGTGATTTATACCACTAAGTCTTTGCTTCAAGGAAAATGTTTTTTTTTTTATAGAGGCCTTTGTATAAGCAGGCATATAAATGTTGATTTTTAAGTTCCATAGCGTAGCTGCTTACATGCATAAATGCTATGCTGAGCTGAGGCCTTTTGATGTGGTTTGTGGTGGCTGTTATTTGATAGACAGGTTTTTTTGTCATTATGATAGCATATCAGTGTACAATGTTTATTAAAGTTTTCAGGCTTTAATAAAATATACATGTTAACTATCTGTTTGGGTCTAATGAAATGTTAGTAGATGCCATGAATCAAAACTTGTCACTGTATAGAATATAACAGTCCTTACAGGTTTATGTTAATTTAAATTTTTTTGTATCGTTGTACCAGCACATGCCTTTAGACCAAAGATTTTAATTTTTTACTTGCACATGACTTAAAAGGAGAAAAAAAAGGTTAATTTACAAAATTTGAACTTACTGAGTACTTTTTTGCCACTGCCTTTCTTTACACTTTAGAAATGAGCCGTATGCCATGGGTTAATAACTACTTCAAGAAACCAAATGGCACTTCAATATGTAGACTTTCTTAGTCTGATACATCAGTATATTTCACTTTTATATGGGGAGCTATTTTCAGCATAAAGAAAGCCCATATTTTGTGCATAAATAGATGTATAAATTCCCTCCTCTGCTCACCCCACCTGCAGAGAGTGCTGAGTCACCAGGATGATACAGCCCTGCTCAAAGCCTACATCGTGGAGTGGCGCAAGTTCTTCACCCAGTGTGACATTTTGCCCAAGCCCTTCTGTCAGCTGGAGATCACCCTGATGGGCAAGCAGGGCAGCAACAAGAAGTCCAACGTGGAGGACAGCATTGTTCGGAAGGTGAGTGAGCTGCACTGCCAGAGAGCTTTGTTGCACAGCTGGCCTCAGGAACAGCGCTGAGGGCGTTCCGTAGCTCAAGGTGAAATTGCACCAACCCTGTAATGTGATGCAGCAGCATTAGTAGCAATCACTCAAAATAAAAAATCACACAATGGAGTATAAAGGGGCACATTGAGTGGTGAGGATTTTGATAAGAGCCTCCATAACTCAAAGATTTGCGGCGCTTAGGTGAGATGTGGAGTTTTTTATAAACTAGAGATGCATTACTTGCATACGGAACCTTCTTGTTGGATAAATGCAGTATAAAAAACCATCAGTCTTTTTCTTTATGTAACTGTGGTGGTAGTTGAGTTTTTAGTTTTGTCTAAGACTGTGCCTGCCAAATAGTGAGTTATATTTGGGTGTTTGTCTCAAAAGTACCCCCTGAAACTTCAACTCCTGACACATTGTGTTGCTGGAAAGGTTACTTGACTGATTATCAAGAACTGTAGAAATAATATGGAATGAATACATGAATTCAAGACTGATTCCCTTAGCTGTCCAGTTACATAAAGTAAATCTAGAATGTGAGCTGAATATGACTTCTATAGCAAGTTCAGAGCAAGATCAAGTTCTGACACAGCTGAACTGCTGTGTATGACCTGAAAATTACATTATAAATTGCTTGATTTCTGTTTCTGATACCTTGTATTTTTATGCACAAATTTATGTCTGCGTGTACCTTTCTGACAGGATTTTTTTTTTTCTTCCTGATATGCAGCTCATGCTAGATACATGGAATGAATCCATATTTTCAAATATAAAAAATAGACTTCAGGACAGTGCAATGAAGCTAGTTCATGCTGAAAGACTAGGAGAAGCTTTCGACTCCCAGCTTGTTATTGGAGTTCGAGAATCATATGGTACGTCTTGCACACACTGATCTGTTGCCTCCTCGCTTAAGTAAATGAATTTTCTTCATACAAAGGTGGCAGTTGTGGTGGTAGGGTTGGAATAATCTCAGCATTTTGTATTGATTTCTTTGTTTTGCCTGTTGATACATGATACCAATTGAATTTTGTTTATAATCTTTAGCTGCTAAGTGATTTACCTGTGTATCAGTTACTGCAAAATCAATGTTTTCAAAGAGAAGAGTACTTTCTGACCTTTTGGGATGGCACATATAACTTCGTCTATACTCCTTTACATGCTGTTTCTAATTCTGTAGACAGTTTGAAGAAGAAATGCTGAAGAGACTACATTTAAGACTTCCAGTCTTTTTCTTTGTTACAGAACAGATCTGTGTATCTGAAACTTCTGTGCTATTTCACCATTGCTTGCTACTTTTGAAAGCTTTCCAGCCTGTTGAATTAAGCTTGTGGCTAATACTCTCTAAGACAGCTTTTTATAGAAGTCAAGTTCTAATGTTTTTTAAAGTATATTCCATTTAATGACTATTCATTTCTCTGTAACAGTTGAGAGGAAAGTGGAAACTTTTCCAAAAAGTGCACAGCTCTGCAATAAGCTACTGTCTCCATTCTTGTAAAACAGGGAAAAAAGTCTAAAAGACATTGTGATTTCAGGAACAGTGTCTTAAGAGAAGCTTTTTGCTCAGTCAGGTGGAGAACTTTCCGCTTCATTAGGCACCATTCTGAGCTTTTTTATTCCTTCCTTACAATTTTGCAGTTGTATGTGTATTCATGCTTACCAAGTTTGAATGTCTGAAGTGCTGGAGCTAAGTATGAAATTTTTTTTCCAGTTTGCCATAGTTGATCTGAATGTTTCTGGCAGCAAAGACTGGCCAAATTTGGTTACCTTTGTGATCGGAGTCCATTTCTCAGATACGTCAAATTGTTTAATGCCACCTTTTAATACAAGTCTCACTCTCTCATTGAAGTTTGCTTATTAATAGCCACATAAATTTCCAAGACTTGAGAGTAAGTTTGGACTTTCTCTTTGCAGTTAACCTTTGTTCTAATCCTGAAGATAAACTTCAGATATATCGGGATAACTTTGAAAAGGCATATTTGGATTCAACAGAGAGATTTTATAGAACACAGGCTCCTTCTTATTTACAACAAAACGGTGTACAGAATTATATGAAATATGTAAGTAAAAATTCTGTTGTAGCTTTATACTGAACATGTTAGTACTTAAAATGATTGCTGCTCTACTTTTGCACAGGCAGATGCTAAACTAAAAGAAGAAGAGAAAAGAGCACTACGATATTTAGAAACAAGACGTGAATGTAACTCTGTAGAAGCAGTGAGTATAATGTGTATAAAAATTATGTATTTCATAGTTATATAGTATGATATTGCAGTTTTTAGTTTTGTGTTACAGTATTATTTGATAGCAGTAAATTGAAACTGTTTATTTTATGGTTTTTAATAATAAATTATTTGCTGCAAAATATGTATTACTTTCCAATCTGGTAATCTACAATTTCTGAAAGTATTTTAATAGTACATGGATAATGTAGATCAACATAGATAATGTAGATCAAAACTTAAAACTGAAGGGCAGGTTTTTATTCAGATTGGTTTTTGTTCTTCTGTTTTGAGTTAGGTATGGTGGATTTTTTTTCCTATGGTTAACAGTGGAGGAGAATTATGTTTGAAAATAAACTGTCAAATCTGTTTGGCAAAGGATTTCTCAGTGCTCATTGAGAACACCTGAAAGAGTTATTATTCATTGCAATCCAAAGGAGCAATAGAAATTTCATTAAAGCTGTAATATATTTCCTCTTAGGCTGAAATATGGCCATTTAATATAAAAGATGGGTTTTCTTCTTTTCCTTCCCCTTCTTCCTTCTTCAGCAATTTTTTTACACAGTTCAGATTCTAGAGGGAGATTTAACTGCAATGAATATGTCATAATTGTCTGTGTTGAAATTAGTTCAGGAAACAGGTTATTTTAAATAAATACCTTTTAAATGTGATCTTTTTTTTTTGAAGTGGATCAAAATGTGCTTTGCGCCTTTTGTTAAGCTGTGAGTCATTCATTTTGCACAGGTATAAATTGTAGCCTGTATAAAGAGGCTGACAAAGGAGAGATTGTCCTGACGTGTAGAGGCAGTTTCTGTTCTAGATCTAATACCTCGTTCAAGCCATCCAGCCTGGTCCAAATAGGGTATGCTGGAATGAGAACTATTCTTAGCTCTTGGATGTATACTTGGAAATGAAGTAGGGTAGTTACTGTTCCAAAAGTGGTGGCTCCTTTGAGAGAAGAGAGTCGACAGAAATACTGAACTCCTTACTGGTTTGGAGGAGACATTGCCACATTTACTAGCCTAAATATTTTGAAGCAACATGATGCCTGCATAGATTCTATTCAAACTGCACTTACTTTCATGAATCAGTGAATGAGTTAATTATTTTATAGAGCTAGTTGTTGAGAACAGGTTAGCTTTTGTGTCATGGCAAACTTGAGACACATCAGACTTCGGCATTCAGATGGCTGCTTGAGCTAATCCTGTGTTTAATATATTTCAGCTCATGGAGTGCTGCGTCAATGCCCTGGTGACATCTTTTAAAGAGACTATTTTAGCTGAATGCCAAGGCATGATCAAACGAAATGAAACAGAAAGTAAGTGGAGCTTCAAGAGCAGTGCAGGGTGAACCCTGCATGAACTGCATAAAAATAGATTTGTGTGTAGATATATCAAATTACTGTTTCTAATAGATGGTGGTAGTATTTCATATAAAAATATTATTGCACATAAACAATGCCACAAAAAATTACCATCATTGATTCATATTTTCTTCTATCACTTTGGAAATCTATATATACAACACTCTTATTTGTATGAGTGGATAGTTCTAATCTTGCTTGAAAGAAACTATTTTGTACTCTGTTTTCTTCATTTTTTCCTACACTTACATCATATTGACCAACTCTGGTAAATGCTCCATATGTCTTTACTTTCTCTTTGAGTACTTCAGATACAAACATATCCTCTTTGTTTCATCCCACAACCTCTTTACACCTGGGAAAAATGTGAAACGTCTTTATAAAAGATGTTTTTTCTGAAAGGCAGGGAGAAATTTTTCTTACTCTGATTGTTGATGCAGGACCTGTAGGTCAAATGAACAAAACCTCTGCAAGTTGTTCATGGAGTTTTTAGGCAGTATATCAGTGTGAGTATTGAAAGTTAGCTCTGCCTTTTGGAAGTTTTCAGAAGTTTTTTTTAACTCTGCTGCCATAAGTTGAGAAGTTAGTGTGATTCAGAAGTCTTCTGTTGGTCGTTTATGGTAAAACAAACTAAACATGTCATTAAAATGTTATAATTCAGGTAGGAAAAATTAAAAAAACAACCAAACCTGAAATCACTGGTTAATTTTTCTTTGAAGTCTTGGTTTCCTGCAGCCAGGGAGTGACTACTAATATCTTTGGAGGTTTCCATTTCTATGGAAATGAGAAAACTGTTTTATGACTTAGAATATTACAGAAAATATTCACTTCTAAAACTAGCATTTAAGAAAATATTTGACCCCAAAACTATGTCATACTGATCTGTTCATCCAGCAGCGTGATTTCTGGCAATTGTCCAGAGCTAAATGTAGAAAGCAATGAAACTTCTTAGGAGTATATGTTACAGCCTTTGGGAGAATACAGGAGGCTTATGTAAATGCAGAGCTTCAGAAGGGTTCACCTGCCAAGGGACCTTCCTTTAGAAACCCGTTGCAATATTCACAGAGCCCTCTCACGTGGCTGTGTCTGTCCTGTGGTCGTGCTTGGTTGCAGAGCACTTCCATTGAGTCTGTAAGAACTGTTTCAAATGCTTCAATGAAGGGTGCAGCTGCAGATGACTGAAATGTAATTAAAGACTGGAGCTATACATAGGAATGTATACATCTGATAGTGTCCTCTCCTGTGCATTGCTTATGCATCTGACTTTCTGATATTTTCTGCCCCAAAGCAAAGAATTCAGTGAGGTTTTCTTTATTAAACAGCACTGCCAAAAAAGAGCTGGTTTGGTGGGGATCTTTGGCTATAAGCTGGGCACATGCTCTTGTTATATTAAGTAATATTTACGTGCTGTGCAAAGACAGGAAGGAATAATGTTTTCCAACTAAAATTTATCAGAAATGTCATAGCTTGCAAACACTTCAGAATTGACTTTCTGGTTTCGTGTGCTTATAGTTTTGGGGAAGGGAGGCATAAATTTTTTTTCTTGAAGTGCAACAGAAATAAAAAGTATGCTTGGCTTTCATGAATACAGAATGAAAGCTGATATATAACAACTACAGCATGGATTTCTTTAATGTATTCTGAGAGAAACTCCAGTAAAATACTCCTTTTGGTTTTGTTAGTTTAAAATCTGTCTTTGAAGAATTTATAGCCTTTTGGATCCTACAGTCTTAGGGATGCACCTGGAGTTTTCCTTTGCTACTGATTCCTAAGAGAAACCACTGACTTTTAACTATTTATTGCGTCACTACTGTACAGAAACAGATGTAGAGCTAAACTTTTTAACAAAAGCTCATATCTCTGCGTTTCTGTTTTTCTGCCCTCTTTTCCACCCTCTTACTCTTTTTAAAAGCCTAGATTAAAAGATCCAGTGAAAGTTGAGCTTTTTGGACTTTTTGTATGTAAAACAGTGCTGCCATTTGTTACAGCAGATCTAAATTACACTGAGAATGCTTCCAACTACATTTTTGTTTTCTGGTTCCTGAAATGCTGTCATTCAGCCCATTAGGAGTTGTCTGTAATACCATTGCAAGTTCTTACTCAAAGTTGTTTGTAGTTTTCATTCTTTAATTTGCATTGTTATGTTCTAAAAGGATTCTTTTTCTTCTCTGTGCTTTTCTATTTGCTTCTGCAGTAGCTGTTGCAGTAGAGATGATGGTAGCATATTTCATCCTCAGTGCTGATGGGAACTTGATGTTCGTTGCTGACAAAAGTAATGCAGAGGAGAAAGCAAAGGCAGGGCCTCCGACTTTTCCTCTTTCACAGTAGACATAACACTGAGGAACTAATTTTTTTTTCTGTCAAAAAGGAATCAGAGTCCATTTGTTCTACTTCATGAAGCAAAGTCCTTTGCCATGCTAAGTTCAAATCTCTGTGGTCTCTTTACAACAATCTGGTGACCTTAATCCCAGTGTTCTTTGTGGACAGCTTTGTCAAGATGATTATTGATGTTTCAGTATCTTTTCTTTTTTAAGTATTGAAATGTCTTCACAAAAACTAGATAAATAAAGCACATATCACTTTCTGAAGTTTTGTACTGGTAACTTTCTGAAAAACTAAATAAACTCTTTGGGAAGAAGAGCTCAATGTTTGCATTAGTTTTGGTTACTTCAGAACTTTGCAAGCTTTTATAAAACAAGGTATTGTAAATGGTGTTGAAACATACACAAAGACAGGTGTGTTTGGCTTTAATTTAAAATTTAAAAATGTCTTGAATCCATACAATTTCCTGCATAAACTCCATAGGCTTCCAACTGAGAGACATTTTTGCCAGGGATTTGAAGACAGTTAGAACCTGGACTTAATCCAAATTGGCATCGGTTTTAGGGGGATCTTATTCAAGCTTTTGATACTATATGCATTAGCAAACCATATAAGATACTATATGCATAAGCAAGTATTACAGTACAATAAATATCTTTTGTTGCCTGCAAAAGAATCTTCTTGTAGGACCAGAATTAGAGCAGTACTCAAGACATCTTTCTTTTTAAAAGATGAATTGGTTTATCTGTTCTTCACATATTTTATGTTCCACTTGAGACATGCCTCGGAGAAATGCATTCTATTTGGGGTTTATACAAGTCTTTGACTGGTGGCTTCATCAGTATTTGTATCTTTCAGAGTTGCATTTAATGTTTTCACTGATGGATAAAGTTCCGAATGGCATAGAGCCTATGCTAAAAGATTTGGAAGAACATATTGTTAGTGCTGGACTTGCAGACATGGTAGCAGCTGCTGAAACTATTACTACTGTAAGTGTATTGATTTTTAGTAAAACAACAACAGGAAAACAATTTTGCAGTGGTTGAATATTTTCTATTTGTGGGACAAATGCATGAATGAAAATAATTTTTAAGATTTTGTGTTCAGAGATCAAATTTTGATCAACTGAAAGTTTGAAATGTCTTTAAGGATAACTTTTTATTCTTTATGTTTTCAGTTGTGTCTAAAAAGTGATTCTGATTTGCAGTAGAGGTTATCAATTAAGTGTGTGGGATGCTTATACAATAGAATTATGCTTATACAATACAGTTATTTTAGAATCTTAATTGAAAAAGCCTAATCAATTTTTCCAGAATTATAACTTCCTGATGAAATTTGAAATTTGCTTTCAATTTAAGAGTGGTTGTTCAGTGTGGAAATTAAAAGGTTTTTTTCCCCACTGCATTTTTTCAGCTTTTTATCATATTTTTTCTCTGAATCTAGGAGGCCTAGGTGTCTGCAGCAGTTAGGATGTGGCATGTGTCTTTCATTGATCCTTGAAAATGTCATTTAAAATAGAACATTACTGTATAGTATTTGAAAGTTACAGGGGTTTTATATACATATATATTGAAAATACTATCCTGAAAGTCTGTGTTTAGGCCTACATGCTGTAGAGCTCTTCAATCCAGAGACTAAAGATAAAATGTACATTCACAGTAAGCAGGCTTTTTAGGTTACAGCATTTTTACAGATTAGGGAATTACATGTATGCTCAGACTGAATTCTGTGGAGTCTTGGTTCTTTATTTGATTTTTGCCTCTTTAGGATTCTGAGAAGTATGTAGAGCAATTGCTCACGCTATTTAATCGGTTTAGCAAGTTGGTTAAAGAAGCTTTTCAAGATGATCCACGATTTCTTACTGCCAGAGATAAGGTATGTGTTTCTGCTGGTCTTTTGTTCACTGTAAGAACTGTTGCAATTTGTATTATGATATCTCCAAAACCCTTGTGCCCATTCATTATTAAATTTAGAAGCTGCTATTACTCTATTAAATATGCAGACTAAAATATTGATGAAACTTACTATCAACTGAGGAGCTTTTAATTTCTGTTGTAGTGCTGCATAAAGTTGCATATATTCAGCTTTGGAATGTTGTAGAGCAAGTACATTAGAAGATGACCTTTGTATTGAGACCATAATGTCCAATTCAGCAATAATTTGTGTTTGGAAATTACTTTGTGTTTGTCTCATGGCTTCAGATGTGCAGCCTGGTCCATGAAATCCCTTCCTAAGTTGTTCTTTGAAGGAAACTACAATGGTAGTGGAAAAGAGGGAAACATCAGTTTATTGGGAAATTGAGTCATAGAATTTGAACTCTCAAATTGAAAATAGAATCTGCAATCTTTAGGCTAATAAAAATAATTGAATTCCATGTTACAGTAGTGTAAAAAGAAACTCTTTGCAATTCACATCAGAGAGAAATGGAATGAAGCACCAATAATTGAATTATTTTTCAGGCATACAAAGCAGTTGTGAATGATGCTACAATATTTAAACTTGAATTGCCATTGAAGCAAAAAGGGTAAGCCATGTAAACTTTATGTGAGTCAAGGTTTTTAAAATGTCTCTTCAAAAAGTAATGCTGTGTTTAAAAGGGCTTTGTTTTATTTGCATTATGGAATTTCAGATTGCTTATTGATCTCTGGTAAGACTCTTCCTGTGGAAGCAGATCAGTGAATAGCAGCCTGGTTCAACTTGAATTTGTTTGTAGAATTTGGGGATCTGTTCTTTTATACTATGACTCAGTTTGTTAGCTGAAGTTCGTAATGGCTTCCTGGATTATTAATTCCAAAAACCTCAGCTGTATAACTCTGCTGCAACTTCAGCAAAGTTCCCGGGGAAAAATGAGGCAATAATCTTCATGGGAATAACTGTGGCTGACTAAGGTGTAACCATCCACAAGCTGTTTTCCACCTCCCCTTGTGCCAGTTGTGAGTGTGACCTGTCCAGCTGTTGCATTTTTGTTTCAGTGCAGGATTAACCAGGTTAGTTTAAACAACTTCCAGTAGATTAGGCAGACCTGCGTGACTCAAGAAGAAGGACCATGCTTACAGTGCCCGCTCTGCTAACTCAGCCAAGAGAAGGTAGCAGTCAGTTAATTGATTGTTAACATTTACCGTGTGATGTGCCACTTCAGTAGGAAATTGTATATATTTAGATGCTTGGGATTGCTTATGTATAATTTGTCATCTGATGTACTGTGGAAACAAAGCTTTTGTAGCTGGGCTGCCAGCTTCCCTTTCCAGTTGCTTCTAGTTAGGAGTGGATGGTTGTAAATAGCTGTCCAGCATCTTGGTTCATAGTCTGGGTTTGGTTTTGGATAATGGCAAGCCTGAATAGGGATTAGTCTTTTTCTTTGTATTTATTGGAGGAATGCTGTCACAAAAGACTGAATCCCTGCTTTCTATACTTTGCATAGATGTAGGTAAGGTAGAGGAGTTTCTTAGGTATCTTCTCATAGTTTCTTTTCCTCTGGGACCATCCCAGTTGATACCTCATTCAAACTGTTTCATGCCTCCAGTGAATCCGGCCTAGTGGTTTCTTAGAAACCACTGTGATTGTGATTGTCTTCTGTTCAGCATTTGTCTTCCCAAGCACTTTGAAGTTGTCCAGCTATGCAGCCTGGTTTGAGCAGAATGAAAGTTCTGTAATATCCAAAAGACTTGTGATCTGCTTGTACCTCCAGTGGTCTTTAGGAGGGCAGGAGACATTAGCCTGCAAGCTGCCTTATGAGTTTAAAAAAAAGGACAAGTTGTGTAAAGAGTGTTAGCTCTGTCTGTAGTAATTGATGAGAGGGTGAAATAATGAGCAAGAAAAATGGATTCCTGAGCTTGCTGTGGGCCCTTGAGTAGCAGTCAAGTTGGTGCCATCTGACTCTAGGGATAGGGATTGGTCCTTGCTGTTTGGTTTTATTCACCAGTCTAGACACAGGTTTGGAACAATACCTGTGCTTGCTGCATTTTGAAGAACCGCAGTCTGTCTACTGTAGCATCTTGTTCAACTTTAGTCTGCATTTAATCTCCTAGCTGTTAGTCCATCCTTTATAGCTATGATTAAATAATTTTATCCTGTTACCCTGTGTTAGATGTATTGAGTTTTGCAGTCTGTGGAGTCTGGTGCAGGAGGCTGTTCTTGAGACCTCATTACAACATACTGAGGAGATGAGTGAAACATTTCACTGTAACATTTGTTAATTCTTTACTGGAATACTTCTTTTCATGCAATATTTTGTTGTTTCAAACTGTAGTTTCACCTGTATACTTCATTGTTACAGTTCTAAAATTGTGATTAGTTAAAATAAGCTGTAGAAGCTGTCTGAAAGTGTTTGGCAGTATTTATTTTTTCAAGAAGAAAGGGTGTTATCCCTAAGTTTTCATTAGTTTAATGAGGATATAAATTCATCGCCAGGATCCTTGCCAAGGGGATCGGGAGAGAGTGGTCTGTCTTGTTAACAATGTGACTACTCCAGAATAGCAGGATTCTGTATGGTTTGAAGAAATGCTGTTCTTCTTTTACCTAGTGTTGGATTGAAAACGCAGCCTGAATCCAAATGCCCCGAGCTTCTTGCTAATTACTGTGACATGTTGCTAAGAAAAACACCACTAAGCAAAAAACTAACCTCTGAAGAAATTGAAGCAAAGCTTAAAGAAGTGGTATGTTTTTGCTTTCTATTTCTCAGTTATTCTGAAGAATGAATTTGTTTGGTTTGTTTTCTTATGTGGGTTGAGGCCTTGATCTTCAAAAGCAGTTATGCAAGGTGTAATAGTAGAGAAAAGAGTTTATTATGTTACTGTTTGTGTGTGTTTAAGTATTGTAAATCATTCAGTGTTTCATGTCTCCTGTGTCAGTCTACAAAGTTGGTATACTAAATTAATGCCTATATGAGACTGTAATTTATTACAATAACTAATATTTGTCTAGAAAATAAGACAGGAGATTTTTACATACCAGTGTCAGTGCATTTTTTTGATTTAAGAGAATTTCTTGATGTTTGACAAATGAAGAAATTGAAGGTGTGATATTATAAAACATTAATTGCTGATACCTATGGTAGTATTAGCACAGTTGCTCTTAAGGCAATGTCAAGTAGCCTTTCTCTAGTCACAGGCTACAGTGCCATTAGATCAGCATTCAAATATTTGTCTGGTTGGCAATGCAAATAAATATATTAAACTTTCTTTACAGCTTTTGGTTCTTAAATATGTACAGAATAAAGATGTTTTCATGCGATATCACAAAGCTCACTTAACAAGACGTCTGATATTAGATATATCAGCTGATAGTGAAATTGAAGAGAATATGGTGGAATGGCTCAGAGTAAGTAGCATCACATCTTTCTTTGGTTGTGCCTCATTCTTGTGATTAATATTCCACTCTTGAACTTAAATATCTTTCTTGCTTTAGTGAGTTTTATCATTAACAGCAGGCCACTCAGAGCATCTTATACTTCCCTTCTATCACAGTACTTTATGAAAGTAAAATTGTTTGGCTCGTGTCTAATAGTGGCAGTGATAGATTTTAAAATATTTCACATACAATTATCTAAAGGTTTCATATATTCCATATGCAAATAAGCAAAATGCAGTGTACTTGTTTAGTTACATAAATAATTTGAGATACAGTCTAACTTAGAATTTTTATGTAGATTACAATATTATTTGCATGCCTTAAACGTTCCTTCAGATCTCGGAACTCATGGATTCCTGAATGCATGCATATATTCTTCAGCACTTCAATTTCTTTAAAAGAATTGTCATATGCCCTTAAGGGATAATTACTTAAGATCCGTGAAAAAAACCTTTATATTGCATTGCAGATTCACTGTTACTGTAAAGTGATGATATCAATGTACTTCTTTGTGCTCTTAATTTATTCGAGCTTATGATTTTAAAAATAAAGCTTTTTGTTCGTTGTTTTCTATGTCATGTTCTGTGACATTATTCTGTTTGTTTATGTAGGAAGTGGGAATGCCAGCAGACTATGTAAACAAGCTGGCTAGAATGTTCCAAGATATCAAAGTCTCCGAAGACTTGAACCAGGCCTTCAAAGAAATGCACAAAAATAATAAACTTGCTTTACCAGGTATTGTTTTTGAATTATTTGCTACTTTTTGTTTCTCTTAGTGAAAAATAGCTCTGTTAAATCTTAAGGTAAAAATTACGTCACCTGCAGGTTGAACACAGTCTCCATGACATTGTTGCCCCCAGACTGGATGTGTCTGTAGACTCTGCTTTCTTCTGCAGTTTATACTAGACCTGTATCATTCTATGAGTTGTTTTAGGTTTTGCGTGTGAGCAGTTTTGTAGATACAGATTCCCTTCTCTTGTAGACAAATTGCAAGCAGGGGTTTGAATTGGCATCAGCCAGGTGAATGCTTGAACTACCTCCTTTTATGCCCTCATCATTCTTCGAGTGCTCCATGCTGTGCTCCTCCTTTATCTGCCAGCAGGAGAGCTGGATGCATGCTATGAAGAGCTTAAATCACATTCTGAGATTGTTTCACTGATGAGAGGGGCTGAGGAACATCAAGTATTGGACCTTCCATGCTGAAAACCCTTGACTAGTGCTTGTAAGCATCAGCTGTAAAGCTGCAGCAGCATTTAGGGAGCTCTGCAGCAGCAAGCCAGAAAAGCAGGTTTCAATCAGTGCTGCTGGCAGAAAGCCAGTGGTGCATAGAGTGCCTTAATGTTTAAGTACGTAGACACCCTACAACTTCCTGAAAATTCAGTCCTTCATAATTGTGTTGAGAGTAGGAAAAAAACACAAAACGTTTTGGTTTATCTCTCTGTTATACCTGGAGATTCATTTAATCCAATATCATCTTACAGCTGACTCTGTGAATATTAAAATTTTAAATGCTGGCGCCTGGTCCCGAAGTTCTGAAAAAGTGTTTGTCTCGCTGCCCACGGAATTAGAAGATCTCATCCCAGAGGTTGAAGAATTTTATAAAAAGAATCACAGTGGTAGAAAACTCCACTGGCACCACCTCATGTCCAATGGAATTGTAAGTGTGTAGTTTTCATTATATCAGTCTTAATGACTGCACTCTCTGTGTATTAATAACAGTAAGAAAGCTTGTGATCCAGACAGGCTTATAAGTAAAATTTTCATCCTCTTCACAGATAACATTTAAGAACGAGGTTGGCCAGTATGACTTGGAGGTAACAACATTTCAGCTGGCTGTGCTGTTTGCCTGGAACCAAAGACCCAGAGAGAAGATCAGCTTTGAAAATCTTAAACTGGCAACTGAACTCCCTGATGCAGAACTTAGGAGGACTTTATGGGTATATCCCTTTCTCTTGAAACAGATTGCTTCTTGATTTTTGTACTCTGAAATACTGGATTAGTATTTTTAAAGCACTGTTTGATAACACTTGGAAACTGAAATGTGAACACCTTTCTTGGTAATTAATCAGTTGTAGTGCTGGCTCCTTGCACTGCTGCTGAGCACACACAGCCTTTCCATTAACACGTTCTCCCTACCCAGCGTTACTTCACAAGCTTTTGGAAACTGTAAGAATTTTTTGACCATATCCTGCCTAAAGCACAGAGTTATGATTCTGTTTTGTCAAGTGGGTCTGGTTTAATTCTAGGAAATTAGTGACACCTGGTAAATACATGTTGATTAAAAACTTCAGTGTTTTCTTTAGCAGACTTCTAATTATTTAGCTCATGAATAAAGAGAGAAATCATGTAAGTCAGACTTAACACCACTTCTGTAGCCATGAGTTTGTGTATTTTACTACTTTGCTTATGCTAACCCATTTCAGAAGGAGTTTTGGTAAACTGTGTCCCCTCTCTGATTTTACTAGTTCCAAACAAGGCTATGTGGTTCCCTAACTACAGTCAGCACAGCAGTGAATTATGGTTGTAGAAAGTAGTTGTTTCTATTTAGAAAGTCTGGTGTTTTATTTTCATTCTTTCTCCCCCTCCCCTTTTCTCTGTAGTCTCTTGTAGCATTTCCAAAGCTGAAACGTCAGGTTTTATTATATGAACCTCAAGTCAATTCACCCAAAGACTTTACAGAAGGAACCCTCTTCTCGGTGAACCAGGAGTTCAGTTTAATGTAAGATGATGTTTGAAAAGTGAAATAACAATGTACTGTTTTATAACTAAAGGAATACACTTTAACTTGACCTTTGTTCTTGAAAGTTTTCAAATTAACCTAGACACATGCTTTGCTGCCCTGCCCTCACTTATTTTGGTAAGTCATGCTTCAAGTAGATGATTGGACTAGATGACCTGCAGCAGCTCCTTCAAAAAAAATGTTTTTTATGATTCTAATTCCTGTGAAATTAAATTTCTTACACACTTAGGGACAAGTTGCAAAATTGGAGGCTTTGCTATGTTCCAGTTAGCAGTAAGTCCATAAAATTTTATGGAAGACAGCCTGTAATCAGAGCACACGTGCTGTATTGGTTATTGCACACACACAGAATTTTAGAAACAGAGGTGATAAGTTAAAAAAAAGAAGTGAAACTGCTTAATAATATGGTGTGCTGTGAAGAGCCAGGATTTTTGGTGTGGCTCTCACCAGAGAAGAGTGTCTTTATTTCTGTGAGAATTGCAGAGCTCTTTTACAGGTGCTTTGAAATCCTTTGAGCACAAGATAACACAGGAAATATTAAGTGGTACATACTACGTTCAGAGTGGTTTACTTGCTTCTGCCTGTCTCTGCATAGTCAATGACTATGATGAGAACTGTCTCCTTGCTAGGAGACTCAGATGAAACTCAGATTCTTTGCCTCATTCTAAGCAGCAACTGGATCTGTGGAGAAAGAGATAGGTGACAAGTCTGCTTTCCTGGGGCTTAGTTGGTTGCCCAGGGCCATAATGCTTATTCCTGTCATCAGGATTCTGAGCTTAGGGAAATGATGAGAGGACATGACAGAAGACACAGGCTGTAGAGAAAGTTTGTGGGTGACCACTGAAGAATGCCATCAGCTTTCTTTGTTCCAATAGCTGGGTTTTATCCCAGACAGTTCTTTGATGGAATATTAACTAGTCAAATTTCCTGAAGTTTGTTGTAAAACCTTCCTCCAAAGAACCCTACATTTATATAACTAAATTGAAATGTATTTTTCTGAAATCCTATTATTTCAGCTACTGGATTTACTAGTAATGCTGTAGCATTATTTAGGTTTCATTGTGCAGAGACATTGGCATTGAGTGTTGATCTGTCAGTCTGCTCCTCTCTTGCTGCTGTAATGCTAATAACCTCTGAGTATCTGATCTATCGTGATACTTGTTGCTGCTGTAATTCAAGTTTAACAGGAATTCTGTAACTGAAAATGGTTTGGGTTTTGGTTTGGTTTTTTGCTCACTTTTGTGCAATACAACTTTTTTCAGAAAAAATGCTAAAGTTCAGAAAAGGGGCAAGATAAATTTGATTGGTCGATTGCAACTTACTACGGAGAGAATGCGGGAAGAGGAGAATGAAGGAATAGTCCAGCTACGAATATTGCGAACCCAGGCAAGTAACCTGCCAGAGGAATACAAAATTCCCCTGTTTCTTTGGTTGCATTATCATTACTGTAATTGGTTGTATTTTCATTACGTGCTGTCCACAGTTGGATGTTGATGTATGAAATGGGTGCCTTTGAATCCCATTGGAAGTCACTTGTGCTGTATGACTGTAGATCCTTGTGAATACCTGATTTTACATGTGTGTTCATGCACTTGTAGTTATTGGCCTCCTTTTCTGAAGTACCAGGTCATCATCTTCAGAGAGGACAAAGCAGATACTAAGCAAGTGGTGAAGGCATAACAGTGTGGGGTGGGTGACAACAGCAGATTGGTAAAGTTGACTGACACTGGCCTCCACCATGAAAAAACAGCATTCTTGATCTTGTTGTCTCTTTGGTCTGTATGAAGAGAATAGTCTTGGAGGTGGGATCACGCTGTAGTGACAGCACTATGACTTCGCCTTAGAGAAGTTGAAAAGTGTATCTTAGCTGTACAAACTGCAGCTTCCTGCTCTGTGGTTGATAGTCTTCAGTCAGCTACTCATGTCAAATCTTTTGAGCTGACAGTTTTAGAAAAGCCTGATTGTTTTCTGGCATCAGGGATCTTATCTACAATGGAGTCTCAAAAATCCATTTTACCTTCAAGTTTCAGTCAGGTTGGATTGCAGGCCTTGCACGTTGTGAGTTGTAGCACCTGATTTAACGTATGATGTGACCATTCTGGCAGCAGCAGGATTAATGCCTAGTTGTACTTACAAAATGAGTGAGATGTTTACAAGGTAATATCACAAGTCACCTAGGAAACTGCAACTTCTGCTTAGGGAAGGAGTGAACATTTGGTTTTAATGAGTAATTCACACTCTAGATACAGGATTTAACTGCTCCTTTGACCGGAATTGTCTTGTATCTCTTGCATCTTGCCTGTGCTTCATTCTTTTCCTTTCTCAACTTCGTAAAAGCAGTTCTGTATAGGCTAAAAAATGCAACATATTTCTGATTTCTAAGGGGAAATACAGATTTCCTTGCTGTCTTGCCTTACCAGGAGCCTCCTATTAATGCTGTGTTCATTTTGTCACTTCACCCAGGCATTTAAAAATAATTTTTCTTTTCTTCTTGTCCCCCACCAGGAGGCTATCATCCAAATAATGAAGATGCGGAAGAAAATTACTAATGCTCAGCTTCAGACTGAACTGGTAGAAATATTGAAAAACATGTTCTTGCCACAAAAGAAAATGATAAAAGAGCAAATTGAATGGCTTATAGAGCACAAATATATCAGAAGAGATGAGTCGGATATCAACACCTTTATATACATGGCATAATTGGAGGACTCTGCGGGATGCTGAGAACATAAATGGAAGGGTGCTTGGACAGACAGCTGCAACAGTTTGTGCTGCAGAAGGACTGGTTTTGACTTTCGTTACATATTAAAATCCCTGCCTTACCTTACAGAGGACTATATTTTGCCAATCTCATTCAGCTAGCATGATGGCATTCCCTTCATGTTGCACACTTTTAACAGCATGCTGTTTTGTGGGAAACTTGCATTCATGAAGAGCCCATTGTGAACTTTTTAAAGTAGATTTTATTTACGCCCACCAGGAAGAACACAGGTTTGGGTTTTTAGATGACCAGTACTTGCACAAGGAAAAAATATTCAAATATTCATGCACTGAGGAACTGCTATTAGTTTTGTTTTGGGTTTGTTTTTTGTTTTGTTTGGTTTTGGGTTTTGGGTTTGTTGTTTTGGTTTTTTTTTTAATGCAATTAGGCTTAGAAGTAGCACTTTCACTTTTGTGTTTTGGATCAACAGAGTAATGTACTGTCCACCTCTGATCCTTTTCATGTAATAACATTTGAGAGACAAACACAGGTGTCACAACTGATACGTGTTTGTTACAGTTAAAACCTGTTGGCTAGTGCAGTGCTTCAGTCTAGTAACTGGATTTTAATAAGTGACACAAAAGTAATTCCAAGTGATCGGTGATATTTTTCCCTAAGTAAGAGATGATTGTTTCTAATTGTTTCCTGTAAACAAGTTGATATGTTGTTACCTTACTTGGATGGGTGATTTGCTACAATCCTTTTTGATAAGGTAAAAGTTTCTTGAATGATACATCACTCTAAAAGCAGTTTTCATGGGTGGGTCTGCTATAGGAACAGAAATATTAAATGTATTTCCATGTACATTTAATATTTATAATCCAAATATTTCATTATGACTACATATGTCAGGATGCATTAAAGAGAAATTTATGCACAACTCCCGCAGAAAGAGAGTAACACTTGAAGATCCCTGTACTATTTCCTCAGTGGTAACTTTTATATACATGCAAGGTTAATCCAATTGGACTAGTCAACATCTTTATATGAAAAACAAACCCTCTGCTTTTTATTTTGTAACTGGTAGGGTAGGGAATACACTTCCAATGAAAATGATAAAACGCTAAGGAAAAATACCTTGTTCACCGTCTGTAGAGAGAGTGCCAATCACACATCAGGAATCTCAACTTCTTAATGTTACCTCTTCCATTCTCAATCATCTGAAGTAGTCATTTGGCACTGCCCTACTCTCTGCTGTTCTGAAATGTCCCAGCATGTACTGGAGCGATACCATGAGTCATAGGAGCAGAGTGCCTGTCTTAGGACAAAGGTAAGTTGCGCTTTATTCAGTTCTGTATGAATATTTCTCCTATAAATTATGAGTGTGTGAAGTTATTTTTTAATTAACCAGTTGAACTACAACATCTAAAGGCCTCATCTTCTTTGATGATGAAATGGGGAAGAGGATACAATTAACTTTAGTCAAAAAAGAAAGCCTTCCAGTAAGTAAGAGGAGGAGTTTTACTTTCACATGGTTACAGTAAAGTATGCAGTAGGAGTGGTTTAAAAGCAAACTCTCCAAGAATGACTGTTTGCACCCTTAAGCAGGCTGTGTGGTCTGTTAGTAATGTAAATGCCAGTGTGACTGCCTGAGAACAGTGTGTACTTGGACATTTGTTTGAGTAAGAAATTTTTCATAGTGAGGGTTTCATGACCAAGAGATGGAGAAATCAAGGCCTGGCCAATTACAATTGATTGAAATCCTACAGCTTGTGTTACATGCTTTTATTGATACTCAAAAGTAGATGCTGTTTAAAAATATTGCATCTTTTATGTTGGCCCTGTGGTGTTGCAGTTCAGAATCAAAAGCAAGTGGTGCTCTGTGTAGTTAACCAATGAAACTATCTGAACATTAGAAAACAGAATTCTAATAAAAAAACTTTGTGCTGCAAGACTTTCAGTCTTTGTAACTTAAAAGTAATAAATGCTTACTTGGGATAATTGGGGAGAACGTGACAGTCTGAGCACACTCTTTAACATGAAAAATTCCAACCCTTAACCAGAGAAGAACAGGTGTGAAATGGTCACACAGAAAGAGCTGCAAAGGGGATAATGCTAATTTTGAAGCCATTGGTTTAGATTTGAGAGAGAAGTTTAAGAGACAGCGTCTCAGATACAACTGTTTAGGAAGCTGGAATGCGTGCAGAAAGGAAAAGGTTGCTAAAAGCTAAGGAGCTACACCTTCCCTCAACTAATAAATACAATACAACTTAATAGTTACCTGTACATTTCTCAAAAACTGGGATGGAAATAGAATTGGTAATGTGCCTATGACATGGTCATTTTTTTCTTTAAATATATACCAGAAATGGATGTCGGGTTTTTTATGAAATCTGAGACAGACACCAGCAAATTCGTTAAAGATGCAGAATCATGTTTAGCGTCCTTCATCAGGTCACTTCACCAGTATGCACTTAAAACTAGTATCACCCGGGGCACAGGGAGATACCTGGGGTAAGCTGTTCTTTTGGGGAGGGTAGAGTTCAGATCTAAATGAAAACTATTCTTCACTTGCAATATGGCAACAATGCACTTTTAAGGCTGCAATTTTTAGCTATGAATATATATGTCCAAAGACATAGCTTAAGGAGGTGCTGCATCTGAAAAACACGTTGCCACACACACTGCCACGGTGAATAGCTAAGGAACGAAATCTGGCATAGAAGGGGCGGGGGGGAATCACTCTTAATGGGTTTGATTAAGAAATACTGTTAACTCTTTCTCTGTCCCAACAACTTGGTGAGAATCTCAGTTTCAATTCTGAAGTCTTCCATTTTCCTCTTTCCACAGTTGGTGTCCCTAGCTTCTACTTTTACTCATTTATCTTTCATTTTGTTACGACTGTAATGCAGTTACATTTCCAAATGACAATGTGACCTTCTCATTTTCATCTTTTTAAAATTAATATAAATGTTCTGAATGTTCACATCTTGCATTTATCTGCCTTGGGATGCCATTGTCCTGTAAAGTGCAAATTTTAAAAATACAATTGGCAAAAAGATTTGATAGTTTTACAGAAAGATTTGCTATCTCAAACTCTTTTCTATTTTCATCTAAATGACTGGGATGCTATCTTTGTAATTCTTTAAGGTCATATTTGTGAAATAAACAATACATGAAAGCTTTCCTGTCATATACACTATATGTAGTCTGGAGTGTTGAGCGAACTCGAATTCCTGAGTTGTAATAACTATCTCCGTATGGTATTTACAATTTTGAATGTGTGCCACTACCAAGATAATAATGCTGTACAATTTTGAATGGTGGTAGTTTCTGTATGGCAGTCCAGCTGAACTATTTTGATGTACTGCTTAATTTTTGAATTTTATTTTTTAAGTTGTATAATTTATTTTCTTGCAAAATAAAAATGTAATTTAAAAGACTACTCATTTAGCAAGGTATTTTGGTGTCTCACCATAAAAAATTTTAAGGTCGAATTCAGGTGCTCCTCCAAAAAATGCCACTGTATGAAATTTGCCTGACTTCAAGTCCCAACATCCATTAGGATCAGAATAACTCAACAAACATAAGTGGAGACTTCTGATTTTTTTCTTGTTAAAAATTTTTACATACCTAAGGTTATATGTGGAGCAATTTAGTCTTCCAAATTCTACTTAAAGATGAGCTGTAGTCTTTCAGTTTCAGTTTATCAAAGCCTGCCATGCCAAAGGCGGATGGGAGTTGCCTGATTTAGTTTATGGCTTTTAAAAAACAGGTTATGGCTCTGTGCAACCTACTGGGATGAACTTGGATTGCTGAATATTTTGGTTGATTTGTCTCTGAAGTTCTTTACAGTGTGTGTCACTGAAAGTTACTGTGTGACAGTTTTGGCCTCTTTTTTTCCCTTGCCAAGGTCAGGATGAATAACACGGGAAGCAAAAACATCAAGTTCGGACTTGGAATGTTTATTGTATCTTATCTATTTACAGTATTTACAGACTCATGCACTGTGAGCTCCAACTGGCAAGCTAGGAAAACGAGGTAAAATGGAGTGCTTCGAACTCTTTCCAAGGTCTTTTAAGTGATAATTACCCAATACCAAGGTGACACCTATATTATTTATGTTTTTGACCCAATAATGAATAACCAAGGCCTGCAATGTGGACCTTTTTCACCCAATTACAGAAAACCACCTAAACCCATGAAGAAGAAGGTGAAGGACAAAGACAACACCCCAAATCCTCCATCTTGACTCACATGTATTACTATATGCCAAAACCTTAAATCTAAGTTTCTAGCATTCCAACATTACTGGTCTTACCACTGGGACCTTCAATTAGCTGATCCTGCAGTAAACTGTGATGTGGGAACAGTCACTTGCCTGAAGGAGTGCTTTTAATGTAATGGCTTTTCTTCTCTGATTGTCCTTGCCTTTTAATGTGAATCTCTTTTTACATTTCAACTCCTTTCTTTAAGTGCACCAGCTAACATCAGACTTCTGTGCTTTCTGGTACATGCAGAGTTTAGAACTGTTGGTATTGAATAAACAGCCATTTTTTAGTGACTGCTCAGTACTGTGCACAGCAAAGAGTTTTGACAGCAAGTTGCCATTATTTCCAAACTTGTTTCCCCTCTGTTAGGGCAATGTATAGTCTTTCACAGTGGTTTTTCAGGAGAAGTTGCTCTCTAGAGGCCAGTTATGACAGGAGGTCAGTCCTTGGCTGAATCAACTCCTACCCCTGTAAATGGATCACGGTTTAGAATCAGTGACCTAAAGACAAAAGGCTAAGCCTGGTTCATTCTTCTCATAAAGTGAGAATGTGTGGCTTTATTTTCTTTGCTTTACCTGTTAACATAGGATCATAGAATTGTTTAGGCTGAAAAAGACCCTTGAGTCCAACCATTAACCCAGCACTGCCAAGTGCACCACTAAACCATGTCCCTGAGTGCCACATCTACACATTTTTTAACTTAAGCCCAGGGATGGTGACTTACATTGCTGTTTTACTGCTTGACAACCCTTTCCATGAAAAAAGTTTTCTTAATATCCAATCTGAACCTTCCCTGGTACAACTTGAGGCCATTTTTTTTTGTTACTTGGTAGAAGAGACCAACCCCACCACCCTTGGCTACAACCTCCTTTCAGGCAGAGGCATGAGGTCCCCTTGAGCCTCCTTTTCTCCAGGTTAAACAACCCCAGCTCCTCAGCTGCTCCTCACAGGACTTGATCCACTCCTTGGATATCTCAACATCTCTAGGTAGACATGGTGCCTGGCATCTGATCTTATTTTAGTGATGAAGATCACTATGGAAATTCAGTTGGATACTGTGCTTCAGCTCCTGCATGCAACCTGAAACACCTGTAAGAAAGAACTGCTGGAGGTATGAAGGGCAGCTGCTGCTTCCCTCTGCAGATCCAAAGCAAATAATCCTTGCTGAGCCAAGGAGGAGCAGCACAGGGTGACTTTTTAATCTGTGACTGGACACCAAAAAATGAGTGAAATTAGTACATTATAGTCATTCTTGGTGAGAAGAGATGCTGAAAAAATTAAAGAATGTTAGTCCCGGTGCATTAGCAGGTTGTATACCTGAAAAAGAGCTTTATATTGCAGGAGTAAAGGCAGAGTTGAATAAGAGCTTTCTGGTTTTTATTCTGCATGTTTTCAGCATTACTCATTTCTGAAAAATATCCTCATCCAACCTGGATGGTTTTGCTATATGGTACATACATATTTTCAGAGTAAAACGTTCAGTTCTTCCTGAGACAATATTTGTCAGTTCCTATGTTATCTCTGGTTTGAACTTGAAAACTGTCTCTAAATCAAAGGTCTAGTCTAGACCACCTTAGAACATTGAGAGTCAAGGAAGCGAAGAAATACAAATTCTTCCCTCGCCAGTGCCTGTCCCAGTCAGCCTCTTGCTGCATGTCTGGAAAATCTTTGGATATATATGGAAAGCAAGAAGTATTTTACTTTTGATAGCAAAGACAAAATGAAATCCTCTCTCACAGGGAAATGAATAAGATGTAGATTGAAGTAGTTTTGATAACTCAGTTCTACAATGTGAAGATCAAATAATTTAAGAAAAAAAAGTCAAGGTAGCAAACGGATGTTAACAAGTTGCTGAAAAACTCTTGCTTTCTAGGTGTTACATCCAAAGCTTCATTCTCAACATTTTCTCTAGCTTGTGATACAAGTAAATGCTGCTTTATGTGATTGGTAGACATCAGCTCTGGGGAAAAGTTGGTTCAGTTGTGGGTTACTGTAACAGTATGCTAACTCCTTCAGGGATTAAAAAAGTGGTTGAGGAGAAGAGACTGATCAGAAACAAATACACAGTTGCTCATCCTAGACTGTGTCCAACAGCACAATTCACAGAACTTTGTGTTTTGAACCTGTTTCCTTTGAGACCGGGAAAGAAGCAGGCTTCTCCTGGCCTAGCTCTGTGCACGTTGGAGAGACAAGATGAAGAGAGGCACTGTCAGGCTGGCAAACAGCTGTAGAGTTTTAGTGCTGGCCTTCACCTAGAAATCAAGATTGAGAGACGAGAGAGCGTGAGGGGAGAAAGCACAGTGCAAAAAGTCCGTGGAACTGGGATGGGGATCCTGAGACTCAGCTGGAGTTGAGCTGGCATCAGTCGTTCTGTGAAGGCAGCTGTGCGGGACCGTTCTCGGACCGGTTTGAATTCTGAGGTGACAATGTTGGGAGTTTATGCCATGGCCAGAAGGGGTTTATGGGGAATTAAGTTGCTGACTCTTCTGAAAGCAGCACGCAGCTGCAGCACAAGAGCGTCCTGGGTTCAGCAATAATCGGCACTTTCATCCCTACCGACCTTGTCGTGCGCCGGATGTTTCCGACACGGGATTAAACGTCCGCGGCTCAGGTCAGTTTAACCCGCAGCGTGTGGCGGGCGGGAGCCGGGCCAAGGAGGGGGGAGCGCAGCCTCGGCGGCCGAGAGGACACACCCCCGGGGGCTGGTTCTTTTTCCGCAAGGATCTTCCACGCTGTCGCCATACGGTTCGCTACCAGTGACTTTCCTTTTCGGCGCGGCATCCCAGGCTGCCCGGGCCGACCCCCGCACGCCCTGCCCCGCCTGGCCCCCGAGCGGCGGCACCGCCGGCGAGAGGAACGCGCCTGGCCCTGCGCAACCACCCAATCCGTTCGGTTGGAAAAGAAATCCGGGATCAGCGATTCCACGCGGCCGAACACCGGCGTGTCAACCAGACCGTGGCACTGAGTGCCACGCCCAGTCTTTCTTTAAACACCTCCAGGGACGGTCACTCCACGGCCTCCCTGGGCAGCGCATTCCGATGTCTAACCACCCTTCCCGTGAAGACATTCCTCCTGATGT
>VYXD01016269.1:2000861-2037272 GCA_013397195.1 Hylia prasina
TGCGGGGGGGCCGCTGCGCCCCTTCCCCTCACCCCTGCGAAACCCTCCGTCCCGGGTGGCAGCCGAGTGGAGGGAGCGGGTCCCGGGCCGGGTGGGGGGTGAAGGGCGAAGCCCCTGGTGGGTGAAGGGCGGCCTCTCCCGCCCCCGCACGCCGCATTAAGCCCAGCGGGACCTTTATCCGCGATCCTGAGCGCGGCTTTTTCCATTGTCAGCGCCGGGAGTGCCGCGGCTGCCGAGCTCCGTCCGGTATCCACTGCAGCCCTAGGAATGTGCAGCCGTAGGGATGTCCCAGCCCGGACAGGGCCGGCGATCGGGCTGGATTCTTCTAATTAAGCAGTGTAAAGATAGAAAGTTGCGCCTGTAGGTGTTGTTTCTCGTCTGGGCGGTGGGATGCTGCTGCCCACAGAGCCTGTGTGCCTGGCGGCGTTGCTGGCCCTGTTGGATGCAGGTGCTGGCTGTGCCTGCCTTGCCTGGGGCGCTGGCATCCGACACGGCGGTAGGGAGCTGTGCTGGGAGGAAAAGGAGGGCAGGTGGATCGCATCCGAATTGCCATATGCAAAGCTGAAGGTTGCGTTTTACCAGCTGTGCAAGTAGGGCCCTCCTTCCATCCTTCCTTCAGGACAAAGTATGAACGCTCCTAGCAGAGGCCGGTTGCACTTGGTGAACAGTTGTCTGGTTTGTCCAGTTTGAATTTCAGGTCTTGTGCAGTAAGGGCATTTTTTGGTAGTATAGGTATTTATTTTACTAGGCAGGGGTTTTTGTTTGGCCTGGTTTAGCTTTGGTTTTTTGACACTAACCCTTGAAAGCACTGCTGTTAAAGCCTTTAAGGGACATAATTATTTTTCAGGGAAGGTTTAATTTGAAACTTCCTGCTGGGTATTATAACCTGAGCTGGGGAGAAAAATAGACAAACAAAAATCCCCAAACCCCTAAGCAAAACAAAAATCAAACAACTAATTCAAAACAGTAAAAATAACCAGGCTTTTGTTTGTTGAAGGTTAGCAAATAAAGAGGAGAAAGTTTTCATGTTGCAGATACGGCCAGAAAGCATTTTCTAATTTATAAAAATGATGGTGTTCTTGTGCTGTACTTAAGCAGTTGTCTTTAATTAATATTTATTTAGGTCTAATTCAGTAATGGCCAAAAGTTTCCCATGTGCTGAAATGGCTAAATTGTCAGAGGAAGTTGCTAAAGAAAGTGATTTAAATCACTAATGGAAAGATCATTCTGTTAATATATGAAACAATACCTACAGAAGTAATTTTGTATCTTTGCACTGCTTAATTAAATGAAGCTACTGGCTAGTGACTTAGACTGCTCAGATAATCCCATTTTGTTTTATTACTCTAGTTTGGTATGATGTTCTGAATTAGTTATCTTCATTTTTGTTCATGAAACACCAAGAAAATGGAAGCTGTAGGTGCAAACTGCCACTGTTTAAAAAGCAGTAGAGTTAATGACAGGAATGAATGAACCAAAGTCCAGGGAAGCAGACAGAGGGACTAGTAAACTTTTCCAAGATAACACCACTCACCCCTGGCTTCAACATATGCTATAGGTGTGCATAACAGACTTGGACAAAATGAATTGGGTGTTGTTTTTGAAGGAGTGTTTGTTTATTTTTCAGAAAACATTTTATCACAGATGTTATGGTGAGACTGTACTAGACTACACTTCTTTTAAAAGGCATGTTATGATTTTTTCATGTTTTTCAGTGTTTCTTAGATATTAATTTTTGAAATAATAACTTCCATGAAAATGGGTACATTACTGAAATGGCTTTCTTGATCTGAGATTCTGAGGACTTTCTCATTTTCAGGCTCTGAAGTATACAAGCCGTGGCTATGCATCGCAGCGTACTTTAAATGTAAGTCTAAGGCACTAGCTGACTAATAAATTGCTATTTTAGATTTGTTTGTTAATCACTGATGTTTTTAAGGAAATAATCACAAAAAAACCTGCCTTAAAGACAATGTCATTTTTGCCCCAGCCACATTTTGCTGCAAAATCTGAAATAAAAGTCAGATTGCCATTTTTGATTTGCTGTGTGTGGGAGAAAATTAGAAGTGTGTCAGTTGATGTAAGCTTCATGTAGCTATCAACCCAGAATAGGAAAAGACAGCTGATATCAACTGATCCCTTTGAAATTATTTGTGTTATCCTGCAACTTGCTGTTACAACATAAAAGATGAGGACAAATGTGTTACTATCAGAGAAGTCAGTCATGATGCAAGGGGTTACAGTAATAGACAGCCCTTCTTAGTTTTAAACAAATATAATTTGTCTTTATTTTTTTCCTAGTGTTTTCTTTCTTTTCCTGTCTAAATTAAAAAAAACCCTCATGACCAGGTCCTGTAAAGCTTTATGGTTAATTTTCACTGAAATCAGTACAGCTGGAAGCAGTCATTGCTGCTTCTTGACAGCTGTCAGGGGCACCCAGAGGTCTGAATGTGCATGTTTTTGGTGCCAGATTCTCATGCTGCTCTCACAGGGTTATTAGGTGCACATGTGGATGTAGCACTAAAGCTAAGAGGCAAAAAAAGTAAATTGTTTTTGCTGCTAGCATAGGGCTGAATGTCAAACCATATCATAAACTGCTGCTTACACATTCTGCTGGCATCTGGGCTTTTGAATATATCCAGGGGTGGAGATTTCACAGCCCTGGGTAACCTGTGCCAGAGTTCAGTCACACTCCCAGTGGAGTGTTTCCTGATGTTCAGTGGGAGCTCCTTTGTGGCAATCTGTGCCCACTGTTCCTGTCATGGGCACTACTGAAAAGAGTTTGGTTTTACCTTCTTTGCACCCTTCCTTCCAGTATTAATGTTCATGGTGAGGTGCCATTGTTGAAGTTCTCTATCAGCCACTCCTCCCTGCTGAGCGTGCACTGCACCATCATCCAGGTCATTAATGAAGATGTTACACAGAACTGACCCCTGGGGTGCATCAGTGGTAACTGGCCTCCAACCAGACTTTGTACGTCTATCACCACCCCCAGCCTGGCCATTCAGCCCTTTTCCATCCACCTCCCTGTCTGCTTGTCTAGCCCATATTTTGTTAGCTTCTGTATGAGGATTCTATGGGAGACAGTGGTGAAAGCCTCACTGTACTCCAGGTAGACAATGTCTGCTCTCCTCTCCTCTGCCAAACCAGTCACTTGACTGTAGAAGGCTGGCAGTTTGTATGAGCATGGCTTCTTCTTGCTGAGTCCATGCTGATGACTCCTGATGATTTTCTTGTTGATGTAACTGGTTTTTTTAGGATTAATTGTTTCATCACCTTTCCAGGGATTAAGGTGGGTCTGACTGACCTGTAGTTCCCTAGGTCCTCTTTCTTACTTTTCTTGAGGATTGGCTTTTCTCCAGCCAATTATGAGTGGTCCTTGGGCACCACTCATAATTGCTGTGACCATTCCAACATTATTTAAAGTGACCTTAAAAATGCCACCTGCCAGCTCCCATGGAAGTCATGGGGGCATCTGATCAGGACCCATGGATTTGTGTATGTCCAGTTTGCCCTGGCTTGTTCTCTTCCACCAAGGGTGTGTCTTCCATGCTCCACCCTTCCCCCAGTCTCTGGGGCCTGGGATTCCTGAAGACTGGCATTAGTACTGAAGACTGAGGCAAAGAAGGCATTCAGTACTTCAGCCTTGTCCTTTGTCACCATGTCCCCTGCCCAGTTCAGCAGCAGGCCCGTATCTTCCTTGCTTCTTAGGTGCTCATGAAAGCCCTTCCTGTTGCCTTTGACACCCCTTGCCAGGTTCAGTTGTTGGCTTTCATAACCTCATCCCTGCATGCTCAGACTGTGCCAGATTCTCTGTCCCCATTTCCATCTCCTGTATGGTTCACTTTTGTGGGAGAGTTTTGGTGTCAATCCTGGCATTTCTACCCGATGTGTTTGATGGATTGCTCTGGAGCTCAGAGGGGGTAATCCTTGAACAACCAGCTTTCTTTGATGCCCCTTTGCTCCAGGATGTTCAAGATTCTTGCAAACATCATCAATTCCAAGGCTGAGCTCAGTGCCCTCCACCTGTTCTGTCCCATAAAGCTCAAGGCCTCTCCTCTCCCCCCTTGCCTTGTCCTTCCTGGAGAGCCCTTATCCCTGCATGGCAGCACTCCAGCCATGTGAGCCAGCTCACCACAGATCCTGAGGCTGTGGGCTGCAGCTGCACACTGATCTCCTTATGTTTACTCTCCATGCTGCATGCATTAATAAAGATTTTAGTGCTCTGAAACACTTGCAGGATGAAAGAGAAGCTGTGACATCAGTGAAATAATAAGAAGTAGATACATTTAAAAAATACTGGTATATGTGTGCAACTGTGAGAGTGATTGTGACTTTTACTCTGTTCTTCTGCACTTAGGAGGTGGTAATAGCAAGTGCTGTAAGAACACCTATTGGATCTTTCCAAGGATCTCTTTCATCACTGCCAGCCACTAAACTTGGTTCCATTGCAATTAAGGGAGCAATTGACAGAGCAGGTATGTATATACAGTTTTTTCCTGTGACAAAGAAAAAGTTGCTCAGTGTCTTTTCCATGGCTTCGTAATGAAAAAAAAACTTGGAATGTCCTGGGCTTTTTGGTCCCATGGCATTTTTAAGTCTATCCACAAAAGCCATTTAAATGAAGTTGACTGTCAGGCTTTGGTTCAATCTGAATTAAGTGCTGCTTCTAGGAGCAGAATGTAGCTTAGGGGTGTCTGTGCTAGTCCAAATGTGATTGAACATAGTAATTGGTTTTTTGGGATGGGTTTTTATGACGTGTAAACTGATGCAAAGGCTGCTTGCTGCTGAGACCAGTGGCCTTTCCTTTCCCTGCCCATTTTTTATCTGGGCACATATACTTGAAGGACAGCCTTGTCAGCCTTTTGATGGATTCCATCTAGCAAAAGTTTTTTTGGGGTAGAGGAGGGTTAATACTACAAGAGTTTGGACACCAGGGCTGTTGCAAGAGATGCAGCAGGAGAGCAGACCTCTTCTGTCTGGTGGCAGCTTGCTGTGGCCTTGGCTTGCCCTTGCTAAACAAACAAAACTGTCTTTAGACATAATTCTAGCACAAAAAAAAGTTTTGTGCATTTAACTATCCATGAAAATTGAGCTTCTCGGTGATTAGTGAGACTTGGAAATGTTGACTTCAGTGAAATAACTAACTGCAGCTTGTTCTGCAGAATGATAGGGGAATTATCTTCTGGGGGGGTCAGCAGTTCACCACACTCCATGAATATGAGGGTAGAGATCTGGAATGCACCCACAGGGGTCTGGGTTCTGTTAGCACATGGGCTGGATGTGGCAACTTTCATTAGTCTTTGATAGAAAACTTCAATGGGAACCTTTGTCAAAAGGATCCTGAACCAAAACAATTTTGTTTTGTAGGAATCCCTGCAGAAGAAGTGAAAGAGGCCTATATGGGCAATGTCCTGCAGGCTGGACAAGGACAAGCTCCAACAAGACAAGCAGTCTTGGGTGCAGGTATTCCTTCTCTTGACACTGGGATTGAAGGTTTTCTGTCTTTATGTAGCTGGAATCTGTTGGGCTGTGAGTTAAAGCAGATTGGTGGGCAGCCCTTTGTCAGGACTGTCTGTGGGTGCTTTTTTCCCTGTGATGGGTGAAGGGTGTTTGTTGCACTTGTGCAAGTGGGATGTTACTGCCTACAGTGTTTGCAGAACCTGGAGAAGACAGTACTGGAGACCAGGCTGGTCATTCCACAGTACTTTACATGAATGATGGATGCTGCTCTGAATCTTTCACTAAACAGACTTTTTTTCTTCAGTCTATCGTTATTCTTAATTCTTACTGGATAAGGAGTCAATGAGTTTCCTTCAGTTCATGAGTACAACTCATCTTCCTGTGGAGTCTGGAGCTGACACTGGAAGGATTCACTGTATAATGTCAGCTGTAATGTGAAAGTTATTGGGGTGCAGGAGTTATTTCCTTCTCCCCTTTTCTGTGGGATTCCATACCTTAGCATGTTTCTAGGAAAGTCTGTAGGTCAGGGAAGAACTGTGTACTTTCTTGGATCTGTTCCTGCACATTTCTGAACTACTGCCATGTTAGGCAAAGTGATAAATATGGCTCTTTTCTTTCAAAGAAGTATAGTGCCTTGAGTTGGGAGGGTCCTTAAAGATCTCATTCCAGCGCCCCTGCTATGGGCAAGGACACCTTCCATTGGACCAGGATGCTCAGAGCCCTGTCCAGCCTTGCCTGGGGTGGGCTCTGTCTTGTTACCAGCTGATAAATTCTGCAGCTTATGTATGCTTTTTCAGCCTTGGATGCTGCTTAGAAGCAGGAATCAGGGTTTTGGGAACAGGAACATTTCTGGAGTCCCTCCCTTGATCTTCCATTTCCTTGCCTTCCTCTGTATTACAAGTCAGTTGATGGAAGGGGAGAAGCAACAGGGGTCTCCAGGAAGGATGGTAATAAGTGTAGATAAATTGCCTGGCAGCCTAAATAGTGCAAGCTGGACATCCTGGGCTTAGATAAGAAAATACGTGCCATATGAAATGTTGCTGAAACACCACTAAAATACTAAAGTCTACCCTTCAAATAACAGCTGTGCAAACAACTTCTTTGACTCAGGTCTGCCAATTGCCACTCCTTCCACAACTGTCAATAAAGTCTGTGCTTCGGGAATGAAATCAATCATGATGGCAGCACAAAGCCTGATGTGTGGGAGTCAGGTATGTGGATTTTGTGCTGTTCTATGGAAAAAACACACAGTTAATGTTGTAGATCCTGTCCTACCAATGACTGTGCTCTTTGATTTGGGATTATGTTTTGGCTTGGAGTAATGAAGCTAATTAGCAAGGGTTTGTGTTGTTTTGTTTATGCAACCCTAATTTTGTAGTTGTTTAAGTATGTTTGAGTTCAAAACAGAAAAGAAAGTAAATACTGTAGCTGGAAAATTCAGATGTGTTTTTAGAGCTGAGAAAACAAGTTGGACTGTTTGGGGTATTTCCATCATCTCTCTACTGCTCTACCCCCACCCCACCTAGCAGTCCAGCCCCCAGAATATAATTAAGTGAATTTTTAAGCTTTCAGTTTTGAAAAGGTGAAGAAATTCTTACAGATTTGGTTTTTGGTGACTTGACATTCAGACAGTGTTAACATTTAAATGAATTAAATACACATATTAAAGCAACGTTGTTTCCAAGTACACTAAAGATCTTCCAGGCTTTTTTATTGTTTTAGAAGAAGTGGAATTTATTGTTGCTGAATAAGCTTTTTCATTAAAGAGCTTGATGAAGGAGAATTGCTCATCTCTGACAGCTTTCTTACAAGGTTTTCTATACAATGGGAAAAAATCCTGTCACTTGATGGGAGGACAGTACACATCATTTTCAGTAAGCCATTAAATGCTGTGCAGCAAAGAATGTGGGAGAAGTGTGAATATGAAGATAAACATTTCAGTTTTGTTTTTAATTCCACACTCAAAGCATTTTGGCAGCATCCTTGGTTCTCTGAAGTGAAAGTATCATCAGTTCAATTATATATGTTTTTGGCTTTAAAAGTAAGTGGCTCATAAGTGAGGAATGCTTTTGTGTGTGTGTTTCGAACAAAAGTAAAGTATTTAAGTTTTGATGTCCCTTCTGTGGAAATCACAGGGTAACTGGAGTTAAGCAACTGTTTTATTGCTTTGGCCTTGCTCTGCAGAAAACAGCACTTTGTCTGGGGCCTGCTGAAGTTGATAGAAATCTTGTCACCAGACTTTGAACCAGGCCCAGCATGTCTTTGTCAACAGCTACATTTGGATTTAGTCATTTATATCCAATGACTTCATGAGAGTGGTTGTGCCTTTGGTTGGTTTGACAGATGTAGGCCGTGAGCTCTGAATAGAACTGGAGTTTTCAGCTGAATTAATCATGCAAGCTGTGCTGCCAGTCTCAGCAAAAGCACAGACTCAGCCAGTCTTTAGTCTCTTAGAGCTATAAATTATGGGGGGGTTGGTATTGGTTTGTTTTTCCTGGCTGTGGGCTGTGAGGTATCTGTGGTATGACAGTCAGTGATGGTTCCCAGTGGCTTGAGTCAGTGTACACCATTATATAAACCATTGTATTGCCTCTCTCTCCAGGTCTTCCACTTCACGGAATTGAAATGCCAGGGACTCTTGTTCCTCTCATCTGCTGCTGCTTCTTCCATGTGTCCACTGCCTTTCCAATTTATCTGTCTTTTGTCTCCAGCCTTCTTTCTTTTATTACTTCATGTCCTGTTTCTGCCAGGGTGGATTAACTATCTTAAATTGTTCCTGTTGTGTTCTTTTAAAGTGCTTAAAGGGTTTTTTTTCCTCTTTCTCTAAGACTCCTCAGCAATATGCAACGCCCATGCTTAAGGTTTTACTAATACTGTTCCTACAAGAAGCCATGGAGAACACACTGCATGATTATTAATTTTATCTTGTTTCCTTTGGGCAGGATGTCATGGTTGCTGGTGGAATGGAGAGCATGTCTAATGTTCCCTACACAATGAGTAGAGGGGCAACACCTTATGGAGGAGTAAAGCTGGAAGACCTGATAGTAAAAGATGGGCTGACAGATGCTTACAACCACATCCATATGGTAAATATTCCTGCACCGTGCTCATGTATCAATCACAGACAGACCTGATGCCAGTCTGAAGAGTTTGCTTATAGTTGTTTTGAAACTGCTTCATCTAGCAAGCCTGAAAATGAGGAAGAAAAAGTCTTCCATTTCCAGGTTTCCTGCAGTAGCTGTAGTGGAGGGACTGGACAGAAGGCCAACATAACACAGCAGTTTGTGTGTTAGTAATTAACCTGTCCCTGCATTCTGAGCAGCCTAAAGCAAGGATTAAGAGAAAAATTAATTCTGCTACTGATGGGTTGCTGTTGCTCCATCTGAGGGAGGGAGCAATCAAGTTGCTTGGTGTCTTTGAGGCTACCTGCCCTGTAGGATCCAGCAGTCTCATGTTTTTCCCTCCCCCAGAGTACATATCTCATACCTCCTGTGGGAAGGTTTGAGTCAGCTGCTGTGCTTATTCATCAGCAGGGTAACTTAAATTGGACAAACAAGGGCAAACTTAGGATGGGTTTGGAAAACAACTGATGTGAAGATAGTCAAGAACAATCACCAGGGAAGAAAAGTTTGAAAAGAGAATGGCTACTTTCAGCTTATGAATATTTCTGACCTTTACCAGTGGTAATTCACAGCTGTAGGGCATTATTGGTTGATCAGTTGGTGTTCTTGCTGGGATACAGGAAAACATGTAATGAAGAATATTTACTGTGATCCATAGATTTGATACAGACCTCATTTGTGTATGACTGATGTTTTTTTGCACTCTAGTGCTTAGGCTATGTGGGAATATTGAAATTCATTCCCACATTTCAGCTAAAATAAATTTTGATTGTGAGGATTTTATAGGAATCTAAAGGGTGGCTTTGATAGTTCCTTCACGTGAGAGCAGTTGGTTCTATTATACGAAGTTTTAATAGATTGGGACAGTATGGTGAAACCTTTTGTGCCTTATGGCAGATGTAGGTTGTTTAGAAAGCCTTAACAGTCTGTGTGAGAACATGCAAGGAAGTCCATAGGATGGCTTTAGGGTCTTACTCTTGTCTGTGTTTTGGCAGTAGCCTAAGTTGGTGGTGCTTGGAGGTATGAAGACTTTAAATTCATTAATTACCTGGAAGTGAACTTGCTTGTTTGAAGAACTGGAGGGACACAATACCAAAGGGTTTTGTGTTGATTCATTGAGTTTTCTGATGTAAGTGAGAGGTGGAACAAAACCTCTTCAAGGGCAAATCTTTTCAGTTGACTAAATGATTTTTTTAGATTTTGTCATTAGATACTTAGTGTTGATAATGAATGTTGAGTGTATAATTACAATAATGATTTACCTATATAAAAATGTTGTTTCATTCTACTTATTTCATTCCAGTTATTATAAAAAAGGGATACATACTTTTATTTCTACAGGTTTTTAGAGATTCTGAAGGCTAAGTAAGCCCTGTGTGTTGACCTGTTCTTGTAATCTTTGGAATAAGCAAGGTAATAAATGGGGCGAAAACACAGAAAAGGACGTGAACATGTGGTTCTATAGCTGAACAATGAACAGCATAACAAACAAAAACAACAAAAAAAAGCCTTGTAAGCAAAATTCCTCTATGACTTTGATCGTCTGGATCCAGAAAACATTTGCTAAACTGACAATTATGTTTCAAAACCAAAAGTTACTATTTGTTTGTGACTGTGTAAATCAGAAATAGACACCAAATATTAGTCACATTCAGTTCTGGAAATCTCTGGTTGAGTTTATTTCAGTTGTAGCTGTGCTTTGCATCTTCAGGAATACCAAACCTAACAACAAACCCTTGGTTTTCTCCAAGGGCAACAGTGCTGAGAACACTGCAAAGAAGTTCACTATTTCCAGAGAGGAGCAAGACACTTATGCCATAGGCTCTTACACCAAGAGCAAAACAGCCTGGGACGCAGGAGTACTGAAAAATGAAATAGTTCCTGTCACTATTTCAAAAAAAGGTATTGTAGAAAGGCCTGAGATGAACTGAAAACTGTAACATTGTCTATGTTCAGTGCAAATGGTGTTGTTTAAACATGCAAATCTCAGGAACATTAATTTTGATCACCCCAGAATTTTCTGTTAGGCAGAATTTCTGGTGAACAGCAGTCAGTGACCTGACATCTGGTTTTTTGTTTTTCAATTTTTCTGGAATGTTACACACCTTATCTTCTTTTTTGTCTAAGTGAAAGCTTAGTATTGAATTTAGTTATGGCTTAAGGACATCTATTTGTATCCATTTGTTTTAATTTACATTAAAGATACACTCTTTGTCCTCTTTGTTCAGCCAGTGGGAAGTATAAATGGACTTGCTGTAAATAAATTTGATTAAGGAATAACTTTTTTCAGTTTATGTATGCACATTTCTTGATGTGCATTTTACAATACATTTGCACTTTTTTACTGAAGTGAGTTATTTATATAAGGCAGTATTTAGTCAGCTGTTCCACAAAATACTAAACCAAATCTGAATTTCAGGGAAGCCAGATACAGAAGTGAAAGAAGATGAAGAATACAAACGTGTCGATTTCAGTAAAGTTCCAAAGCTGAAAACTGTTTTCCAAAAAGAAAACGGTAAATATTGTTAAAATATTGTTAAAATTATTGCTTAATTTTCTGCCAAGTGCAAGGATGCTTTGTCAGGGTGGGGAGTACTGCTCACAAGAGTCAGCAAACAACAACAGTCCCTTTATTTTTACATGTCTGCTGAGAAAGAAACATGCTGCACAACAGCATGAACTGGATTACAGGATGGTCCAAGGACCTTAAACCAGTGAACACCTCTCTTTGGGACATTTACCTTAAAAAGAGAAGGGTTTCAGTTTTGCTGTTGGCTTGGTCTCTGCCAAGTGTAAACTGTTGTTGCTGTGGAGCTGGACTGGCTTTACAGAGTTGCTCTTGCTTGCTGAGTGTGTAATTGATAAACTTTCCTGGCTAACTCAAAGCTGCCCCTCATTTACAACCCTTCCTGAGCTGGAATTCTGTGAGAATGCCAGCAGTGCAGCTGCCATGGAAGGCATGATCTAAACTGGCACTGGGATAAGGATACAAATACCTCTGGCTGCATTTGTTTCATCAAATAGATACCAAAAACCAACTCATTTTTAGTTAACTCAGTGCAACAGGTTTCACCAAATGATTGAGGCTTCATGTTCCATGAACTTAGGGAAAAACAATCCTTAACAGGATATACAGGAGCTGTTGTGCATCACACTTTCACCTCTGTCTAAGGAATGTTTTACCTTTTCCAGGAACAGTTACAGCTGCTAATGCCAGTACTCTGAATGATGGAGCAGCTGCTTTGGTGCTGATGACTGCAGAGGCAGCCAAGAGACTGAAAGTCAAACCTTTGGCACGGATAGTAGGTATGATCTTTCTTACCTCTAGAGAAGTCCTGGAAAACACTCCCACAGTGTGCTCCCAGACTGGGAGTCCTGTTTGGCTGGTTACCTGACATTATGGCTGCATCTTCCCAGCACAGTCCTTGAAATTTCTAGTGTTATACCAGCAGACTTTTGACCATAAACAATTTTTTTAATATATAATAATAGTAAAAATCTGAAAATATTATTGTGTGGCTTACTTAGGGCACTGCGTTTTAGATGCAGCTATTTCACAGACCATGGTATTCAGAGTTTTTCTATCTTGGCAGCATTTGCTGCTTGCATGAAAGAAAATCATGTATGTTAAAAACACAAGGTCTTTCAACACCTTTTCTGATTTTTTAATTCAGCTTTTGCAGATGCTGCTGTGGATCCTATTGACTTTCCAATTGCACCTGCATATGCTGTTCCTAAGGTAAGAATAAAACTGAGTGGATTGTGGAAAAAAAGAACAAACTTCCGTAGCATTCCACTGTTCATCCCCTCTCAGTGGGTCTTCTTGAATTAGGATTGACATTATGATGATGCCATAAATACAAAGAACAGATGTTTTACAGAGGACCAAGGCTAGAATGCAGATCTTCAGACTTAACAAATTTTTTACACCTATTATGAGAGAGAGTATTTTTCTATACTGCTTTAAGCAACTTCGGACATGTTTACACCTTTGAAGTTTTGCAGCTTTTAAGGCAAAAAGGCAAAATAAGTATGGTTATACCAGGGTAGACTCATTCTATCTTAGACTGAAGAGAAGTGTATGGTGTGAGGCAGGACTGTGTCAGTTTAAATGGACTCACTTTAGCAGCAGTCTTAGTGTTGTGTGATGGAAGTGCATCCTTGGCATGGGCTGCTCTCCATTCCTTCTTTGGTGAAAACTCAGGCTTGTGGTTCAGTCCCTCAGTTTTGCTTTTTCTCCATCTGACAAAGAGGTTCCTAAATGGGAATTTGTGAATCAGAGTATGGGCAGCCTGAGTCACTGACTTCAAAAATAGACCTATTTTTTCAATAATTAATTTCCTAATTTTTTCACAGTAGTAATTATTTTTTACTGTTTCTAGATTCTAAGTGAGACAGGCCTGAAAAAAGAAGATATTGCAATGTGGGAAATTAATGAAGCATTCAGTGTTGTGGTGCTGGCCAATATTAAAATGCTGGGCATTGATCCACAGAAAGTAAATATTAATGGAGGTGCTGTCTCTCTTGGACATCCAATAGGGTAAGCAAAATAAGCTCTGGGTTCTGCTCTGCACAGAGGCATTGTTTTCTAGGTAAACAAGTTTTAAGCAAATAAGAGTTTGTTTGAATTTAATCATTTGGTTGTGGGATATTTATTCCCTTCTTTGAAAGAGCTTTGCTGCCTGTAGAGGTGCTCTGTAATACACAGGCTGACAGAGAGGTGATTTCTTTTTCCCAAAGAAGCTTGAGCTATACATACACAAACAAACCCTCCATGTTTAAGAACCTTTGTGTTTATTCCTCTCTAGCTCCAGTACTTAATCTGTATCGCACAGAACTGCAGACAATAGGATTGCTTCAGTTTTTTTGTTGGTACTATATTCTGCCAGCTGCCCTGTGTAGGTCAAATTAAGAATTTCCTTTAAACTAAGCAATGTTCTTTTGTTTTTCTCATATTTAGAATGTCTGGAGCAAGAATTGTCGTTCACATGGCCCATGCTTTGAAACCAGGACAATATGGTCTTGCAGGAATCTGCAATGGAGGAGGAGGTGCTTCTGCAATACTCATACAGAAGCTGTAGCCTGAATAGCATCAGAAACACAGCCTTAAATGCTCTCTGATCGAAATTATAAGTGGTAGCTGTTACATCTTATTTATCAATCAGTGGATGAATTCTGTAACTGCTATTCTAAAATTTCCTAAAGCATCCATGATGACAGATCCAGACAACTGGCCTTTTATTGCTTTATCAGTGTAAGTTTTTATACAGTACAAATAAACAATGTCAAATTTTAATTTTGGCTTGAAACCTGACAATAAATAATGGTAACTATGGCTCCCTCTGTCACTGATATATCATTTCTTAAAGGCCCTTGAAAAGGAATTCTCTTGGTAACTCAGAGAGTGCTGCTGTTTTCTCCTAAAAATTATTTGCTTTATTGACAGCAGCTCGCTGCTAAAGATACTGTTTCCTATGACAGTGACTGGATAATTCACATCTTCTGTAGTTACCAGAGAGCCTGAGGTGAAACATTGTGGTGGGTAGTGGATGCCCCAGTCTCAAACAGCAAATTAATTTTAAATGTCACCATCAGTATTTTATGCTTAAGACAATTTTTGTGCTTGCCTGCCCTAGTCCTTCTGACAATTGTTATTAGAACTCAGTGTTTAATATTGGACTCTTTGTCTTCAAAAACAACTGACCAACAGGTTTTTTCTATTCAGTACCTGCAAAGCTGCTTAGTGGATTTAAAAACATTAAGCAAGGCACACAACTTTTTATTAAAACAAAAATATTTATTCAAGCTGTAAATGCTATGCAGTATTTAGTTATTGGATGGGTTTAATATAAACATCTACTGCATAATCTTGGTTCCTTAGGAATCCTTGTATTCTACCTGAAACATTGCCCTGTTGCTGTACAGATCTCTTACAAGAAAACTTGCTTTTTTTTTTTTTAAGACTTCAACAATTTGAGAACAAAGGAAGAAAAGGAAGAGTAGAGAAAATTCTGCAGTTTTGGAGCAAGGTGTGCTCATTCAGCAAAATGTAGGCTGAGCTCCTCCTGCACCCCTTTTGGAGAGTTTGTATAATAGCTATGACAACCTCTATGTTAAACAGAAAAATGAGATGCAAATTTTTCCATATCTGGCTAAAAATTTAAGTTAGATAGTAGAACTCAGCAGTAAAAATGAAAGGCGAGGGAATTGACTTTTGCATTACAACACAGTAATTCTTGTTTAGCTGTTGCTTCAGCTGAAGTATTCATACTGAGGCATGACCCCGCACAAAAATAAATTGCTTGAAAACAGCTTTTGCATTCAAATTACTTCCTATGTAGCAAATACTGTAAACAGAGGAGGCCTGTCCAAATTAAAAGTTCTTGTCTGAATGACTGGCTGGGAAAAGCTTCACCAGATGAGAAACACTTTTTGATGTTTTACCGGCCTTATGTTTAGCTATTGGCATTTTTGTTACTTTGTTCAAAGCCTTGTTACAACATGGGTTTGACAGTTACAAAACGAGAGAGGGTGAGCACAAGCCAGTTAGAGCTGAATATTCAAGTCCCTTTCAGATTCAATTTCAGAACAGTGAGAAGCGGCCAAGGCAGCTGCCCCATCTTGGAGCAGTGGGTGACAAGCAGCGCCTCTTCACAGACCGGCCGAGCACGTCCAAGGGGTAAGTAGAGAAAGCAGCAGAACACAGACAACGTCGTCTAACAGGAAATGTACAGTCTTTCTTACATGTCATTTATACAGATTTACAGTTTTGCAATTTAAATGGCTCTATAATTATGCAAGTGCTTTTTCAAAAATAAACATATACCGACTCAATGATATTTACACTTTGCTACCTGCTTCAGAAACAGCATGACTTTGCTATAAAGTGAAACTTCAGTGCACTGAAAGTGCAACTTGCCTCTTAGAGTTAACTTCCCACACAAAACCTCAGCACTGCTCCACTGAGCTTCAGATGACCTCACTTCAACTTCTTTTTGTTCATTCATCATAATGCAAAGATAACAAGAACTTGTCCACATCCATTCCTGCTGGAAAAGAATTGGGGAGCTTCTTTTTCTGTAAGAGAGGAAGTAACAATTGTGTTAAATACAAAGAACCTGGGGGAACTGAAGAGCCTGCAACCTCATTCCTTTCTTCCTCATCCTTCCATCCACCTTGTAGCTGTTCCTGCACAAACCTGCCCACGACACTGCCATGTGCCCTTCACAAGTGCCACCCCTCTGTGGAACGGAGCATTTTCCAGTCTTGATGTTTCATGCTAAAACTAAGTATGGGAATTACAAATTATACTCCTTTTTGGTTGTTTACATTCATTTACATCCAAAGACACCTTTTTGTGTCTCCCACCTTGGCGATTTGCCCTTAAATCCTCAAGTCAAAGTCACAGTGCTGCATACTACAGAGACTGGGAGTATCACTCACGGTACTAAACAAGGATGCAAGAACAGCTTGAATTCTAGTAAGGCCTGCTTTGAGTTTGGCTTAATTCCTACATTCCACCTAGAAACTTAAGACTTTAGAAACTCATTCACGTTTTAGGAGAAATAATGTAATTGCCATTGGTGCCTATTTAGAGAGTTAGTAGGAGTTACTTGCGTGTATCTGAAGACTAAGCCGATCTTAAAGCTTAGTTCAGAGTACGCTCAAGAGGCAAAGGTGGAAAAACCAGCTAATCTAAATAGGACATCAAGGATTTGCACTAGCATCTCTGAACCATTCCATTAAAATAGCATACATGAAGATACCTAATACATATTTAGAATTTTAATTAAAAGAAGTAGATGTTTGTACTTACCTTGATTTTCTTTTTTTTTGATGGTGTTGGAGAGCTCTGAAGGTCTTTTCTATTTGCAGAACGAGAATTTCTCTCCCCCTCGTTTAAGTCCTCCAGTTTCCTTTTCTTTACGGTGCTCCTCAAAGCCCTGAACTGCTGGGTGTTGTCCTTGAGGGGGGTGGCGGCGCTGTTCCTCGCGATGGCGGCCCGCGACAGGATCATGAGGGTGTGGGCAGCCATGCTGACGCTGTTCTCGCTGCCCGTCTCGCTGGCCGGGCTGCAGGCGGGCAGGTCCGGCGTGGCGGGCGGCACCATGACGCGCGGCGTGGCGCTGTCCTCCGGGAAGCGCCGGCAGGTCGGGGTCCGGACGCTGTCCGCGGTGTCGTCCGCGTGCCTGTCCCCGACGCCAGACGGCGTCCGGGGTACCGGCAGTTCTCCATTTTCCGCTGCCTTTCCAGCGGGGCTTTGCCACTGCATATCCTGCAGCATCTCCACGCACTGTTTGCTGAAGGGGCTGGGCAGGCCAAGGCCTTGGCTGGAAGCTTTAGCGGGTTCTCGCTTCGGCTCCTTGGAGGACAAAGAAACGGGCACCGATGATTTGCCGCTGCCAGCCCCATTCGACAGTGACCCCTGCTTCTTGCTCAGCTCTTGGACTGAGGGAACCGTCTTCTCATTCCGCGAGGCAACGCTCTGTTGCCCGTTGGAGAGTTTGGCAGTGTCCTGGTTCTTCTGCTTTTCATCGGTGTCCCTTCGTAGCTCATTTTCTTTGTTTGCTGTTGTCTTGTGGAAGGGATCTGATGAAAGCCCTGCAGTTGCCGCCTTCCGCTCAGGCTGTGGCTCCTTTGCGGATGCGCTTCTATTGCTACTGACTTCTGGCCTACACAGAATTCTGGGCAATGTTTTTTCCTTGTCTCTCTTTGGTGCCTGTGCCTTAGCAGAGGAGGACGCTGAGTCAACAGCAAATAAAGGGTTTTCGTTTCTTTCCTTCTGGGATGAACTCTTAGTAGCCTGAATTTGGGTGTTTCCTCCTGGAATGGGTACAAGGTTATCAAAGCGAAGCACTCTCCTGTGACTCTCACTCTGTCTTGAATTTGAGCTTGTGTTCTCTGCTGGTGCAACAGGTAAGTTCTCTTCCACTTTCCTTCCTGGTTCTGCACTTGTAAGCTTGTCCCAGTTTCCAGCCCTGAAAACAAGATGAAAACATTTCATTGACACGTTTATTCTTATTAGGCAACTTAAATTCAGCTGGCTGGAAGTCCCCACCCATCCCTCAAAAAAGCTGTCTCCATCCTAAATACAAGTATTTTATCAACACGTGAAGACCAAGGATAAGGAATGGCAACTGCAGAAAGCTCAGAAAAGCACTTTCTTGGCAAAAAGGTATGAAACAGTCTGTACACTGAACAACTAGGAACACTGGGGCTCTTCAGCCTGGAAAGAGAGATCACTAAGAGGAAATGCAACAGAGCTCTGTAAAGGAAGCCCACAAAAGATATCTGCTGTATCTTTCAGCAGAAAAACTAGGGGCATCGCTCCTCTCCTCTATTAGGTTCAAAACACAACAAAGAAGTCTGGACGTTGCACGTAACTAAATCTGGGAACTTTTTACCTTGGGATATTTGTGGATGCTGGTAGTTTACTTGACCTCAAAAAGAAACTGAGCGCATTCATGACAGGACAGTCCATCCCAGAATGCTACTTATGGCTCTGGAATTCTTTGGAGCTGAAATTCCTAAGAGGCTGCCAGAATATTTTAAGACAACGTAATCACATGCATGCCTTGTACTCTTCCCTATGCCCTTTGCTGTGCGTGGCAGGATACTGAGCAAGACAAAAATCTTCCAGTGGGCACCTGGACAACAACATCCCAACTCCCTGGGGTGTGGTCTCCACCTGACAACCAGCCCCATTCATGTGAAAAAGCCACCACTGCACTGTGGAAAGAAGGATGCTTCTGCTCTGTCAGCTCATACCACTGTTGTGTCTGTGCCCTTTGCCTGGCTTACATTGCATTACCAGGAGAAACTTCTTAATCATTATTAATCTATGCTCGTAAGAATCTCACCCTGCAGATAAGGCTCTATGATTGCTAAGAGGAAAAGTCAAGTGTTTGGGAAGCTAATGTTGGTACCTTTGAAATGGTAAGAAAAGGTTTGAGTGGTAGCAGTTTGTTTTAGTTCCATTAAGTCTGAGATGAGACAGAAGGTAGAAAATAGAAATAAGAAATTACACCTCTTTGCAGGGAAGATTTTGCTCTCTTTGCAATGCAAAACATGTATCTAGAGATCAATTAAAGTTAACACGAAGCCGAATTATTGAAGTGGTATTATCCAAGCTCTTGCTTCTGTGGTTTTTAAAAAAACACTACTTTTTGCATGCATGTAACTTGATATATGGCTGGGATTTTGAAATAAGTTGACTTTAATGTTCCTGTTTTATCTCCACTTTTCCAGCACTTTAAGTGAGTTCTAAATAGGTAATATTTTAAAGTATGTGTTATTTTTACAATAAAAGATCATTTCACCTTTAATACTTAAATTGAACTTCTGATCTCTTTCTACACTCTTTTGCTTGTCTCAATATCCTTTTGTTTCAGAATTCCATTAGTGGTAAGGAGAGTTACTACTGCAGCCTTGCTTCCTTCTCTCACTTGGCCAACAGAACACTAGTACCTACCCCAATTAGAAATTAAGTTATATTCATCAATATAAAGCTAGCATGCTGTTGTCCTCGCCATCTTTGCATTCAGTTCTCACTTTTTAAATGACTAAGTAGAGGTCTAATCCACACAGCTGAAACACAGATGCAGAACCCAAGCTAATAAACTCTACTGGATTTGGGCCAGAGAATGGTAAAGACAATAAAACTACACTACAAAACCATGGGTATCACTCGTCTGAAAAGAATAAACAAAGGTTTTAGTCATTTAAATCTCCAGCAAATGCAACAGGGAATTCTCCTAGCTTAGACTCCACTCAAAGCTTTTTATTTGATAGTTAAGACAGGAGAAAATAAAGCCATACAAAATTAACACAGGAACAGTGAGAAGACAATTCTAGCACAGGCTGCACCAGTCCCAGCCCACATCTGTATCAACACTCCTGGCAGACAGGCAGGAAAGGGGCTACTGCTTATGCCACTACTAAAAAGCTCCTCTCCTCACCAACAGTGGATGAAGACATTCACGACAGGAAAAAGAAAGCAAGTTTCAATACCTAGCACTACTGACCTCTGTGTTCGAGCATTTGCGTGGTTCAAAGGCTCAGATACATTTGGTACCAGTTTTCCTGGAACAAGAGATGAAGTGTTAATGAATGACAGGAAAATAATTTCACAGTTAGCACAATGACATTTCACCTGACAGAGAACCAGTAAACAAAAACCCAGCAACACACTGTAGTAAGTTCTAACTTTAAACTTTACTAATTAAACTTTACTAATTAGTAGACCAGCAAAGAACAAAGAAGCTTGCTGTCTACACTTAGATAACACACAGCTCTGGCAAGACAAAATAAACTATCCTCAACTGAAAAATGCACAGTGGGGATTTCCAGATTGAAGGAAATTAACACAGGGAACTCTCAGCATCCATCAGCAAACCAGAATGCAAGCCACTATACAATCCTAGCTTTTATCTTGATTTGAAATTTCATTCTAGTTTCATTTTTATGCATAAGCCTACTCTTTTTTAAAAAGGCAGATAGGCTAAAGCACAAGTTGTCCTTATAACTCAATGTTTCTATTTTCAATTATTTTTCTTTACCCCTTTCCAACACTGAGAAATGCACGTAACTCCCGTCTTGCTACAATTAACTACATAAAGAAGCAAGGTCTCAATGAAAAGAATATACAGAAGCATATGCCTGAAGGGAAAAAAGGAAAACATAGTAGAGTGCATTTTTTATGTCAACATGCAAGACTTCTAATAAATATTTTTCCTTAATACATTTTTAGGACTGCTGACTCTTCTAATATCTTCATTATTTATGTGGCTTGGTTCCAATGGCAGCAGTAAACTACTTAAAACTAACAAAATGAAAAATAACCAGAAACATAAAGAGAAGTAAACTTTTAAAACTGCGTGAGAGCCTTGAAACATTACATTTTGGAAATAAGCTTGATGCCAAAACTGGAATTATTATATGCTGAATGTTCTTTGTAAACTGAGCAAACAAGAGTCACTGACTGCAGGTACAGACCTCTCTCAAGACAGCCCAGCAGTGGCCAGGAATAGAGATACTTAGAAAACTTATAACTAACTTCTCTTTAAAACCCTCTGCTTTTCTCCTGCCCCTCTTAAGAACCCAAGGCAGGTACCTGTATTAGTCTTGTTTCTTGCTCCAGGAATCTTCTGTGATTTGGGAGGGATGGGAAGCTTTGGGACACTTCCGTTGCACACTGGATTAGCCACAGGCATGTGAAGAACCTTGAAAAATCAAAATATCCTCTTACAGTTTACCAAAGCACTTCTTATAACAACTCCAGCTTTAATTCTGAAAATCTTTATTTGTGATGTGCTACCTGGCAGGCAGGTGCTGAGAACGTATTTCCATTCTGTCCTACTACGGAGAGAGGTATCATTCCCACCATTCCTTGCAAAACTGGCTGCACTGGAGATGCAATTATAATGGCAGAACCTAGAAAATACCAAAGTGTTAAGACTGTACAGAAATTAAAAATGCTTCAGTGAAAAGAAAAGCTTCAAGATAGAATTTCTTTAAATTATGTGCGGCCAAAACCTGTGGCAAGAAAAGCCCTGGATTTTTAGAAAAACTTTACTGTCCCTGCTATGGTTCACTACTAGAAAACAGGGTAAGGACCAGTTCTATTTTCAGTTTATAAGGAACTCTTTAGTTAAAGTCCGTTTTCTTTGTAAGAGGTAGCTCAAAATAAAGCTTGAAATATGATAAACCTATCTTAACATTTAAACTTTAAATTAAAAGTGATTTATATAAACCAGTAAAAGTAACAATAAACATCTTATTTAGCTGCCAGATACATGGGAATTACAAAATATGGAAACTATCCCAGCACATTCATTGAAAGTGGAAGAATATTTTCAAAAGTGAAAGAAAACTGTTCCTCTCTCTATGAAAAAAGCATTGAAGGAACAGTTGCATAAAGAAATCCTAATTACAGAAAAGCTGTCACCCTGAGACCTTGCATATACTGGTCTCTGATTGCACTGGCCTCTGACCCCAATGAAATGACTACACATACCTATTCAAAGGTAATTGCAAAAAGTTCTTAGTTTTTGAAAGAAATCTAAATGTAGTGATTACAGCTAGTATATAATCGTTTTTTCATTTCAAAAAGCACTCAAAATTTTTACTGTTGTGGTAATAAAAATGCTTATACCAGATTTTAAATCATTGAAAGAAATAATGTTATACTTTCATCTTTACTTAAAAGTACTTCTAATGCAGACTAGGTTTTGAAAAATGAAACAAAAGCAAAGAAGTGGTTTGAGAAGGACTAGATACATCTACCCAGTTATCTACATGAAATATGGATACCTACAACACAAAGCATTCCATTTATAACAGGAAGCTTATTAAAATAAAAACCTCTTTTTTTAGCCAAAGTAATGGAATCCTTCCCAGTGTAAACCAAAATATGATTCCTACATCTAATGCTGCTAAAATTACATAATTTAAGCTTCTGAAATATGAGGCTTTTTTTTTTCTTCACTCCAAGCAGCCTGATCAATGACTTCTGATGGTTTTATTTCATTTCTACTAACAACTAACATGCTAGAACAAAAGTAACCCCTGGATAGTTTCAAGCAGCAGACACAGCAGTTTAAAATTTGCTTACTTTTAATGCATTTAGGGGGAAAACAAAGATAACAAAACCACTGTATAAACACCACATTTTCAGTAATTTTCTAATACTGAGATTACCCTGTGGGAAGTTTGGGGAGACAGTCTGGTTTGCTGGAAATGTGTTGCTGGATCTGGGAGGAGTCCGCAACTGTTGTACAGCTGGAGCTTGAGAAGTCAGTGGCATAGAACTGCCAGGCAATACAACTACATTTGATGGTGTTACAGCTGCACCCAAGGTTGCTGGATCAGTCATACAGGTGGCTATGTAAAGGTTGCTTGAATTCCCAAAAGCTGTGCTTGTGGCTGGCATCAACTGTATAAATCCCCCTTCGTTGGAAAGGTGAGTTGAACCTGCAACTGAAAAACCAATGCAGTCTTCATTCTGAGTGTTAACCGAGGTGACCACAGGATCCTTGGGTCTAAGCACAAGGAGATTCTGCTCTGCCAGAGCTGAATCCACACTTTTTTCTGTGTCTTCCGAAGTCAGACATTTGGGCAGGCCTGCAGTTTTGGTTGGCGATTTGGCTGGAGATGACAATATTATAGTAGGCAAATTTTCTCCTGTGATGCTGGAAACAGCATTGTTTAACTCCATGTCTGATGTAATAAATGGATCATCACTGATGATGATCTTGAGGGACATTATATTAGAAGGATCAACATCCATTGGTTGACTACTAGAAGATACACTGCTTATACTTTTGGCCTCAATACCCGACTCATCTGTTGAGGATGCAGTTTCAGGGAGAGGAGAATGGCATATTTCAGAGGTAGTAAGATTGTTTTCAGTGGACACCACAGAAATGTCTGTACATGCATTATCACCAGAAGAGAAATATAAATTATCAGTGTCTACTTTTGTAGAAGATGAAGGTTCTTGCATCTCCCCTTGCGTACCCTCTGTGTTTGACAGTCCTGAAGGGAGGTTAAAATCTTTCTTACAAGGCTTATCAAGTGTATGCTGATCACTTGCGTAAGTTTTGTTAGAAGTATCAACAACTTCAAGCTGCAAGTCTGTTCTGTCAAGATCCGTGATGTCCACCACAGATCCCGCAGCACAGTCTGCCTGTGTGCTCTGGTCCTGGTGGTTAGAGGGGTGGCTGGAGGTCTCCTGTGAAACACCAGGCAAGGCAGCTGGATCACTGGTAACAGTCTGTTCTTTTCCTGCATCTCCTGATGGGCTAGAAACGGATGAGATGTTTGTCCTCAGCAGTGCACTGTGGCCAGGGCTGCCATCAGAAGGGCTTCCAGGAAGTCTTTTTTCAGACAGCGATGTATCTGGCGATAACGGACATTTGCTCCCAGAATCAGTCTTGTTTTCACCAGCTATAGTATCCTCTGCCACTGAAATCAAAGGAATCTGTGGAGTACCAGAATGACCATATTCTAAATTAGGACTACTTTGAGAACTATGACTTGGTGGGCCTTTTTCAATTTCCATAGCACTCTCGCTTTCAGACACTAACATAGATGAGTCTTTTGTAACGTAAGTGTCTGCACAGTGTTCATTACATTTGCTATCAGAACTCGGTCTCTTGTTAGGTTCAGTCAAACCAGACACCGAGTCAAAAGCAATTTCCAGCTCTCTGATGTGTTCAGGGGTAATGGCTGCAAGTACTTCAGTCTGCTTCCCTGGGCTACAGTTTTCATGCAGCTGTTCACTGGCTGGATTTTTCTTAGCCGTATCACCATCATTACTGCTGGTCTTCAAGGCACATGATGCTTCTCCTAACTGAAAGCCTTTACAGGGTAGTGGTTCTCGAGAATTATCACCTGTAAAAGACAGAATAAACTAGTTCCATAATTATTAGAACAGACAGTCCTTTTAGAGAGTTTTAAAAATAACTTATCAGTTCAATGGAAAACTGTTTCACATAAAACAAAGTGGGATTAATGTTATTCATCCTTATATTCAAGTTGAGTGGAATATATATATATATAACATACCTAACTAGATAACCTGGAAAATCAGTTTGTACATTACTAACAAGTACACACGTCACATGTAAATAGCTCAGCTCACTACCTTAGATTTCCAGAAGCAAAAAACCATTTCATGATAAAAACCTCTTGGCTCTACTTCTCATATACTTTCACTAAATACCTGCTACTCATGGACTGTTGTTAAGAATGGTGGAGACAGACTAATATCCCCTTTGTCCAGAGTAAGCCTCTTTTTGTGTTTTAATAACAGATACTTTACAGAATAGAGATAAAAGATTAATATGGTTAGATGCAAAATATTCTCTTTATGTGTTCCACAATGGATACTGCAAAGTATCCATTTATTGACAGTCTGCTTCCATTAAGGAGCTTATCAAGTACAACTTTTAAGTACACTGATGGGACTACTGTTAAATTTAATAGATTGAAACTTTGTAACAGACCAAGTATATCTGTATATTCATACAATTTAAATGTCCACATGGATATTACCAGTGAAAAAAGAAAATTCTGAAATGTGCAAGTCATCTGAAAGTATTTTCATAATGAAAAATTAACAGAGAAATCTTAGAGAAAAAGAAACTGAAACCTACATCTGTTAGTTTCTTCTGTTCCTAAAGAACTTCCAAATGTTTCCAGACTATCCTCACCCACCAGGATTTCGTTTTCTACTCCATTCCGACCAGAAATACCAGCAGGTAAGTTCTTGTTTACCTTGCTCTTTCCTATTTTCAAAACAAAGCATGAAGAATGGTTAAATATGTCATTTTCCACATACACGTCATCACTTCCTTTTAAATAAATCACTGTGTAAAGATCCTTGTGGTTACTGTGAGATACCCCTGAAAATTTTATAACAGCAAACAAGCACAAACTATCATCCTTCAGACCTGCAGAGTCTAAAATAACAGCAACAAAACAATCACTGAGCCAGCACAAACTCAGAATATCAGCCACAGGAAAATGTTGTACGTTATAGCTGTGTATAAATGCATCTAAGAATCCAATTCTGTGTTAAGGCATAGCAATGCCATTTCTCTTGCAAGAGGCCTGCTGAATTCCTTTGCTTTGTCAAGCAATGCTTGGGAAAGCTCATCCTTCAGGATGCTTCACAGTAATGGTACAACAGAGTACAATGTAGCCTACCATAATCAAAACAGTCAAATAGAGCCTGGAAAGCTGGATCTGATTCTGTCTGTTCCAGAATGTCCTGGATAGCCTCATCTGACATATGAATTTCACCCTGAGAAAAGACATGATATACAGAACTGTTAGACAGTTACTTCCATCACTCAAAAGGAAAAACAGACAAGAATTGTTTTCATTTCAGTTTGTTTTTAGTTCTATTACTTCTGTTCAGCACAGAAACAAAGACTAATGCTGGGTACACTTCTGCCACAAATATAATGTCTGTTAAAAAAAATCTTAGTGATTGGAGTTTAAGAAATAAGATTCTCCAAAACCCAAATGTGTGTGTCAGACATTACCCCCACCATTCTCCACATAATGGCCAGCACTAACCAGAAAGGAGAACTAAATCTCAGGCTACACTGGAAGCTTATGCATGTGCTATGGATGCTGTGAGCCCATACAAGCAAACCACTGGTAAAAAAAAATCCCCAAATTAATCCTAGGTTCTTAGGTTTGAAGACACAATACATCTAGAAGCCAACATTAAGCAAATAGAAGTTTTATTTCATATACCCATTACATGTTCTATAATATAGCCTCCAACTACTTCTTTGTGGAAGGCATTTGGTCAGCACAGCTAAATGGGACAGTGCTCTAAGGTTCCTGATTCAAGCTGACTTGTTCTGTAGCGGCCCAGGAATAAAATGAGTATCCACTACATACTCAAGCAATGAAATACAAAGTTTCTCCTAACTTTCTGAGACCCTCTAAGGGTGGATATTCCATGTTACATGTACATCCTTGATTTGTCTCAGCAACTCCAACCAAACCAAGAAGCTGCTTTATTTCTGCTCAGAAGAATGGAATACTGCTTTTTAGCTCTGTATTTTGAAAATTTAGAGACTAAAATCACCAAACAACAGAAGAACATTTGTAAACCAGACACCTCTACTTCAAACCCTTCCCTTCAAACAGGGAACTGCCTCTACACTCCTGTCTTTTTCATGAGGGCTGTGAAGATTGTCGTTTCCCTCATTAAAAGTCCTTCTTAATTCCACCATTGCCAGCTTGAGACTTATGGACGAATGGAGAACACTATAATCACGTTTAGTTTGTAGAAGCAGAATGCACAAGTCCTCCAAAAGAAAGAAAATACTAAATTTGAAAAAAAAAAGCATCATTAGGCTCCAAAAATAATTTCACTTGCTACACTAAATGATCCATGCTAATCTTGCAAATCAGATCAGATTAAACCTACCGGAGACAGCATGATATTTTAAATTCTGTTTTCTTCTCTAAGGTATTGATTAGATCCCCAGACAGAAGCTGGTAGCCAATTACTGGTACAAAAGACTGAGTGAGAAGCAGGCAGCTGATGCCTGGGATGGAGTTCTTAAATCCAGTCTGAGTGTGAGGTTACCAGCTAATTACTGCCAGAAGCAATCCCACTCCCTTGGCTTCGACCCTGCTGCATGTTTATGCTGCCTTGGACAGGCACTGGGAATGAGTTCAGAATGCTAAACTGGCACAAAAGGAGCTCCTGCAGAACACCAGTGTCCTGCCAGCCCAGCTCCTCCAACCTGCCCAGCACCACATGAGGTCAGAGTTCACACGGCTGCAGGGAAGCTGCCCCTGCAGGGGGGAGCATCAGGGAGGCTCAGCTGTGCTGGCAAACAGAAACAAAAAGAAAGGACAGGAAGAGGAGAAAATATCCTCAGATGTCAGAGGTTCAGCATAGTTCCCATTACTGATCATTCTCACATGCCTGGTCTTAAAAACAGTGTGAACAGGGCAATCTACACCTACCTGAAGTCCAAGGATTTCATCAATTGAAGTCTCTTGTTCTGTGGGACCACTGTCTGTCTGTTTAGGGGCCTGAGCAACACTGCCATCACTGCAACACGTACGTCATTAGTTCAAAACTCAAAAATAAATCAAACAAAAATACATATGAAGTTTAGAGGTTCCTTTTATTACCTCCCCAGGATTTTGTTAATGTTTTCAGCGAGCTTCTCCTGAAGAGATTTGTTGCTCAAGATTTTTTCTCTGGCATTTTCAATAACCAGTTGCTGGAAAACAGAAGTGGTCAGGTTTCTATTTTTAACATCACTAGAAAAGGAGCACAAATTTCTGACTGACCAGTAAAAAATAATTTAAAAAATCAATTCAAAGAGAGAAGACTTCTATAACAAAGAGTCATCTGTGACTGCATTACATTGCTATGAAAATCAACACAAAACATTCCTGTACTTCTACTCTCCCAAAGTACAGTGAGGCTTATTGTGCCTTCTGGTTTCTATTCTCTAAAGAATGACTGTGTTCTGACAGCCTACAGGTATGTTAGCAAAGCAAATAAACCAAGAAAAACAAAACTCTACATAGCCACATCAACTTTATGAATTTAGTACACACAAGAGCTAGTTCAGATACAAACCAAAACATTTCTCTTCTAAAGCTAATTTCAAAGGTAAAACCAAGATGAACAACATGTTAAAGACTGGTTCTCTTGAGTTGCAACGTGTTTCTTAAATGTAAATACCTTCTGCAGGCATATACTCACTGGGAAGTTACCATCAATTAATTCTTCTAGGGGCTCAGTTTCTTTTTCTATTACTGTTTCTTCAGAGTCTTGAGAACTTCTAGTTGCTGGGAGAGGTCCAGATGTTGCAATACTTTTCCTCTTCTGAGATTCACTGAAACATTCCAGGAAATTTATTACATAGTTTATGGGAAAATTGCAAACAGTAGACCTAATGGTGAGTAAATCAAGTGCTTCTCTTCCTTCTTAGCAAACAAAAGATCTTAATCACCAGAAAATTAACTACATATTGAAAATGCAGTAAAAGCTGGTACCTGTTCTAGTATCGCTTATGCATCTATTGTGTCTGCCTTTGCAGAAGTTATAAATTTAGAGACTGTAGGAAAACAGCCCAAATGCAAACTGAATTCCATGCCCACTATTCAGCATTTACTGCCCCTCCACTCCATGTTACTCTAACTGGTGGTACCAGTTAATGGATCCTAATTAGCTGCAACTCAAAATCAGATCTGGGCATTACTACTGAAAACAAAGACCTCTCAAGGAGCACTTATTTTCAAAGAAGAAAAGAAATGTTAGGTTCTGTAAGAATTTAGATGATAATTAGGAAATGTAGTGTTTTTATAGGAGACAGTGTTGGGTCTTCTGAAAACATTTATCAGCAGTGGCACTAAAATTACTCACATAAAAAAAATCAGGACAGATTAGGAAAGACTTGGGGAAAAATGGACATTTGAATCAGAGAACGAAAAATGCAAAACTAGTGTAAGAAAAGTTTTTCACACAACTTGTAGGGCAAATATTAATATTTTTCTGACAAAATTTACTCAGTTCAATAGTTTTGCTAAGTTAAATGCATATTTTTATCAATATTAAGAGTTTTCATAATTGAAAAGGACATTTTGGAAGGAATACCAAGTCTCAGCTCCAAGATTATTTGCCTATATCTAATACTGGAGTAAAGACAGAGTGTACACAAAGAAGCCTGAGTAGCCTCCTATCAGTTTACTGTTAGCCTCTTTGACTTTCCTTTCCTTTGTGAAACATCAAACACTGACACCTCCTCAGCAGATCTTAGATTTGAAACACTCCACCAGTAAAGAAAATTTACACTAAAGGTCAGAGCACTGTATAATTTCTACACAATTAAACAAAAAAACCGCCCAAAACCAAACCCACATCCCCGATTACCTTTTCCGCCTTCCTGGAGAAAGCAAGTTTGAATGAAGCTTTCGTTCTTGAGATGCTGGAACTTGAATGTGTATGAGACCTCCTGCTTTAGAGGGGGAAAGCAAACAAAAAAAAGAAGTCATGATGCCAATGCCTTTTCCAGTGACACTGTTAAAGCACTATACATAACTTACTATGTTCCAATCAATTCCTGCAAAGTCATAAAAAATAATTTGGTACTATCATGGAAATGAGGACCATTCCTTTTAAACATATTCTGATATAGACACCCACTTAATGTGCATCATCTGTATCTGATAAAACAAGTTATTTGGCTGAGGGTGAGAGCACAGAACAGAATAACCACAAATTAATGCACTTCTGATCTCTGAACTCACACTGGCAAGCAAGCATGCAAGAGCCATCTCTCTTTTGGGCACTTATTTTTATTAATCACCTGAACCAGTCTGGAGAGCTGGGAAACAAACCAAGAATTTTCTGGAACTTTTTGGTGGAAGATGATTAGCCCTGATTTTAGAAAACCTCTATCAACAGCCATAGATTTTTCACAGGAAAAAAGGGTTTAAATTTTTTTGCAACTTACCACTGATCTTGTTTTCTGGAGTTTGTGACTGGTTCACAAATGGTGTATTCAGTCTTGTCAGTGGCATGTTTTGATTTATTGCTGGCCTTTGAATTACTTGAGGAGGTACAGCAGAAGAGGAATTCTGTGGCCCTGACTGATGGGCTACTAACAACAGTCCTGAGTTTGCAGGAGCTGACTGCTGAAGCATTCTCTGCCTTTTCATTTCTACAATTCCACTTCTTGTACGCGCTGGAAATAAAGACAAGATGAAAATATATGATAAAGGAATTTTAAAAGATTGCTGATATTCACACAGAATCTGTTTAAAAAGATTTAAACAACAGAACACTACCCAATCCAGTGAATCCCAAATCTGGGAATAATCACTATCTCTATCTCCCACCCTCTTTTCTGGTACAGTAAAAATACTACAGAGAAAAACTTATTTTTAAGTAAACCAGTTTTTCTTTGTTGATAGTTCATTTTCAGCTTTTGTAATGCAAGAAACAATTCAAAATACAACTATGTTTTTGTATTTTGGTTGGATATATGTTTGTATACATAACAAATGCTACAGGACTGTCATATGCTTTTATGTTCCCCTTCTACAGAAATCCAACTGCATTATAATTAGACTGGCTATGTTTTTAGTTCATCTATGAACCACAACTTAAACCAGCAATTTCAGGAGTGAAGCAGCAGTTTGTAAACCTTTTAACCATGTAAACTTCCCAAAAGTCTTTTTTCAGCAAAGAAAATGCTATAATAGAGAATTTAAGCCCCCTGCAAAAAGCTTAACTTTTCGTATTTTCCTTTCCTGATCATTACAGTAATCCACAGACCACGCTGAAGAAAACAGACATGCATTACTCATGGCTGCAGAAGGCCCCTATTTTTTGCCAAAACAGATAATTTTAACATAAAACCTACTGATCCCATAGAATTGACTCAATTACTTACTCCTCTGATTAGGAGAAAATCTGAAATCTGAATTCTGCATGCCTCTAAAAAATAAAGCAAGTGACATAAATTAATGGAGCATAATGGAAGCACTCAGCTACTCAGCGTGACAGTACCTATCACATGGTTAATGTCAGTCTGGTCCTAACCACACATTCCTATAGAAAAATCCATTGATTGTTACTTTTATTCTTTCCAACAATGGTCACAGATCCTTCAAGTGAAGCTTACTGTTTCATTTTTGATCGAGTAACCACAACGGTATCTGATTCTAAATGAGTCATAACATATTGTTTTATTACAGGAAAGCCACATGAGCACACTAATGCCCTCCTTTTCTGCTAGCCCCACCTTAAAATCTTCCAATGTCTGCTCAACTATCAACTCTCACATACCCATCTTTTTCACTGTCCCTCTGAGGAAACAGAGAGCTAAACCATTCTCATACAATGATACTGGGAGTTGGTCAACATAGGGACTCACTCTTAGAGCGAAATATTACTTTTCTTGATTTCAAAACTACATTACCTGATCTGAGAAAGTGTATAGTCTAATTTTTTCCACAGAGACGACATCATTGCTGGAACTTCATTTGTTGTTTCTAAAATGAACCATAAAAAGAAATTGATGCCCAAAACTGATATATGCTGAGGAAAAAAGTAAAATCACAAGCAAAATCATTATTATGGACTGTTTCAGACATCATCTAACTTTACGTGCCTAGCTGCCTTCTTAATAGTCTATTAATTAGAGAGCCCTAACTCCTAATTTAAAGAATTTTGATTGATATGGATACAGTTCTGGTTTAGAAGCCTTGGTGAAACTGAATTGATGACTATAATTCCAGGTGTAATTTGCACATTACAGGGGTGTTGACCCCTCAGCACGTAAATGCTAACCCCCCCAATTCACTTCTGGAAATGGTATTCATATTCCCAAGTCACTTTCGTGCCTTTGAAACTATAACCTGGCAGACAGGCCTTTAAAATTAACACTTTATTTTGTGATATTACCCAAGTAGGAAAAAACATTTGTTCTTTTTGAAGCACAGAACATTAAAAGTGCAATGGAAAAGGTAAGTAAACAGTTCAATTTACTGAGTTTTTCAAGATGCCAAGTACAAAGCATTTTGAAGGAAGTATGTCTGTGTCTTAGTTACCATTTCTGTCAAACCTAGTGTGAAAGGAAAAAAAATGTTCAGAAATGTTCCATATATGATTTTTAAAACCACGCACCACTAAAATATGGCCATACAAAAGATAGCAAAAACCTATAAGATTTGGCAACATTCAGAAGCCACATAACTGCTTTCAAAACCAGCAAATGCTTTAACTCTTTAACTCTGTCTACAGTATTCATACAAAATATTCAGCAGTTATTAAACAATTTTAGTTAAGTCTTAAAAATGAGACAAGAAAAAATTTATACCACAGGACTACTCCTGACTACTTCATGGAATCACAGACTACCTTATGTTGGAAGGGATCCGTAAGGATCATTGAGCCCAGCTCCCTGATCCTCATTGGGCTACCTAACTCTAAACCTTGTGACTAAAGCATTGTCCAGATTCTCCCTGAACTCTGACAGGGCTCAGTGCCATGACCACTTCCCTGGGGAGCCTGTTCCAGTGCCTGACCACCTTCTCAGTGGAGAAGCCCTTCCTAAGGTCCACTGTGAACTTCCCCTGACACGGATTCCATTTTCTCACATTCTGTTGCTCATAACCAGAGAGATAAGCACCTCCCTCTCCTAGTGACAGTATAAACAATAAGCAGTATAATTTTACAAGCATAAAACCATACATTTTGCACATTTTTATTGTATCTCTATGCTTTTGAGATCTAAAAATGCTCACATTTGAAGTGAAAATACATGCTGGCACATGCAAACTAAGGTAATCAATTACTTTTCATCACTAGAAGTAGTGGCTGGTGGCTGTGTAATATGGTAACCTTCAAATTGTAGCCTAAATGGGGGATTACCCTAATACCATATACCTCTTCCTCAAGGAATTCACAACAGATAAATAAAAATAAAACAACACCTCATTTGAAGGCTTACCTTTTGTTTTCATGGCTACGTATTCATTGAGAATAGTTGTCAAGTTTTTTCCACACAGAGACTGGAAAAAAAAACCAACTGATCTTAGAATTTTCACTAATAATTTCTACTTCACCTGCTGTATCACTTCATATTTAAGGAATTCTTTAGCAGTCCACACCATGCTGACCCTCAGCACAAGGGACTGTTCTTGGTGGAGAGCAACCAATGGAACAAAATCCTATTATGTACCCAAAATATGAAGTACTGGTAGTTAGAGCAGTCTGACTTCACTCACCTTTTTATCATGGAATAAAACCATGAAAATTAGATGATGAACAGCTCTAACACACTAATGAGCATGTATCATGCTGGAAAACAACATGCACTAAGATGCAAACATGAAGGAATCTCTGAAGGAAAATTTTTAACAGTCATACAGAATTCACTTTCTTATCATGTTTACTTGTCCTGTTATTTTAGGTGACACAAAGACAATTAAGATTTTAAAGTTACCACTATCATCTGCTGTCTCTTCCTGTCTTGTTTACTAGTGGGAACTCTACATGACAAATACAGCCCTTTATTGCTAATATTTCAGCTGCAGTAAAAATTTTGTCTTAGATCCTATGATATCACTTTTATGTGAATAATAGGAAACACATTTCTACTGAGAAAAGAATGATTATTAAAAAGCTTTATTAATCTGGATAATCTATTTACATTTGGGTTTTCTAATTTTTGGTGGCCATAGTTAGGTTCTCAATTCCCTACCTCCCAAGTACAGATGACTAAACACTTGTAAATAAAATAAATTCGATAGTTTGTTTTGAATAGGTGCCTCAAGAAGGTGCACCTTGGATCTCAGAAAAGACTTCCACAAATTTTGAATACTGTGCACAAAATCCCAGACCATGAAATTAACAAATATACTAAAAGAATGAAACAGAAAACACAAAGAGGACACGCACATAAACACTAAAAGTTTGATACACAGCAATACTGAAACCCTGTAATTTGCACAGTACACTACAATTTCCATCTTGTATATTTGTTAAAAATGCAAACTATCTAATTATGCTCTAGCTCCACACACGTATCTACACACTATTTATGCACACCCAGAATTCCACCTTTCACCCAGAACAATGCAGATGATACTGAACAGAGAGGAGGTTGAACACAGTTTTTTGTCAATAAAATTTGGTGGACTTAGATAAATCTGAGGTGCCTTACCTAAATATTTACAATATACCTGAAATGGAACATTGGCTGCCATGTCTAGAATAGGAAAGTGATCTTTAGTAAATTACAAAAGCAGCCCTGAAATCCATAAAACCCTTTTGACAACACCCTTCTGTAAATCAACCTCAAAGCTGTTAAGGCAGACTAAGCATAAAATGCTGAAACCAATCTGCATATTTCATGCTTAAATGTTTCTTAGTAAGATTAAATACTAGAAACCAAATAACTGCTAATATCATTAAATAGAAAACAAGAAACAAATATCAAACATTTCAAGTAGCATTTGAGAACTAATTGTTAATTAACTGAGAAATCCCCAATATTGTTTTCCACAGATGCAAGACAACACAACTTTCTGCTTTGCAAACACAAACTCACCAGCAAGCAGGCTGGAATAAAACCATCTTCTGTACAATGCTCTGCATATTCTTTCAAATCTGAGCTTTCCAGAATAAATTGATGGCAGGTAGCTTGAAGATTTTCCTGCTGCAAGTAGCCTGCAACAAATCAGATGGAAAATTTTGCTATTTGATTCATTACTTCTGTTCAATAGGTATCAAAGCAGTGCAGTGTTGGAATAATCAGATAAAAATTTCTATGTAAGGAAAGGAAAGTGACGTTGACAAAACATATGTTCCTACCGGATATTTAAGATTCCTACCACATTCAGAAGAGCAAAAAATATAGATTGGAATTACACTGTATTTACAAAGTATTCAAGACTGGAAATGAGGCAATATGAGCAAATTTTGGTTTATCTTTAGTGCACACAAGAAAATAAAAGTTCTTGGCTCAGAAGGCTGACAAACAAACCCTCCACCCTATTTGATACTTCAAGGGAAATCTATGATACTTTGTTAATACAATGCATTGCTATGTAAGAGTAATTCTCCACACATTGTACTGTTTCAAAATAGGTAAAACCTGTACAGCTGCTGCAAGAGTGGATAAGATTTATTAAAAATACTGTGTAACAACATGGGAGTATGTGGTCCCTAAGGTCACCAAAATCAAATTAAAGGCACAAATGGTGACGTATCTTTTAACATATGGAAATTATTCAATATTTTTGCTCTACCTTAAGCAATGTCTAATTCATAGTATGCATTCACTCTACCAATTAGGAAAAGATAAATGTTCTCATGCATTTTCCTGTGTGTGAGCTCAGCCTGTCATTTTAGTTTTGTTTCTTTAACCAATATTCATCAACCTGCAGAGCACCAGAAAGATTTGGTGGGGGGGAGGCTTGGGGGAGAAAGACAAAAGAGCTGCATTGGGAAGTCTGTTTAGCCACTGAAATTCAGAGATGCCTCACAGAAGAGGAATCCCTATTAGAAAACAGGAATGGTTACAAGGAGTAACCCCTTCTACAACCTTAGGTCGCTCAGAGGTTTTCCAGACATGATGCATGCTCCATGCCACAACAGACACAAGAGAGGATGGATCATTCTCAGTGCACAGGATGTTGCCAAGATTGTGTACTACGTCTGCAAGTCTCTGGTAAGCACACAAGATAAGCATTCTACCTAGAAACTTAGAACTTCACCCATCTTGCTTGGAAGAGTGCAATGAGAGATCTCACTTGTATGATTTCAACCCTTCTTTTACAGTCCATGGAGTTTCTAAAAATCCTGCTACTTCACAGTAATAAAAAAATTCCATGTCTTACTAGCCCTTTTTCTCAAGACAGTAGCAATTAATTTCGGGTAGCATTTATAAGTAAATTGTGCTGGGGGGACATGGGAGAAGAGATTCAGCTTTAATGGCTTTGGATTTAAAAAACCGTGAACAACTGTAAACAATCTCACAGGGCAGGCTTGCAGGAAATCTTGGTAACCTGTGCCAATAGGTACTTACGTGTGGGACTGAAATATGTGGGTCATATTTTTGCTTACCATCGATTTGCTTTCACCTTTGGCAAGATCCAAATAATCCAAAGCATAAAGTCACTTAAAAAATTCACTCTCTGCTGCCAATGTCCTGAACACACTCACGCTGTGCTTTCCACAGACTCTGATCACACCTGAACTTTTAGTGCACTCTCAAAGGTAAGCGAAACATAGCCGGAAAATAAACAACCAACCACCTGACCCTTAACGCAGCCTTCCCTGGGATTTCGGGTCACCCTTGAACTCCTCCTGTAACCAGGAACTGTTTAAGCACCGCTCAGCAGCTCTCAGTCTGCAGGTGGGCACCGGAGACCACCGCGTTTCCCCGGACTCGTGAAGAACCCGAGCCCAAGGCACGGCCGGGGAGCGGCCTGGTCCCCCAGGACCCCAATCCCTCAGGAGCGAGCACAGCTCGCTCCCCGACAGAGGCCGGGCCGGACGGCGGCGGGGGCCAGCCCGGGGCTGCCCGGTGTAAGCCCCGGCAGTGACAATCCCAGCCGGGGGGGCATCAAGAGACGCCACCGAGTGTCAAGGGCGAAGCCGGCTCTGTGTCCCGCCGCGCCTCGGGCGGCTGACAATGCCCGGCACAGCCCTCCCGGCGCGGCCGCTGGTCCGCGCCTCACCCACGCATCCCTCCGTCCCTCTCGGTCCGCTCACCCAGCACCAGCCGGGCCACGTCGGACGGCAGCAGCATGGCCCGAG
>VYXD01016269.1:2037331-2073622 GCA_013397195.1 Hylia prasina
CTGTGCCGGGGCACCTCGCAGCGCCTCAGCCAGCTCCTCTCTCCGCCATTCACGGTATTCATTCGTGGTGCGCCTGGCTTCCTGGCTGTAGTTTGTGTAGCGCGTGAAGGTGGCCGTCATGTGGTAGTTGGAAAACTGTAATCGGTAAGAGAAGTAGTACGTGGATTCATTCTTGGGAATTTTTCACTGCTGCTGTTACGGCCGTAGAATTACCAGAAAGTACAAACGAGAGGGCTACCTTCTTGAATGCCCAGGCCCTACAGCAGACGACCTCTGTTGCTACAGTTTTCGATCAAGCACTTCAGAAGCCACTGGTGTTAAAAAGGTTTCTGTTTCGTTTCCAGCAAAAGCCGCAAGTCTGCTGGGTTGGGGTTTTTTGTTCCAGTGTCCAACCACCAGAGGGACAGAGAGTGGTTGAGCATTGGCACAAGCTCACCAGGGAAGAGCTCACAGCACCAACCTGCCGGAGTGCGAGAGCAGTTTGGACAACACTTTCTGACATCTGGTGTGATTCTTGTGTCCTGCACGGGGCCAGGAATTGGGCTTCGGGGATCCTTACATGTCCCTTCCAACTCAGGATATTCCATGGTTCTTGAAACGCTTAAGCAAAGGAACACTTAATTTAAATAAGTGCAGTTGTACAGTACAGGCAGCCTTCACGCTTAAAATGTTTTCTTTTTCATACGTATCTATCACTCACCAAATCTCTGATCATACTTAGTCCCAGCCTGGTCTTGACTGAAGCCAAAGGAAATAAATGCAGTCTAAGACAGTAAATATTTAAAGTTTTACTTATTTAAATGGCTAGTTTTATGTTCTCATGCAAGCACTCAAGATGCAGTGCTATGCATTGTGAATGCCTATTCTCCCTTGCTTATTACAGCAGCAGCATCTATTTGGAGTTACTCCCAACTTGTGTAATCTGTCTTTGCCAAATAGGGTTTCTCTTGGGTCTGCTTTAAGGGTGTAAAAGTAGAAGCATGGAAGTTAAATAGAATGTCATGGTTGTGATCTGCAGCATCATAATTTTGTGTAGTGCAAGGTCTAGCTAATTCCAACCTCTGTCAAAGAAGAAGAGGCATAATTTTAAGTAATCACAGAAGGAAAAAGTTGTTTTTTAATATGACTTGATATTTAATCATCCTTTGACGTGTTGAGTCCCTGAGAATTTGTCAATAGATGGTGCATACCTATGAAAATGTACAATGTGAGAGAGCATTGTCCAAGTGCTGCCTTCTCCTGGCAGCATCAGGTTAAGAGAGCTATTAAAAGTGAGTGCTGCTCAGTGCCAAAATGTATTTAGCTCTGTCATTCTTACTATAATTGCACTCCCGATTGTCTGCCCAGCTCTACTCAGCACTTACAGAAAGGGAGGAAGTTAGAGTTATGTGAAGGGGTTCTCTGTAGTTATTCTATGACTGTGTAAGAACGGATTATATTCTTGACATGAAACTGCTTCAGTTTTGCAACCAATAGGATTGGCCCAGCCACAGATGAGCTTTTCAGTGAAGCACTGGACATCATGGTTCTGTTTGATACTGGACTTTCAGTATACTGCAGTCCCATTTCTTTTTTACTTCATTGTGTGTTCAGTAATTCCTGTTTTATCCATTTCTTCTGTGTGCAGATATAAATGACTCTTCTTCAAGCTGAACCATGAGCCTTGCATTACACAATCTGCTCGTTTGTTGTCGTCGCCTTGAAAATGAGAAAGCTGTGGAGCGAAGGGTAACAAGTTTTCTTTTGGGTGATGTACCTCAAATAGCAATGAAGGGAATCATAAAAAAAAAATATTCTTCTTGTAATACATTTTCAGAAGGAAATTGAAAATTTCAAGCGACTTCTCCGTGATTCTGAAACTGTTCTCCAGCTGGACCGGAATTCTGACTCTAAACAAGGAAAGCAACTCAGCTGGGATGCTGTATTTAGGTAGTTTCTTGGTTTTGTTTGTGAATGGTCACAATTAGGCCTATTTTAATGCTTATCTTTCTGTATATTGATTTAGACTTCTTGTCAGTTTATAAACAAGTAATTACTTACCTTAGTCTCCAAAGGAAGTAAGTTTAAAATGGCCAAAAGTGGCACACTTATCACTTACAGAAAACTGCTAGGAAACTCATCATTAATTGTGTAGGTGCTTTTCCTTGCAAAAACAATAGTTACTTCCTTTTATGGTACATTATTCTTCGCTTCTGATTTTCAGTGTACAGTTCTTATGTGGATTGCAGGTAGCTTTGTTAAAGTTTCTTGTGTTGCTGAATTCCTCAAGATGCAGTAGAAGGACTGTGGCATGTTTGTAGAGGCTAATCTTTAGTACAGTCTGCTTCAGGTGTACTTTAAGGTTGGACTAAGCATGAGTGTGATAAGTTCCTACAGCAGCTTCAACCAGTGTTAAATTTCATGGTAAAAGTTCATATGAATGATTACTTTTCATTGAACAGTGTCCTGTCAGCTTTCCATTATGTTTTTTAATTGGACAGCATTGGAATAGTTTTTGTTTCACAGGTGTACCAAAAGTTTCATAAAAAGTACTTGATAAGTTTTATATGTTGCTTTAGAGACAGTAATATATTAGAAATACACAGGAGGAATACAAAAGCAGAGCCTCTAAACTGAATTCAAATAGTAGGCCAGAAAATCTATAGCAATTACAGTGACAAATACAGTGAAAAGTTTAATTTATTCATAGATCTAAAATATAATTCATATACTAACTTTGAATGATAAAATAAAAGGAATAATAAGTAGTTTTTATTATTTTGTTTTATAATGTTGCAGCATAATTTAGCAATTCTTTTTTTGTTTTCCTAATTATAAATTGTATGTTTAGCATTGTGCAAAGTTTAAAGGAAGGTTTAAAGCAACTCCAAGTTGCTTCTGGGTTATCTTTAAAACTTGCATTTCCTTTTATAGACTATTTTCATTATGCTTGGACTGCAGTATGTTTCAGTTGGTTTTAGTCTTTGATAATTAGAATTGTCATTTTAGGAACTGTCAGGAACTGTCATTTTAGGCTAAAACAACATTTTCCTATTTTACTTCAGTCATAAATGACCAAATCCTTGGTTAATCTCTGTTTTATTTTTGAAGTGTCTTGCAGAAATATTTCCAGAAAGAACTTAAAAATCTGCAGCTGACAAAACCAAATGCATCTGCTTCAACCCAAACTGCCAGACAGAAAAAGATACAAGAAGTTGGAAGCTTGGTCAAATATTTCATCAGATGTGCTAATAAAAGTCAGTAATACACATTATCATGTAGAGATACTGGTTTGGTACTTAGCTTTTAACTTTGAATTTTTACTTTGAAGTTAAGTTACCAATGTTGGGTTCATCTTATGTGCTTCCAGATGCTTACTATTTAAATATCTCAATATGAATCGGTCATTTGTGCTCTTTGTCCGCCCTTTCTGATGTTCAGAGTGCCTTTTTCTAATTACTCAATGTATCTGTAACTGATATATCCTCCCACTGGTGATTTATATTTTAGAAACAGTTTAAGAAAATATTTCCTAGTAGAACTGTTTCAGAGCTCTAGGTTTTGGAGTTTTGTTGTTTTGTTTTTCTAATCAAGTAACATTTACAAAAAATTAAGTGCAGATTTATTTGGTAGAATTTGGGTTAATTAAATAGTCTCGTGTTGTTTCTTGATATAGGAGGACCCAGGCTGAAATGTCAGGAACTTCTGATTTATGTAATGGAAATTATAAGAGATCCAACAAGTTGTGCTGCTTATGGTTCTGACTGTAGCAGTATACTCCTAAAGGATATCCTCTCAGTAAGGAAATACTGGTGTGAGATATCCCAGCAGCAATGGTCAGGTAACATTTTTGAGCCTGCTTAGAAATATCTTTTCCCTTTATAGAAGCATGTTTTAGATGCATTTTAACTTGTTTGATGCCCTATTGTGTGAGGTAGTACACTAAATATGGAGTAAAGCAGTGTCAGCCTTTGAAGGGCTTAAAATAATGCTTGAAATAAACAAAACAACAAAGATTAGGAATTGATTTTTTTTTCATTCTGTGTACTGTTTGTCTACTGCTTGCTGAAACATAAGTTCTTCTACACAATCAGGTCATGGATCCATGGTCTGCACACTGGAAGGGAACAGTGGAAGAGAGACAGGGGGAGCCAGTGGGTGTTGCTGTGTGGTGGTTAGTTTCTTTAGGAACATGGAAGTTAGCTGAGTCTGCATATGGGCCAAATTGGGAAGTGTGACAGAAGAAATGTTGACATTAGATCATAAGGAGCACAGTGGAATTTAGTTACTGAGGTGAGGCAGGGCTGAAGGCCATAAATCTAAAGGAAATCAGGCTTTAATCCAAGTGAAACAAGTTGCTTTTATTGAAGGAAGGGTGTATAATTTTTGGAAAGGTTACTATAATCTTTTCTAGTGATTCGACCTTAATGCTTGCTAATAACTCTTGGGGTACATTGGAGAAGTCAGGTTTTTTATTTATGAAATCAGGGATCTGTTGCTGTTGAAAGTAAGAACATGGGTGCCAGCCATTGACCACAGAGTGGTGGTTTCTGTGTCTTTAATGCAAGACTTTGTGTCAAGATTTTTTTAATGTAATCCTCTGTAATATATATGTTTATACTTATCTGTGGTTTTTTTAAATACATTTTCAGAATTACTGACCCTGTATGGCAATTTATACCTCAAACTTTCTGGGAACATTAATAGAGCCTTAGTGGCTAGGATAATTCATACACTCACAAGAGGGTACTGCTTCCAAACTGATGGGTTGTGTTCTGACATGCTTGTCTTCTTTTCAAAAGCAATGCAGTTTGCAAGGTATGTTCCAAGTGCTTTTTTTTTGTATGCTAGAAAATAACTTATTTTAAGTATTTGGGATTGTACTTGAATAATAACAGGTAATGCTTCTTTAAATGTATTTTCTTCTGTCTTTGAATGTCAGTTAAGGAACTTCTCTAAAATACTAATAACTTCTGCATTTGTTAGGCAAATACAAATCTGAATGTTGTTGCTTGCTAGTATTTACATTTAAACAATACTTATGAAAAGAAATAAGATTATTTTCTTTGGAAGTTTGAGTGTTAGGTTTGTGTTACAGGCAGGAGAAGAATACTGCAGGCCTGGATCATATTGTTGGAGCAATGAATATCTTCTGCAACAAGTTTGCTGACAACTGTCGCATACGGATTTGCAAAGTAGGGGAAGAAATTTTGCCTACAGTGCTTTACATATGGACTCAGTATAAACCAAAGGATTCCCTGAAAGAATCAATAATTGAGTTATTTCGTCTCCAAGTTCGTATTCATCATCCAAAGGGTGCAAAAACTCAGGGAAGAGGTACAATAAAAAGCTTCTTTTTTTATTGCTGTATGTGATTGTTTAAATTATTGTGCTAACTCTGAATTTTAATACAGAGTCTTAGAAACATTAATGGTAGTGATGATTATTTGTCAGTAGGTTTATGCTATGAGTTAATATTGAATGAAAATGAAAAGGAGTTTTCAAATTGTATCCACTAAGAGTGTATTAATTGTGTTAAGTCCTTTAAAGGTTGGTGCATCTTTTAATCAAAAGGCAGTTTTAATTGCTAAATGAAAATACAAAGTCTTTGGGGAAAGGAAATAATAATTTAGATTTGGTTTAGATTGCCACATGTATTGGTGTCTTACCAGGTCTATTTAAACCCAGAAATTACTACTGTCAGTTAAGTCTGACTTACACTCTAAAACTTCTCAGAGAATAGAGCTCAATAATTATGTTTGTTCATCATGGCCTATTTTAGTTCTAGCATGATTTTTTCTATTCTTTGTCTAAATCTATCCAATACCTTTATCTGTATTCTTTCCAGGTAGATGAAGAATTGTTTATTAGAAACCTAATTCCTACTCTAATTACTTGTATATACTGATTCTCTCTTAGCTTTTTCCCTTCTTTGCTTTATTCATTCTCCATTATAGAATTTGCTTTTCAGGCCTGCACTTGTTGAAATTCTTGTGCCTTACTCAGATTTTGGCTGTATTTTGCATTGTTTAGGTCGGTTTACATACTGTATCAAGAGGGTGATACATGCTATCTTTTAATTGTACAGGTGCATATGACTTAACAAAGTGGCAAAGCATCTTACATAACCTGTATGATCTGCTGGTGAATGAAATAAATCTCATCAGTAGCAGAGGGAAGTATTCTTCAGGCTCACGTAATATTGCTGTAAAGGAAAATTTAATTGAGTTAATGGCTGATATTTGTCACCAGGTAACATTTTTATTTGAATATAAGATTCACTATATAATTACTGAGCTGTATGTTTTGCTGAAGTATTCATACCTTTTGTCTGTGTTCTGTCTGTGTTTTGCTAATTCTGTACAGTTCAGGAATGTATTACACTGTATTTCACTAATGTTTCTTGTTAGGCTGTAAGCATTTCAGCCTTCTTGTAAATACTGCTGCTTTTCTTTTTTTTTAATTTGCATACTTTTAAATTTCTCTTTATGAAAGGTTTTTACAGAGGATGCCAAAGTCCTTGAGATCACCCAGCCGTTTGCTGTTTCACAAAGGGAGTCCAGCGAGGACACGGTGCCAAACAAGCGCAGGAGGATTGAGCTCGGCTGGGGGGTCATTCGAGACAACGTGCAAAGATCCCAGAAGGATTTTGATGTCATACCTTGGTAATAACGTCTTTGCATGAAAAAAGTATCACTCCAGACATCTTTTTACATTGAACATTCTCCTGAATATGTTGTGCATTTAAGCTGGGTGTCTGGACATGCATGATTATGTATTTAAGCAGTGAAGTTAGATTGTCAGAGCACTTGGAAAGTTGCTTTAAGCTGGCTGTGTCATAGTACAGCAACCATTAAGAGTTTGGCCATTTTGGACTAGTTCACACAGTTTTCTGTAATACCTGTCCTGAAAACTGTTCCAAGGCCCGGCTTCTTACCTTGGACCTTGATTGAGGGGTATTTTGTTTGCCACGAGGGACCTCTGAACTGTAAGAAATTGTTAGATGAGCAGTCTTTGCAAGTGAAAATGGTAGAAATACTGAATCTTTAACTTTTACCTTTTGATAGTAAACAAATCAGCTCAACACTGGAAAGTATAAATGAGAAATTGCAATTGAGGAAGGCTTTGTTTGTTCATTTACTTCTGAAAATGCATATTTCTGTATGTTTGGTATTAGTTGCTCCATTTTGTGTTTTCAAGGTTACAGATTACAAGTCAGCTAATATCCAAGTATCCCATGAGTCTTCCTAACAGTGAGCTGCCTGCCTTACTCAATGTCCTTCACCAGTTACTGCCTCAGCAGCGCCGAGGAGAAAGGACCCCGTATGTGCTGAAGTGTCTCACAGAGGTAGCTTTGTGTCAAAACCAGAAAACTGATTTGAAAAGCACCCACAAGTTGGAGCTCCAGAGAACCTGGGCAAAGATCTGGACTCTTACCATTCGCAGCGTAAGCCTTCAGCAGATTGAAGTGGAGAGCTTTGGGCTGCTTGGAGCGATGATTCAAGGGAACCTTGTTGTAACAGATAAAGAGCTCTGGAAGATATTTTCAGGACCTGCATGCAAACCTTCAAGGTAAAATGGAATCAAGGATAGTGTCTTGTATCTGATTCACATTTCTCTTTACTGTGCAACTAGAACCACTGGGTTACTCAGTATTGTTGTTGTGACTGTATTTTTATTTAAGAACTGCACACATTAGTGTTCTAAGCATTTGAAATTATCATAAATACAGAATGAGACTGAAAGCAGAGGCAGAAGAGGCAAGCATCTTCACATTAAGAATATACTAATATTTAAAATGGACTAAAAATTTAAAGATCTGATTGACAGACAAATGTTGATTATTTTGAAGTTAAGAAGTATGTTTTCTTCTGAATTTTTATTCTGAAATAAATACTTTGACGTAGTCTTTAAAATAGGTAGGAAATGTCTGTAATGGCCAAGAAAAGTGACAATGCAAAGATTGTAATGAAGGAGTTGACCAGCATGCATGATTGTTAACTTGCTTATGTACTTGTTGTGTCCTGTGTATGCAGAAATACTGACTTTGCTTTAGAGTGCTGACCAACAAATACCACGTGGTTTCTCACAAATCTCCTGTTCCATTTTTGTTGCAGTTCTGCTGTATGTTGTTTATCATTAGTGATGTCTGCCTATTCAGTGCCAGAAAATTTGGACATAGGAATGGAACAGAATAGTTCTGAAAGAAATCTGGGTTCTGTGTTACGGGAGGCAATAATGAAATGGCTCCTGTCCAGCTATTTGGAGGAAGAAATAGAAGAATGTGCAGAGTTGCCTCCTGTGCTCTGCAGGTAAAGTTTTTGTGGCATAATTGTACGTGTAAGCTCACCCTGTAACATAAAAAATTCTGCAGGGATAAACGTATTGTATTAATGCAGAATTCTGTTATATTAAAGCTTAAGCAGTCTGTAGGGTTTCTGAGCTTCCTATAGAATGTCATTCTGGGGATATAATTTGGTTATCTGTTGATATCATAGCAGGTATGTGACCTATGCATTAGAAACCTTGAGTGAAAACTTAAATTTGTTTGAAGATTGTTAATCTGATTAATGTTCGGGTGTGCTTCAGGAATCTGTCTGATTTCAAGAAAATACAAAAACATTTTCTTTTTTACAGTGATTTTCCTCATCTCGTATTACAAAAAATTCTTGTGAGCCTTACAATGAAGAACTGCAGAGCCTCCATGAACTTTTTCCAAAATGATGCTAAATGGTATGTTTTTAAGTTAATCATTATAGGTACTTAAGCTAGGAATGCTGCTGCATCTTTCAGCGATGCTTTGAACTATATTCAGTTTCCTCTTACTAAGACTAAAATGTGCGTAACTTGTTCTGATATAAGATAAGACTTACCTACTAGAAGTTAAAAATACTAGTTTCAGGGGCTTTGTGGATTTCTGCTCCAGCTGTGTCAAGTAGGCTGAGATCAGGGACCCTAGCACAAAGCAGATGCTGCTCCATAAGTGCAGGAGAAGGTATGATCTGTGTGCAGACTTCATGTTTCCTTGCAGTTCAGTTAGAGCTGGAATGATATTATCCATTCCACAGTGAAAGTCACATCAGAAAGTAAAGGTCAACCAGGCTTTGGAAGCACAAAAAGATAAAAAATATTTTATTTTGCTTTTGTAAATTTCCTGTATTTAAGTGATAGTATTTAAGACTTGTTAGTTATATACAGGCTGCTGATGTAAAATCTGTCTCTTCTTCAAGTGAGCAACATGTGCAAGGGAAAGAAGAAAACAATTTTTCTGATGTTGAAGAGCTGTACCTACAGACTACATTTGATGAAATGGATATTTTCACTAACTTTGCAGTAAATATTGCAGATAAGAATGTGACTGGTTCAAGACTTGCCATCAACCAAAATCTTAGGGAAACACTGGAGAACTGCCTTTTAGCAATGTCAGAAAAGCTTTTAAGCAGTTGCGGTCCTAAGGTAAGCTAGAAATTGTTGTTACATCCTTACATTTGTGCTCCCAAGCAATCTATTTCTAAGGCAAAGTGTATGGATTCTGTATTTTGTGGGGATGAACTGCTGGTATTTATACTGTGTATTTGATTTAGTCTAAGGTTATTGCTGCTGAGCACCTTGTCCGATGTGTCTATCTCTTGGTTGGTGTTCTGGGTTGCTATTGCTACACTGGTATTTTTAAAGAGGAGGATGCCTGTAAGTCAGCATTGTTCCAGAATGCTAAGGTAAGAAGTAATGCATTTTGCACCTATTAAAAATTAAATAAAGCATGGAATATAAATTAAATCATAAAATTCTGTTTGTGTTGACACATTTTCAGAGCACAGGTATCTCCTCAGAAAACGCAGCTTGGAGAGGTTTAAATGTTACTGCTGCTGAAAGAGAGGAGTCACTGAAATTCTGTCAGTACACCAATGCATGAGTTTTACAGTGGAGATTTATTCTAAATATTGCTACCTTTCTGAGTCACATCTTTCAAAGAAATGGAAGTCGTGGGCATGTAGACAAAGGACTAATTAGAGGATAAGAAGTCCTTTCATTTATAGGTCTTTTATTCAGGAATTTAAGATAATTTGATGGTTCAAACCAGTATGAAGACAGCTATTATTTTTATTATCAGTACTATCTGAGATGGTTCCTTACTTAAATACAGAAACCCAAAACTTACTCTTCATGGAGATATGCTGTGTTTTTCTTTTGTGATGAAAATCTTAGTGTTTGAAACACGTCTAAGCCATGGTTTTGTCACTTTTTGAGCAAAAATGCATGCAACAAAAATCACAGAAAGAAATGTGCATTCATTGATGCACACTATGAATATCAAAGCTATATGAATGAGAATGTATGAATGAGAACCATTTCCTTTTGTCTTTATGTGTGTTTTGTGTAGGTGCCAATGGGTAAGGGCATTTCACTGAAGTTTTCTAACCGTGTTGCATTTTTACTAGTCTCTCATTCATTATGCTGGAGAAAGCATTTCCCAGTCTAAAAACAAACTGAATGAAGATGCCCAGATCAACACACTGAGGACTTTGATAATGCAGTGTACAAAATGTTTGTGCAATTGTACCAAGGTAAAGTTTATAAACGAGTTTAAATTTCTTTCTTCATTAATGAGATCAGGAAATTGAGTATCATACCTTTAATTCCTGAAAAAAAATAATTAACCTATCTGTACATCTTGCTTCCTTACAGAACAGTGCTAATAAGATGCTGTCTAATATATTCCTGCATTTGTTGACATCAAAATTTATGAATGATCTGATAGATATTTGCAAGAATCTGGTAAGTACATTCTGTCTGTTTCTGAATGCAGTGCTCTTCTGTGAGAGGATTGTTTTTACAGCACAATGATCTGGAGGCAAACCAAATGAGATACATATTATTGAAAAAGTAAATTGAAATACATTGAGTTTTATAGAGAATTCCCAAGCAGAAACATTTCAGTTTAGCATCTGAACACAGGCTTAGGGTAAAAAGAAGAACAGATGGATAACATTTGATCAAATCAAATTTGTTGTTTTTTATGTTTTTAAAACTTTGTTAGAGTAGAAGTATATACAAAAGAATTCTATACCACATGACAGTTAACATTAATGCACTTGTAAAGGAGTGAGGTTTTTTGTGTTTATTATGTGGGTATTGGATATAACTGTAAATTACTCCTTTCCCACTGGGAAAAGTAGAAGTGTGGTACATCACTGCGTTTAGCACAATTCTTAAAACTTCTCTTTAGCACATGGTACTGTAGTCAGTTCTAGGGAGGCAAATTCCTGATTTTCAGATGAGGAAGAGCTGGGGGTTTTGCTGTTTATTAACTTGTCATCAGGTAGGGAAAGTAGTAATTAGTTTGCCTTCAGAAAGTCACGTCTCGTTTTCATTTGTCTGTAATTATGGTGAGAAGTTGGTGAGTCTTACGGAGTGACCTGTTTTAAAAACTAACACTATCCTGGGCAGAATCTAAAATGCAGATATCAGTATCTGTCTGAGGATGCTTCTATCCTAAAGAGAATAGTTCAGACAATGTATAGAAAACAGGTTTATCACAAAGGATGAAATTCATCAATTCTGTGTTACCATTACTGTCTTCACCTCTTCCAGTTCACTGGAAGACTGCAGTGTCTCTCCTTGTGCTATGTCTGTGGTGTTTCTTTTGTCCCTAAAAGCCAACTTTAAAAGGCTGTGATGTTTTGTCAGATGACAGTTACTGGAAAGCCAAGCGTACTGGGAGAAGTGGATCTCAGGAATGATCCTGAGGAGAGTATAATGGAAGTAGATAACTGGGCATCTGATGATTTGTTTGATGACCATTCAGTGACTGACATCAATGATACAAATGAATCTGGTGACATGCAAATTGTAACAGGTAAGTCTTCTCTACCTCCAAACTACTTCCAAAAGCTTGTTTTTGCAAATATCTCCTTGCTTGAAAGCTACTGAGGTACAAAATTGTGCTGCTTTATTAACAGTTGAAGCAGGTAGTGGTTGAACCAGGTACTTTCGAAGCAATAATAATTTTCATCAGTATTTTAAAGATGTTAATGAGGCGTTTGAGCTCATTTAGAGAGGAGTAGTGTATTTTTAATTTTATAAATCATATAATGCAAGAAGAGACGGTAACTTTTTCAGATTCAGACAGAAGGTTTGGCAAAGACTACAAAATGTGTCTATAGAATACATGTCTCTCGTTAGATTGTGCTTCATTCTCTTAAAAATAGTCCTATTTAACTTTTCTTCTTCTCCTGTTTAATAATTCTTGACACTATATCTGAACCTTCAGAGGGACAGGAGCATGAATCTGTCTATTCCTGTTAGGAGTTACAAGTACCGATGTTACTATTTGTTTTAAATTCTTACTTAAAATGCCCTAACTGCTCAATAACAAATGAACATAAAGGTTGCTTGTACTCTTATCTTTTTTGAGAACTCATATTAGTTTTGTGGAGACCTAAAATAATACCACCTCTTCTGTTGTCCTTGGAGAAGCATTTCTCACATGAAAATCTTATTTCCAGGTGCCTTGAGCCCATTAGCTGAAGAACAGTTGGCAAAGCAGGATTTCCTTCTCCTTGAAATTGTGAGGTTCTTATGTATTTGTGTAACTTCAGCCCGAGCCCAGACGCTGAGCTTCCGAGCCTCTGATATTCGGAGGAGGCTGCTGGCGCTGACTGAAGGCAGTGTCGGTGGCAGCACAAAGCCGCCGCACCTGCACATGGTGGGTATGAGGGGTTTGTTTGCACAGCAGACCCACTTCTGTAATTGCACTGCTATCAAATTGCATAGTCTTCTCGATTATACATTGTCTTTCTCCTGTCATCAGTTTCTTGGGAAGACTGGAAATGGACGCATTTGGTGTTTTTGAAGTGTGTTGTAGTCAGGAAAACAGTTTGAATTTGTAAGCCAGATGATGAAGAGCTGAGAAAAATATGTATCTTGCTTTTATAATTAGTTATTTGTTAAAGAACTAGAAAGAGTCTCTGTAGTAGAATCATATCTGTGGCTTAGTTTACAAAGGAGATATTTTTTTTACTGCCAGAACTAAAAGTTTGATGATCTGTATTACTGCGTGATGCATGACGGTGTTTGCATGAAAAGATGACCAGTCTAACACATAGATGATAGGTGTTTTTCTGCATGGTTTTGTGTAAGATTTAACAAAAAAAGTTTCCTATTTTTTTCTTTTTGTCTACTTATTTTCCTAAATACTGTTTTCCATTTGGTTTTGTTTGGTTTTTTTAATTCCATTTGGTTTTTTATTCCACAGTATTTGATCCTGTTGAAGGAGCTCCCTACTGAGGAACACCTCTTGCCTGCAGTTGATGTTGATATGCTTCTTAAGCCTCTTTCGTAAGAGAGTAACTATTCCACCTGTTTTACATCTATTTCAGGGGATTTGGTGGCATTTTCAAGATATTTTTTCTTTTCTTTCTTTACAGTACTGTGTGTTCTTTGTATCGTCGAGATCAAGAAGTTTGTAAAGTAATCCTAAATAGTTTGCTCCCCATAGCTGTTGGTTTGGCCCAGTTTGATGAACATGCTGAAGAGGCAGGGAATGCCAAAGGACAGTTTTTGACAGTGGTTGGAGCCTTTTGGTATGTTATTTAATGCAGGAGTCTGTTGGTTGTAGCATTTTTGATTTTTAGTTTTTGTCATTGCTGTCAGTAAGAAGACTGGTGCTGTTGTGTGTCTTCTGTTTGTGTGTACTGTGGAATCTTTATGCAGCGTTTAACTTCTCAGATTTTCTGTGTCGTGCTACATTTGTAGCAAAAAATGAATACATAAGATAGTACCAGAATAATAAACACCACACTGCTGTATATAAATAAAGACTGATTCTATCCTGAATTGCAGCAGTCATTTTGCCAAGGGCTAACCTCAGCAATCCAAAAAGAGTATTGTTTGCAATTACCAATAAAAATGTCAAATCCTCCGAAACATGCCCATGGAACACAAAAGAGTCAATTGTGAGCAGCAGAAACTAACTTGCTAGACTGTTTCTCAAAATTGTGGGCAACATTTTCTGAAAGTTAATCAAGTATTCCTTGTTTTAGGCATTTATCTCAAGGAGGGAAATGCACAGCATCAGTGAGAGTGGCCCTTTTAAATTGCATGAAAGCCCTGCTTGAGGTAATCCCAGATTTTCTGACATTCATTAGCATACTAAATATTTATTGAAGATGTAGTTAAAAACAGTGTCTAAACATCTTTTGCATATTGCAGTATATCTTCTGTACATTTTAAATCACTATATTAATTTTCTTCAGGTTGATCCTCATTGCAAGTGGGCAATCCTTAATGTGAAAAATGAAGATCTACCTGTGAGTGATGCTTTCCCACATTTCCTCGCAGACAGTCACCATCAAGTTCGCATTCTTGCTGCAAAGTCAGTTACCAGGTGATAATGTAGTTTATTTTTTCTGTTTTTAAGAATAATGCTTAATTTCACTTAACTGGATGTCACTTCTGTTACTGCATAGCTGCTCTTTTCAATACTTCTGGAGTTGCAATCTTGACAGAATATAAAAGCCTACCAAATTTTGTTGAAGTGTTCAGACTTTGTCTGCATTTCAGTTATTCTGTGATGTGAGAGATCAATATATAGAGAGAAACTGCTCTATAAGAAAATAAAGAAAAGTCTATACAAGGCAATTAAAGCAAAAATAATTATATTCAGAAAATCAGAATCTTACTGATATGCACAACATATAATAATTCTGTAGTGTTATGCTAATAATTATTGGGGTTTTTTTGTTTTGAAGTTTGTTTCAAGATATGAAACAGAGAGATTCTTCTGGAATGTCAAGACCTCTTCCCCTGAAGCTCCAGCAAAAGGCTTTCGAGAATGCATACCTCAGAGTTCAGGAAGGAATGAGCAATCTGGTACCAACATCTAGTCATTAGTTTTCCCTAGTTTTGATCTTTTGAATAAAAGTACCTTTAACATGATCATGTTTAGTTTTCTGAAAACATTAATTCTTTTGGACTTCTGGTAATCTGAACTGGTGAAAGAAAGTCATAATCAGGAAATTCCTTTCATATTGAGTCACTCACAGTTTTGCCCACATTAGAAGCTGGTAAATTTGTAAACTGTGTGTTTCGGACTGCTCTTCTGTATCATACTATTTGTTGTTGCAGGTTCAGTGCTGTAACACTTAAGAGTCATAGAAAAATGTAGCCTCAATAATCTAGAAAACATATAAATAATGAGGGGCAATGTAAATTAAATTATGTGTTTACACAACATAAAACCAGATCAGTAAATTTCAGAAAGATCATGTTTCCAGTGGTGTTAGAGTAGTGGTTTTCACAAAACAGATTTCCTTAGAAATTTGAACTATTCAGAAGAAGCTTGAAATTAAGGAAAAGTTACACTTCAGTGCAGTGACTGGAAATACAACAGTGTGGTGTACTACTGTGGAATTTCTTTAATTTTTTTTTAGTGTCTTTCACTTTTCCTCCTTTGTTGCTACCATGCTAAGTCATCTACTTCATCTACATTTTCCCTTTTTTTCTATCATGCTGTTACCTACCTGCATGTCATCTCTCTCTCCTTTGTCTGCTGTGTTGTAGCCTGGCCTTGCTGCTGAGGCCTCAGATCTCTGTCATCTTTTTCATCCCTCTGTACTGTCACCTCCAGCTCTTTGTCATCATCTGGTTTTTGTGGTGCTTTGAGTGCTTGTTCTGTCCCCTCAGCTTGGTGGTGTCTGTTAGCTTCTCTCTTTTCATTGCAGTTTCTTGTTATTTCTATTTCAACTCATCACTTGTCAACACAATGCCTTAATAGAGGGGGAGAACTGCATTTAAATGGCAAGGCAGTTCTGTCCTATATGCATCAAGGAGTGAAAAAAGGAGACTTGACTTGTTCAGCAGTATTTATGTCAGTGCCCTTAATTTTAAGTTATTTATGCTGATTTATTAACTGGGAAATTGCTTTACCAGAATATTTGCTCAAGGTCTTCATAATTTCTGATTGAAGGTCAGGGGTGACGCAAGTCCTGAAGACCTTTTGGACAAACAGGGTAATGGAAAAGCAGTTTTGCTGATGCTTATAACCATGGTTCTGTGCTGCAGCCCAGTCTGTGAAAAGCAAGCTCTGTTTGCTATTTGCCAGTCTGTGAAAGAGAATGGATTAGAGCCTCACCTTGTGAAAAAGGCAAGTCTGACATTTCATTTGATATTTAAGTTATAAATTAAAGTTAGGTTAAGATTGGAAGACTACAAAATGTTTTCGTCAATATTGAAATTTGTTAAATATTGTAAAGGTATAACTAAAGTAGTAGTTATATAACTGAATTAATTTGTCTTTATATTTAATGACTTACATAGAAATAATGAAATCATGAAAGGCAGTTCTAATGATAAATCTCGTTCAAAGCACAGATCTGAAATACAAATACTTACACATTGAATATTGCAGATTTCATTTAAAGAAATCATTCTACTTGGTGGAAGCAAGTTTTCTTATGTGAAAAATATGTGAAATAATTGCAGTGTATTGGAGGATGGTATGAGTCTTGTGGAATTCTATTTTGAAGTTCACAAGGGTGTACTGAAATATTGTTGTTTATACTTCAGCCTTTCATGCCAATAATTTTTTAAGTGCACATGTTCCTTCTAACCTTTCTTTCTATTCACTGCTTCCTGTTTTTGCACACAGTCTGTACCCTGCAAAATGGGTACTGGCCATCCTTTCTTAACTCATATAAGTTAGTTGTAGTTCCTTGGTTGCACTCTTCTGAGATATGGCAATACAGATAATAAAATGGCTTATGCTAAACAGGGGCTGTGTTACACAAATATTCATTAAAAGTCTGGGGGATACACATGGAGGTGTGATATGGTCAGTTTGCCTTAATACCATGTACCCTCTATGCTATTTTTTGCAATCTTAATTCATGCATTTCAGGTTTTGAAAAAAGTGTCTGACATTTTTGGATATAAAAGTATAGAAGACTTCATGACATCACATTTAGACTATTTGGTGATGGAGTGGCTGAAAATAAATGACAGTGGATATAGCCTGTCTACCTTTCCTTACATTCTTCTGAACTATACTAGCCTTGAGGAGTTCTACAGGTAAGTTTGCTATATGATGAAAGTATTATTTAGATTTTGTGTACAATTATGACACAGGGTCTCAAATTGCTAAATGTAATGCAGCAGGATTTTGTTGTAAGGTGATGTACTGAGAACTTTTGAAATATATTCCAAGCATCACATGTATTATATTTATGCAGGTAAGATTTTTTTTTTTGTGTAGGAGTAGCTGTACAGTGATTGTAAGTTATACAGTAGAGGAATGCTATTTACTATATGATGCTCAAGGTTTTTCTAAAAAGCAATTTAAGGACATTTTGAAAATGTATTTACTACATGTAGGTCTTGTTACAAAGTTTTGGTTCCACACCTGGTGATTAGAAGTCAGTTTGAAGATGTGAAATCACTTGCCAACAAGATTGAGAAAGACTGGAGACAAGTTCTGACAGACTGTTTTCCAAAGTTACTTGTCAATATCCTCCCATACTTTGCCTATCAAAGCCATGGAAAGAGTGAAGTATCAGAGCAAAGAGAAATGGCTTCTAAAGTCTACGACATGCTTATGGATGAAAACTGCTTAGGAAAACAGGTATCCATTTAAAATATGTAAAATGAGTTCTATGGTGTTTAACAGACCAGAAAGAAACATTTATATATTATGTAAATAGTTCAATTTTATTAATTTTAATAAATTCAAACTAGCCAAATTTTCATCCCAAGGATTTCAAGGAGCTATTGGATAGAAGCTTTCAGGCAGACAGTTGACTAAAGCAAAATTTTTTTCATAATGCAATAAATTTTTTTTTTACCATTCATTGTACAACCCCAAGTTTCTCTGTTGTACATCTGTCACATTTTCCTCTTAAAATATTTTGTTAATGCTTTATGAGTAGCCATCTTCTCCAGAGGCAGACTCTATATTCAGAAATAGTAGTAAAATGAAACTGTTTGTTTTCTGTATATGGTAGGAAAGCAGATTGTTCTACGTGTGATTGCCATGGAGAAGCTTAACCAGGCTTAATTTATGAATGAATTTTATGTTATGGATGGTAGAACAAGCAGACAATCTAGACAAGAAGTATCCTTTCTCAGAAGCCAGAGAAATCATTCTGGCTGAAATACCTTTTTCTAATGAAAATGTTGGTTTTTTTCTTGTAGCAAATGGACAATTTATCTCACAGTAACTTGCCAGAGATTGTGGTTGAACTGCTGATGACCTTACATGAACCAGCTGGCACCACAGCCGAAGAAGGGTCTCATCTAAGTAAATATATAAGGTGTGTACTTGTAGGTTTCCTAAATGCTGAGTGTGTTTGTATAACACTGTGCATTAAAATGTGCCCTCCAAGCATAAGAAGAGGTGACCCTGAGGCTGAGAGGGTTTGTTGTTACTAGTAATGATATATCATAGTCATGCCTTCTCAGGTAGTTACTCCCCAGGATCAAGGAGCAGCTCTGTCATACTGCAGCTAAGGCAAGGAATGAACAGTGGGCAAGGGAGTGCTCTTGTTTCTTGTCCAGCTAGATTGTTGTGACACTGCCAGTTGAGATAAGTTCAAATTTGGATGGGCTGCCCTCTGTAAAATTGGTCAGGTTTTAGTCTCTAAGTTAAAGTGATTCTTCTAATGGTCTTTAATAACTAGAAGTCACAGAGAGGAAAGGTGAGCTGTTTCTTAGTGGTTCTTGCAGTGGCAGCTCTTGTCTTTGGTAAGAAGATTGGTTAAGCAATGCCAAATAAACAAATTCCTAATTAATAGAAATAGCCTAGTGCCATAAATATCTTCATGTTTTTTAGCTTTTCAGTCTTTGTTGTTGTCCCAAAATATCCCTATTTGCATAGTAATTTTTCAGATTTTTATCTTCAGATACAAACTTTTTGGAAAAATGTTTTATGAAGTTCTTGAAGAAGATACCTTTATTGTAAAACTACAAAGTTGAAAGAATCCAAAGCATTTCTGTGAAAATCTGCTGAAAGTTAAATGGCTGAGACTTAAAGAACTCTCTTTAAAGAATCTTTTTGTACTGGGTTTATTAACAGACTGTAGTGTCTGCTTGTAAACAAAGCTCTTCTTTCCAAGAAGGAAATAAGAATAAGAGTGAAGAAACTTAGATTTATGCACTCTTATTACTGCCATGATGCATTTCTTTTCTTTTTGAGGTCCCAGAAAAGTTCACTACCCTGATTTTCCTCAACCAGATTGTTCTCACAATTACAAAATGCAAATGATTTACCCGTGACTTGTAATTAGATTTTTGGACTAAGTACCTTAGATGAGACAAATGTGTGGTGTTTTAACAATATGATCTTTCAAAAAAAAGTAAAAGAATGTTAAGAAAGTAGAGTTGTGAAAGCTACCACAGAGGAACAACAAGCAGCTACAAAATAAGGTGCATGTCACTTTTCTGGATGCTTTTGGTGCATCTTACTGAAATCAGAAAATATTTTCTAGGAATTAATGTGTTTATTCATTAAGGCTTACTGTATTAAATACAAGTGGTCTGTTTTTAAAGAAAAAAAGGATAAATCTCTTTTTTATTCATTTAGGGAACTGGATCCTGCTCCTAATCCTCCTCATTTTCCATCTTATGTGATTAAGGCAACCTTGGACTATATTAGCAACTGTCATAAAAGCAAATTAAGAAGTATTGTAGCAGTTCTTTCTAAAAGCCCTGTAAGTATGTAATGATGATTTTCTTTTTTTGTAGAATGCAAAATTTCTCTTATGGGTACTTTTTAGTTAAATTAAACATTTTCCTCATTTCTATATGAGGAAAATAAACAACCTTAGACTGCCTTCTAAAATGGAAGATGTCCTAAATTCAGGGACAGAGTTATGTGCATTATATAATTATATTAATTAATTTATTGTTATCTTATATGTGCAATGTCTTATATAAGTGTGTAAATTATGTAATTATGTGCATTATATAATACATATAGAGAGTAGTCTTTTAAAGGTTGGGGAAATCCTTGTACCAGGCACAGTATAAAATGTGGCATATTTGTCAAATGTCTGAAGAATATTCTAAAATAATTATATTTGGTCAATTTTAACTAAATACAGCCTACAATTAAAATACAAAATTTACTTACTTTTACTGATAGTGTGAAATTTTATACTCGGGGATATTTTTTGACACTTGATTTTCATTTGTTAAAGGCAAATATGAAGACAGAAAATTATACAGCCTGGAGAATTGATTTCTCTGTAGGTCTTTTGTTTGTTTAAAGCAATAAAAATAATGAAGCTTTTTTGCCCCTGTTAGATTTTAAGTTTTTAAAGTTTTTTCTTGATACCTATATTGACATTATGAATATTTTTTTACTCATATTTTATTCATTTTTAGGATTCATTCCAGAAAATCCTTATAGCTCTTTGTAAGCATGCATCAGATACAAAAAACATGCATAAGAAACACAGAGTTCTTATGATTTATCACTTGTTTGTTGGTCTGTTACTTAAAGAGATCAAAGACAGTTTAGGAGGGGCCTGGGCTTTTGTCCTTCGAGATGTAATTTACACCCTGATTCACCACATCAACAGCAGGTAAACAAAGTAATTATCTCTAGTTCTTCCTGTCTGTGCTCCCTTGCTTCTGTAGCCTTACATTCTAATGTTGCTAGCAGATGTTAATTAATCTGTAAAATTAATTGTAATTTGCAGAAAATAAAAATTAAGTTGCTATTCTTTTATCATTTCAGAATTTAAACACAGAACTCTTACTAAGATATGGAATGTTTAGTGCTTGCCTTGTATTTAGATGTTTGCTGTACTGCTGGTTTTGTATCTGTAATAGGCTATCAAATTGTAGAAATAAGCAGTGTTAGGAGATTTTGATGACAGGATCTTTAGGAATTTAAAGCATATGGGAGAATAATTCAAAATGTGCAATTAAGTACGAAGTAAGCACATGTCAAATAAAATGTGCTTATTGAGCTAATAAGTGTTGACATTTACATTCTCACCACTAATTGCCTATACCCAGTGAGAATTGGTACACTTTATCTTGACTTGCCATCAGATTGAGAAAACTGGTCTTTTTCAGGAGGTTAAAATCTAAAGTAGTATTCTTACCTTTTACATAAGAAGACTACAGATATTTTCTTACTTGAGGTTTAACTTTGGATTTCTCAAGCATTTATTGGCCTAAATGTCTCTGAGTGTATGTATCAATTGATTCTTTGGCTGGTTTGAAGCATTTCATACCCTGAGATGAAGAGATGTGTGGATTTTATAGTAAGTGCCATTGTTATGGCATTATTGTTGTTACATTGAACCCTGAACTGGGGCAGGGGCTGCTGATGCACTGGAGAGCAATGCTTCAGAGGGACCTGAGAATTCAGCTCAACAAAACCCTGAGAATCTGATCTGAATTTGAAGCTGAACCTGCTTCTAAGTGGAAGCTAGACTAGATAATCTCCAGGTGTCCTTTATAACCTAATTTTTTTAAACTAATGGTCATTTTAGCTAGAGGAGGATTCAGAGAGCATGTTTCCCATTTTATTTTGCTTCTGTCAAGATTGTCCTGACAAATAATAATCTAAAACCCTTTAGAGGATTTTTTTTTCTTTTTGGCATATGTATATTTTAACAAGATTTTATTCAATTTTCTGAAGTGATCAGTTAAATTCACTGTTTCAGTTTGTCTGTCTCCTGAGCTAAGTCTTTAGAGCTGATAAACTTTAAAGTTTAGAATCAATTCATCCTGATTTTCTTTGTCTTTTCCCTTATTATTCCTTGATGTATCAAATGTTGAGACAGTGACCATTTGCAGTTCTTTGATTTCACTTTGTTTCCTCTGGCAGACCCACCGTAGTCAGAGAGGTGTCCATGCGCAGCTTTTCTCTCTGCTGTGACCTCCTGCATCACGTGTGCCACACAGCAATTACATGTTGCAGCGATGCTCTGGAGACCCACCTTCATGTTATTGTAGGAACCTTGATACCTCTTGCCATGGAGCAGTCTCAGATTCAGGAACAGGTAGTTTGGTGATGCTGCTCATTCCTTACCTGTTAGAAATCCAGTTCATGTTCACTGTTCTTAAGGCTCTGTCTGTACTCATGTTCAATTTTAATTCTTAGCTTTGGAGATTTATATAAAAACTATTATTTTGGATGTACTACTATGCCTTTAATAAATACAGCTTCACTTTTGGTACTGCCGTTTTGCCAAATAGCACATCAATTAGCTAAGCAACTCCCAGAAAAACTCTGTGGATGATTTAATGGGAAATATGATGAAGACCTTTGGTACAAGAAGGTGCCTAAAGGACAAAAAAGAAATATGTGCAGAGAATAGATTTCCATAGTTCAGCTCTTTAAATAATAAATGATCATTAAAAGTAAGTGTAGCACACAGGCCTTAAAAAGGAAACAAAGCAGTTTCTGTTGTGTGACAAGTATTGTTTCCTCTCTGGTGTTGCTTTATATGCTAATTCTGCTGGGGGTGAAAATATAAGAGGATTCAGAGACTTAGAATTAGTAGCTGTAGGTGAGAAGAGTGTGCCTGTTGCAGTTCAGTCCTTACATTGCCTTCTGGCCTAATCTGATTCCACTGTACCATAGGCATCTGCTTGGTTGCACTGCAGCCCTTCCCTGTCCTCCTCCTTGTACTTCCAGGGCTGTGCTGACCCAGCTGAAAATAACCTGGCAATCTTGTTTCACAGCTTTGTGGTTGTGATCAGATTAACAATATGTCTGTAAACAGTTGCACATGCACATCTGCAAAGGCCACCTGTCAGGGTATCCCTGAGCAGGAACAAGGTGGAGAGGGCAGAAATTTCTCTGAACTGGAACTGATGTCAAATGTGAAACCACCTCGTTTCGTACTCCCGCAGGGATGCCCACCCTCTACTGATCACTTTTCAGTTTCTTCTTTTATTTTTTCTTCTAGCATTGAATGGAGGCTAGTTGATAATTTTCAGGTAAATACAAGTCTTCAAATAAAACCCTTATGATTTAGATTTAAAACGCCTCAAAGGTGCTTGGATTGAATATCCAGTTGCATTAACTTTTAAGTGAAGCATAAAAGCAGTGTTTTTCCAAAAAAAGTATGGTACCTCTTTAACATTTATTCAAGTTGTAGATATGTTGTTATACAAATTCTGCCAGAGTTCGGTGATTTGGGTAGTAAGGTATGCTATATAGGCATTTGTCTAAATTCCAAATTACCAGCACTTTAGTGAGAGCAGTAAAGTCCTAGTAACACCAGAACTGCTTGGGTGTAGTGCATTGTTAAAGCATTGTAAATATCGTAGCGATTATACTGGCCAGCATTGAAGTCAGTTTCATCAAAAGACAGCAAAATTGCAGGCTGGGATAGTAAAGGCTTTGATTTCTGTTTGGGAGGAGGAAGAGCAAAAATGCCCCAGTATTTTAGAATATATCTGTGATTTCCCCAAGCCTCTAAGCATCTTACAATTTTTAACTGTAAATAAATTATTTTTTCAGTTTAATGAAACTTAGAGAAGTACAAACTTTAGAACCTGAATAAGAAATGTGGCTCAAAAATGTTCCTCTTGTCTTTTCTTGTTTTCATGTACTGTTTATGTTCAGGTCCTATGCTTGTTGAAGTACCTGGTGATAGATAATAAGGATAATGAAAGTCTGTACCAAGCAATCAAGTGCTTAGATCCTTTTCCTGAATACCCAGCTTTTAAAGATTTGCGAGCAACTCAACAGAAAATCAAATACAGTAAAGGACCATATTCTCTTTTGGAGGTAATTACATCTTATAATACATCTCACAGCATAGTGGTTTTTGTAATGCAAACTTCCTGCAGAATACTGATTTTCTAACTATAGTTTAAGTGAGACATATGGATTCTTTTTAATTGCTGGTTTCAGCCACGGAGATACTTGTAAGTCTCCATTTTTACCTTGTATCCACATTGTGAACTTGCTGAGAGCCACTTCTTTACCTGAAGCCTTTATTTGTATGCTATTTACAGTGCTTAATACAGTGTTGTTTTGCAGGAAATCACTCACTTTCTCTCGGTTGGGGTTTGTGATTCACTGCCCTTAACGCGGCTTGAAGGACTCTATGATTTACGTAAAAAGTTGGAACAATATAAAGATCAGATGAAGGATCTCGTGAAAATTATCCAGGGTACTGATATGATTATGTGGTTTATTTTTTTTTCTACTTGGTTTTAGGTGTTTGGTGATGTACCCTATTCTAATTTGACATGGAATGTTTTATTTTTGTCTTGGTTTTTGTATGTTTAACAATCATATTTTAATTTGACATGCAGAGTAAATTGACATTTATGATTCATGCAACATCAGAGGTATCTTTAGAAAACTGCATTATAAATAAATAGATGAGGTGTTACATGGCAGACAGGATAAAATACCCTTCAGGCTTTGGGCATTGGGCATGTATGATTGTGAGTGACCAGGATAATATAGCGGTAAATTGATTTCTGGTTGCTTTATGCATTTTCTTGTATATGAATCTCCTCCCTACTCTTTTAAATGTAATGAAGCTTCAGTGTATTAAAGGTATGTTAGAAAATAAAACTCTCAGAATAAATAGTAGAATTTAGTTTAGTTGAATTTTGACACATGCCAGGATTGTGTTTCAACCCTTAGTCCAGACTCAGTTCCCTCCTAGTTTGGTTTTCAGATAATTTTGCCAGACCATTTCACTTTTCTACATCAAGTCTTCATCAGCTTGTGTGCATGACAGGAAGATAAAAAGAAATTATGTGATTAATACAAGTACAAAGTAGTATTTGGATAAGAATTGTAATGTTGTAAGGCCATGGTGCAAGTGCATTTGGGCCCTCACATCCTGTATATCATTTACTATTTTACAAATAATTCTATTTGAACAAAGTTAGTGAAAGGACAACAAGCTTGTGTGGAACAACTTCCATCAGAGGAGAGCCTTGTGAGATTGGAAAAGAGATTGAATAGAAATAGATAGAGATATATGATCCAGTGAATGGAATGATGAAGCATAGGAGGGAGTACCTACCACTTTTATCACAGTACAAGAACAGATTAAATAATCTGGGAGCAGTTATACAAGAAAAACCATGCAATTTCTTCAAAATATATTCACCATGGCACTTACTCCTACTTACTGTGGAGATTAACAACATAACTGACCTTAAAAGGAGTTAGACATATTTAATAGAGATTATTAGGTATGAAGATGTGCTCAGGCAAAACCTGAGACGTACTTTCTCTTGCTTTGCTGGAGATGGGCTGGCAAGCTTGATGGGCCTATTGCCTTGCTTTTGTCTTACATAAAATTCTGTTAAGCACTTATAAACATATTATTCTATGTATTCATTTTTCTAAAGATCTCAGCAAGCATCAAGTCTGATTCAAGGTTTGTACTTCAATCAGTACTTTTTTTAAAAGTACTGCTTTCTTGGGATTTTTTTCTTCCTTACACTGACAAATCATCATATGTTTTTCCTAGACCATTTTTTCTGGAGTGTTTATTTTAAAAAAAGACCACAGACAGGGAGCAAATATGTAAGGAAATACCCGTCTTGTTAGTGTGTTATTTGGCAAAGTTAGTTTGGCAAGTGAAAGCTAATGAAATTCTTAGAAATTCCTAGCAGAAAGCCTAATTTTGATGGGTTGGGTTCAGATTTAGAACAGAATGGTGACATGAGCTTAAGGGCTGTTAGTGGAGCCACATAGTATGACTTCACTTTTTCAGATAGCATTCTTACACCAACTTATGCTAATACTTCATGTATTTAATTATCTTTTTTTGCATAGAAACACTGAAAATAATAGCATAGGTGCATTCCAGTTTGGGGGATTCTTTGTCTTACTCAAATGCACAGACATTTTTCCAAGCCGTGGTGAATAAGAAAAATCAGTATTTTGGTTGATGTACAGTTTAATGCCATCTTGCTTCAACATTAATAATGCATATTGGCATTTGTAAGTAAAAGACACTAAGGCAATATTTTCTTCTAATATCTTCACGTTATGAATATACTGACATGCTTCTTGGCATCTGTTTTTCTTTCTGAATGATAGAAAAGCCAGAAGATTCTGTAGTAGTGAAACTGGTGGTGAGCTTACTGCAGCTGTCCAAGATGGCAGTTAACCACACAGGAGAAAAAGCAGTGCTGGGTAAGTTATTTAGTCCCACAGGCAAATTAGGGCAGACACTGCAAACATCAGGCTGAAACTCTGGTTGTTCTCAGTGTTATTTCCCACTGTGCTTCCCACTTCAACACTTGTCAGAGTATGAAGGAAAGGGCAGGGAAATAGATTATTTTCTTTCTGATGAACATTTAACATCCCTTGTTAAAAGTTATTTTCAAGGTCAGTTTTTGTTTTGCTTTATCTTTTTTCAATAGTTGTGTGTTTTTATAAAATATTTTGCCTGGAAAGCAAATGAGGGACACATTGATACATATTTTTATGTAAAATGTAGATTAATTCTTACTGAGTTTGCTGTCTACTGTTTGGGCTCACACAGGCCACTGTTTGTATTTACCATACTCTTTAGGGATAGAAAATGAGTGATTCTGACCTTTTCCATTTGGCAGTTTCTGGCAGGAACAAACATAAAATACATATCTGATATAAGCTGGAAAATCCAGAGCTATAGGCACTCCTAGAAAATTGATTTAAAAAGCATAACTGTAATATTTGAGTCATAAGCTGCAAAATTTGTTCATGTGTAATTTTAATCATAAAGCTCATTAAGTGAATATTTATAAATGTTTGCTGCTTTTTACCCCATAACAGTCTCAGTTTTAAAAGTAGGGTGAGACCTTGTTTTAGTGTGCATAAGACTACAGAAAGACCATAAAATTACATGCATTTGCAGAGGCTGTTGGAAGTTGCTTGGGAGAAATAGGTCCCATGGAGTTCTCCACCACAGCTCTTCTGCGTGCTGAAAATGCACTGGATTCTAGAGCAGCAGATTTACTTGAAGATAGAAAACTTCAGTGTGTCTTCATAATGTTAATTCAAATAAACACTGCTTTAACAGATAATTGGTGAGTATGCTTATTTATTTAGTTAACTCAGAAGCAAAATAGGAGCCATTAAGTTCTGTGTTGTTCAGATCACCTCAGAGTAACTCTCTGAAAGTGTTAGAAAGGTTGGACCTGTTAGTATCCAGCCATGTGCTTCTCCAGGGCTCACATTATTTACCCAGTCAGTCTTAGATGTTTCCTAGAAATTCTGTAGTAGGATGCAAGCCACAGAGTCCTCTCTGTGCTGTAGAGGATAGCAGTGCTGTGGAATGAATACTAAGGCCTTGTTTTACAATAAAATACGCAATGGCACCATAGATGGTGGAATTATTTATCTTGTGTACTTAGAAGTGTGATTTTGAAAATCAAATACCTGAATGAAGTTAATGATAACTATGTTGTGTATGTTCTCTTTTCAGTATTGATGTTAGAGCTGCTGCTGTTTCCTGTTTGAAAAACATACTAGCCACCAAGTCTGGCAACGAATTTTGGGAAGTTTATAAAAGTAAAGCTGATCCCATGTTAATCTATCTACAGCCTTTCAGAACATCTAAGAAAAAGGTACTCCTGATTCACATTATATACATGGCATATGGAGTAAAGAGGAACATCTATCTTTTTTAAAAAGTGATTTTGAAAATATGTTTGAGGCTTTGATCAATGCCAGATTTGGCATCAATATAATTGCAAATCTGATTGCTTTTGTATGTCTGTTTCTCATTTCTGTTTTACCAGATGCAGCTTTCCCTTCATGTAGGGAATTATTAATTTGACATTAGAAAACTGTATGCTTCTTAGACAGACAATTTTTGATTACCTAATCAATAATGTAATACATTCTTTCTCAGGATTCCAGTGCTATTTGATGCAAAAATGGTGGAAAGTAAGCCAGAAAAAAGTGCATCATTAACCATAAGTCAGATATTTCCTAATTTTCAATCTTTTTATTTGTAAATTAAATGTGATGCCTAATAAGACCTTATTGATGGTACCAGTAAAATGTTATTTTTAATACTTTCAGATTTCCTTGGAAAACTTTACGTTTGCATGAACAAAATTGATACTGTTAATCAACTGAAGGACCAGTAATAGTTTTAGGACCAGTGCTTTGCAATATGGCTTTTTAAAATGCCATAGATTTTTTTTTTTTATTTGGAATATGTATATTTTCTTTTTAGTTTCTTGTAGTACCTGCTAGAGATACAGAGGCTCCTTTAGAAAGATTGGATGACATGAACCTGTGGATTCCTCTGGGAGAAAGTCACGAGACCTGGATCAAGCACCTAACTAGTTCAATACTGGACAGTGGAGGTGTGAAAAATGAAGTTCTCCAGTTAATGAAGCCACTGTGTGAGGTGAGCTAAATCATACATTTGTACATGTCTGTGTGCTGTGATGCACAAAAAATACAATTACTCATCTTGCTAGCAAGTAGTAATTTCTGCTATTAAATAATTCAGGGCTTTCGTGATCGTATATTGCAGGTACTCATAAAATATTCTCTCAAAATACAGGATTTGAGAGATGATTGCAGACATAGGTGAGCTTTAGATGGCTGCTTTAAGTGAATGTCAGCATAGCCCTGTTTGAGTGGTTTGTGTGTTCTTTCTGAAGCATTACATGATAACATGTTTGTTTGGGCAATTGTGAGGTTGGTTGTAACCTGAGAAAGACAACCAAAAAGCCTTTCTTTCTTAGCAGCTGCTGTGCTTTATTGTTTTCTAGGTGAAAACAGACTTGTGTCAAACTTTGCTTCCATACCTGATTCATGATATTCTTCTTCATGACTCAGATGAATCTCGGAGAAATCTTTTGTCACTTCATATCCAGAAGTTTTTTACAGCCTGTTGCAAATTTGCCTCATCTAGTAGGTCTACTCCAAATTCTGATTCAGGTAATGCCATAATATTTTTGTTTCAGCTAAAAGAGGGATTCTGGTTGTGAAAAAACTATCTTCTGGTATTAAATATATGATGTGCACTTGTAGGCAGGCAGAATTTAGAAGCTTCTTCCCAAGTGATCTTTTTCAGTGGAGATACCAGTAATTTTGAAGCTGTTTATTGGCAGCACCCAAGAAGTATCTTCTGTCTAACTTCTTTTCTTATTCATAACTGGATAATGTTTAGTACTTGCTGATTTTTGATGTTATCCAATGTCAATTGATGCAAGGCTGAGTCACGGACTGCCTTTTAAAATGACTGATTGGCAGTTAAATTCCTCTCTTTCTTAAACAAGAGCAATTAAAAGTAGTTTTCACCTGAATTTTCCCTTTGGAGAAGAACTAACCCTTACTTTAACTACTGCATAATATTGATAAGGGTCTTCCTATACATTCAGAAGACCTGTTTCAGCAAAATAAAGGAAGTTATAACCAAGAGAACTGCAGCAGAGTATGAGAAAGGCAGCAAGTTCATTTTAAAGAAAAGCACCATTTAATCAAACTGTTCATGTCCTTTCCACTTAGATTTGGTTGAAGTTAGCAGAAGTCTGTGTAAAAGGAAGATCTTTGTTGTTAGACAGTAGGAATGGTACATGCACTTTTTTTCAGGAGCTGAAATAAATACAGTAACTTCAGGTCAGGATAGGTGTTTTTTCTGGTGTGAGTTGGGTTGGGGGTTTTTTGTGCAGCAGCTACTGTGCTATATCTTCTAACTCCCTTCTTCAGTGGCAAATCACCAAAGGAAAGAGTCTGTACAATGCCTTGCAGTCCCTTTACAGGCAAGTTGTGCAAGCCTCAGGTTGCCAGAGAGGAAGAGGAGCCCATAGTATTGCAGTTTTTACTAAGAGTGGTGTAAATACCCCTAATGATGCTAGATGTATTTTAAGGTATTTTGGTGGTTGAAAGACCAGAGCAATATTCTTTCACATTTTTGAATTCAGGTAACAAGCTCTTTCTACAACTCACAAATTTATGCTGAGATGTACAGAGCAGTATTCCAAAATATTCTACAAAAAATATGAAGGGATTTTTCCAAGTTTTATAAACTTGCAGTTAGTTCAATGGTACCAGTGAACAAATGATGGAGGCCCCTTCAAACACTGTGATTCACAGACCCACAATCACTTAGTTTGGAAAAGACCTCTGAGATCATCGAGTCCAACCTGTGGCTGAACAGTGCCGCGTCAACTACACCTTGGCACTGAGTGCCATGTCCAGCCTTTCCTCAAACACTCCAGCAACAGTGACTCCACCACCTCCCTGGACAGATCATTCCAATATCTAATCATCCTTTCTGTGAAGAAATTCTTCCCAATAAGAATTCTATGCAAGAGATACTTACTGAATAATTTAATAAGAATTATTTCTGTGACTTTGGAGTAGTTTTATGGCGGAAGCCTAATGGGAGAGGTCTGTTACAGAGCTTTTTACAATTATGTGAGTTCATCTCTGAATTCTGTAAGAAAAAATAGAATCCATAAACTAATAATACAAAGATAATTTCATAAAATTGTGGTATAAACTACTATGATATTAATAACACCATGTAAGGAGAAGTAGTACTTTTTGTGGCAAACTATTGATTTAATTTTGGAAATGCAACTCAAGGAAGTTTTTAGTTATTTTCTTGACTGCAAAGTAGACTTTTTTATTTTGTAAATGGATATGTTATGACAAAAGTTCATTATATTCTTTCCTTTGAAATATACATCCCAGACCAAGAAACCCATAATTTTAGAAGTTTGGATAAAGTATCTCGACGAGCCATGCTTGCTGTTGTTGATTACTTGAGAAGACAAAAGAGGTGAATTCAAGCTTTTCAAAATGTTGCCTTAATTTAATTGTGACTGTTCAAAGATCTGTTGATGCTCTAGATTAAAGGAAAAGATCAAGGCAGAGAACATGGTGGTTAAAAGAAAAGATATAGTAGTGACCTTGCATTTGTTACAGAAGTGATATGGCTACCCTTAAAGGGTTCTAACTGTGCTGAAGGAGTTTTCTAAAACTCCTGATAAACTTCTTGTGGTATGGGTTTTCCAGGGGCTAAGTTGAAGTTAGCCTTTGGAAAGCTTTGTAGTTAATACTGGATTTATTTTGTCTAATGCTAGAGAAAAGGTCTGTTGCAGCAGTATTAAAGTCTTTATTTAATCAGATCTGTTTCAGGTACAGTTTTTGACGACAGCTTCTGGCTAGATCTGAATTATCTGGAGGTTGCTATAGCAGCACAGTCTTGTGCTGCTCACTTCACAGCCTTGCTCTACGCAGAAATCTACGCAGACAAGCTAAATAGGGACAAGCAGCAAGAAAGGTAGGAGGAATGCTGTTTCCTGACACTTCTGGTTCAATGGATCATGTTTTGTGAGTCCCAGCACTGTTTTGGTTTTAGTTATATGAAAGGTCAAGGAAGCTTTAAAAATATTCCCAAGGTGTGTATATGGACATGGAAAATATTTCCAGTTCTTGAATGTGATCCAAGCCTCAAAATAGCATCATGTTGACTTGTAATCAGAAACCTTTGTTAGTACTGTTGGTTAAATTACAGCCAGAAGTTAATCAAGAGGAGAAAGAAAACCCAGAATGATGACCAGAATTGTGTGAATAGAGCTAAATGGTCCTTGTAGGAGCTTTCTTCTGTAACAGACAATTATCTTTGTTTTCTGGTCTAGCAAGATCAAAATATGGAACTAGTTTGTCACAAACTAGTGGTTTTGTGACAAACCACTGTAAGGTAGTGAAAATATAACAAAAGTTTGGTTGTAAGACACATTAACTAATTGCTTTTATTCTTTCACAGAGGAAGGAACACTTCAGGCACTCACAAAAGCAATTTGATTTAATGAAAGATTAGAAATTATAAGGTGGGGGGGTTTTCTCAAAAAAACCCCACCTTGTTATTAAAATCCCTTGATCCTTGATGCTGATATTCCCAGCTCAACTGATCACTTCCTCATACTGAATAACCTGAGGATATGACAGTCTTGCATTTATTGTTTGTGCCCCTTATTTCTTGAGTGTCGTCTCAGAACTTCCTTAGTTCTCTCTATGAAACTTCATTTAACTTTACTGGTTGAAACATTTCTTTTAGATCTTCTTTTAAAGCAGCTAAGAGTTTGACATTTGAAGAGGAAAGTCAAAGAACACCTATTACTACTTTGAATGAAAAAAGTAAAGAAGAAACTGGCCTAAGTTTACAGGTACTTGTGTGTGCTTCCTAATCTGAATGCAAACTTTCTCATATAATTGCAATTAACAGTAGATTTCATCTGAGCTTTCATCTGGTGGAATTCAAAAAATATGTTTTAAAATTTTCCTTATACTTTAATTCAAGGTGAACTCAGTGGCCTTCCAGACAAGTTAAACTGAGTATTTGTTCACCTGAAACACTAACTGGCAAGTTTTAAATCACAGCAAAGCAGATGTAGTTTCCTGAAAGCACTGACTTGAGGGTGGTAGCCAGCCAAATATTTTTCAGTTTGTTTTATCACAGATGTATATTCATTAAATATCAGGAAGTGATGTAGAAGTTGTAGTTATCAAAACCAAAGTAGTATTATCTCTCTCAGGTTTGAGATATCAAATCTGATCCAGTAGCCTTGTCTAAGTTACTTGTTTCCATAGTTCATTATTCCAGAACTGTGCTTGTGCAATTTTTAAGATGCATTGCTTAGCTGGTGTGTCTGATGCTCATTCAGTACTATTGCCTTTTGCTGTTCAACTAGCCCACTTAAGGCCCAGTTCTATATCTTTTAAAAATAAATTAGCATTGAAAGTAGGCCTGAAGAGTTTGGCTGGACTGCATAATTTTTTTTTTGCCTATCATGATAGCAGGCTCAGATACTACATAAAGGAAAACTAAGCAATGATGTTACCTGTAAAAACATTTATAAACTGATATGATACATCTAAAACTAACTTGAACTGGTTCCAAAAAAAAGTAATTCTTATTTTTGTGGTGCATGTTCTAGGACCTTCTCATGGACATCTATAGAAGCATTGGAGAACCTGACAGTCTTTATGGCTGTGGTGGAGGAAGAATGTTACAGCCATTAGCACGGTATAATTTAATCATGCTCTTATGTTCTCTAAAAGCATTGCTTTCATTTACTAGTAAGGAGCTTAAGTTGAGAACTTCTTTTTCACTCACAACAGGATAAGAACATATGAGCATGAAGCAGTATGGGGGAAAGCCCTTGTAACATATGACCTTGAGACAAGCCTCTCTCCATCTACTCGCCAGGCAGGAATAATAGAGGTAATAGTATTTTATAAGAGGAAACGAGTGTAAGAAGTGATATTCATCATATTGAGTCATTTGCAGTGAGTCCAAAATTGTTTTAGGCCTGAAAGTGATCTCTTTGTTCATTAAGTCTAGCCCATTGTCATAGGCATCCAAACTGTGTAATAGAAGACAACTCAGTATTTGTTCTGAAAACATTAAGCTTCTTAGTTCTTTTGCCACTCACCCATAATCATCCCCATCATGGGTAATGAATTTTGTGAAATACTTAAAAACAAGTATATTCAACATTATTCCAGATTTTGGCCAGCTCATAAAATGACATGATATAGAAAGTAAAGTAATTGGTTATTTTTGCTATCTCATTGTTTAAAACTCTCGATTATGAAACTGTGGTTTTTCTGATACAGTAGATAAAAAAAAATTGATGTTATTTTGAACCCTTAAAATTTGTTGCCTCTTTAGCCTAAAAATGTTTATACCAGTTCTGTAATAAAGTAGGACAGATGTATATGTGTTTCCCCTCATATAATTTTCCTATGATACTTATAATTTCTTGCCACAAATTGTTCAGTATCACTGTTAAAATTCCATTTTGTTTGTCCTTCATAGTGCCTTGACATGTAATCTGATTAGTTGGTCACAATTACAAAGACATTATGGCCTTCAAACAGAGAGGAGTTATAGGAAATCTTTTCAAATCCTCAGAAACAGTTCATTAAGAAGTAAAATTCATTTTGACTTACCACCCTGAAATGATGGCATGGAGAAATGTGAGCTGATAGTTAAGTTGAAGCACAGGGTGAAAATTCATTTCAAAAAATGCCAGCCACAGTAGTAATAAACCCATTTTCCTGGAGTTGCAAATGTCAGTAGTATGATTGGTAGTCTTATTAAAAAGTTTCCATCTTATGTAGAGTTTAGAAATAGTTACGGTCCTGTCTTTCCTGCAAAGGGTTCTTTGTTTCCAAAAGTAAAACAAAGCCCTTAAAAAATACGACTTAGTTTAATAAAGGAGGAAAACCAATTTTGAGTAATTTTCTTAATTCTAGGCTTTGCAGAACTTTGGGCTTTGCCACACCCTTTCCATGTACTTAAAAGGGCTGGAACATGAAAACACTGAGTGGTGCGCGGAACTCCAGGAAATACGCTACCAGGCAGCCTGGAGGAACATGCAGTGGAGCCACATCTCTTCTGTCAAGTAAACCACCTTATCTTTTTGCTCGTTCTTTAAGCAGGAGGCAGTGGGCTCAGATCCAAGCAAAAAAAGACAAGATTAGAATATAGTTTCTGTGAGGCAGGTGACCTAATTCATCCTAGTCATTGAATTGAAAAGCAGGGTTTCTCACTCAGACTTGTCTGGTTTGAATGCACATCACTTTTTGTTTTCCTGGGAAACTGTACACAGGTAATTCTTCTTTTTGATTGTTCGTAACGCTAAACTGAAATTTTCCTTTTTTGACTCATATGGTACTTGTATCTTAATTACAAGAGAGGGATAGATAGCTATTAGTATCTAATTTGTAAGAAAATGGGGAAAATATTACTCAGTAAGCCACGAGAGGTTATCAAGTCCTGGATAAGCAAGCACCAGTATTGATTCATGGCTACTCCCTCATAAGGAGTAATGTCCTGGAGAGAGGATACTGCTGGATGCCTGGCAGCAGTTATTTGATACGACTGACCAGGATCTAGTGTGAACTCTGTCCTCCCTTAGTACAGCTGCATTATTGCACAGTTTCAGAGGAATACAGAATACACTCACTATGTTTTGCCAAAAGCAAAACAAAAAAAGTCACATGATGGGATCTTCAGTAACTCCTTCTACATCAATTTTTAGTAGTCAGGAGAATTTTTCCCCTCTTACAGCAGAATATGCTCTTTGTGTGCTCATTCTCTCCTCCTGCGTGGTCTTAAGATCATTGTTTAGACACACCTGGAGAACTTCACCTGTTGAAGGGCATAAGCCATGCCATGATCAGAACAAACTTCATATGGGTGAGCTAGAACCAGATTCAAGAACAGCTTGAATTTATAAAACTCTATATTAATTTAAAATGTTAAGCATTGCATGATCGTTTTTATCGTGCAAAACAGCAACCTATCCAACTGCAGAAGATGTATGACTAAAAATATTTCTCACAAAGACAAAATTGACTTCTTTATAGAGAAATACAGTTTTCATTTTATTCTATGTTAACTTTTGTTTGATTTGTTAGAGATGAAGCAGGAAGTCCAGGGTACCATGAATCATTGTATGATGCTCTTCAGTCTTTACGAGATAAGGAATTCTCTGCTTTCCATGACAGTCTTAAAGATGCCAGGTAACAAATTATGTGCAAATACTGTGATATTAGAGAGAGAGATGGAGACAATGTGTGTGTTGGTAGTCACAGGTTATGTATGAAAGACTATCATGGGGTTTTATGGGCTCAAATAAAGACTCATGCACAGAATAAAATCTACTTCCAGTCTGCAGCTCTAAGTATTTTACTTCAGTTTGTCATCTATGCATATGTAGTTTGTGTGCTAATTGAAGATATATTTCCTGTACACATCCCTTACTTTGTGGACCTCTTAAGTGGATTCCAGTGCTGAGTACTCTTCTATAGCTGAGCTATCACATAGATTTTGGAGTTTTTGTGTGCTTACTATGTTTTCATTTATTGACATTTTTTTTTCTTTTTAATGGTAATAGAAAATAACTCTAGACCAAAGAGTTCTGCTGTTTAAATTCTGTTCACTGTATGGAAACTATGCTATGGATATTTGGAATTACTTGCTGATATTAAATAAAAATAATCTACTTTTCTTCTGTTAAATCCATAGAGTGAATGAAGTAGAAGAGCTGTGCAAGGGCAGTCTTGAGTCTGTTTATTCATTATATCCAACCCTTTGCAGACTACAGCTAATTGGAGAGTTGGAAAATGCAGGTCTGCTATTCTCCAGGTGATTTCTTAAGATTGTTTCACACCACTTCCTCAGTTTTCAGGACTTTTAATAATCAAGCATAGCACAAAACTTAAAATTATGTCAACAGATTTTATTTATCAACATCTCAAATTTCATATTGAAAATGACAAGGATTTTAGCTTCACTACGTGAAGGCAGTTTTAGATTCTCTTTCATAAATTTATATATTTAT
>VYXD01016269.1:2073635-2095259 GCA_013397195.1 Hylia prasina
TATATATTTATAAATTTATATATTTTTATATATATATAAATCTAGATTATCTGTGTTTCCAGACTGGCTTAATTTGCAGTCTAGTTTGAGTTATTTGATATCATGCCAATATAATGGTTTAAATAATTGTTTTCTTTCCTTTGTATTGAGTTCCCTCATACTCCAAGGTAACAGTCTTATCTCCTAGCTTCTGCTTTACTCAACTGAGTCTTCCTCTTCTAGTTTCTTTTCTAAAAATGTTTCCCATTTCCATAATGACATCTATAGCTTTACTGAAAGCTGTTGCAATTTGAATTATTTTCTTCATGGACCTCTACTACCATCAATGTTCTTCCTAACTTCTTAAGATTGCTTTTTAATCACAGGAAAGTATTTATCTCTGTAGTGCTATTAACAGTGAACTTCCTCTGCTACCGTTCTATCAGTTTGGTAGCTAATAGTCACCCTACAGTGTTTTCAGCAGCCCTATGTTTGAGTGTGATTCCCTTTGCTGATGGACCTTTAACACAAGTTTTTGATGCTTAATCAAGAATATTTACAGAGGAGTAGTTCACCTGAATGTTGTTGCACTTCATGTTTGTTAGAACTGGAAGGCTTCCAGTTTAGTCTGCATATGGTAACCATTGTAGGGTTTTATGACTGTTTCTTGAAGTGTAGATTTTGAACTTTCTCAGCAGTTTACCTTTTACTCATCTTGCATTTCACTGATATTTAGTGAGAATTAAATACAAGTCTTTTTTCTTTTGGGAACAATTGCAGATCTGTTACTACTCAACAGCTGAATGATGTTTATTTGAAATGGCAGAGACAGTCCCAGCTTCTCAAAGACAGTGACTTCCATTTCCAGGAACCTGTCATGGCTCTGCGCACTGTAATTTTGGAAATCTTGCTTGAAAAGGAGAGTGAAAATACCAAAAGAGAATGTATTAAAGACCTCCTGACCAAACATCTAGTGGAGCTCTCTAGATTGGCAAGAACTGCTAAAAATACTCAGGTAATGAATTTCAGGAAAGATCAGGAACAGACGTTTAATTTTTTTAGTTTCTAAAAGAACTTCATTTTTAAACAGTACTAATGATTAATTGTATTCTAAGTTTATACAATAAATCAATTAATCTGAGGCTTAAATGATTAGAATTTATTAATAAATTGTATTTATGGGCATTTTTTTTGCAATTTTGTTCATAAGTATAAGCCGTTGAATGAGGTAGATAATACAAAAATTACGTTTTTAGTGAAGAATGCTCTTCTAGCTGTGTTTCTCATTTTGGTGCAGTTTTACATATCCAGCTTTCACTTGCATCATATGTTGTAGTGTTCCAGAGTAAAACTCCAGAGATAACTTCATTGCATCTCTGTATTTAGTGTTGTCTTCAAAGTTTCATACTCTCCAAGCACCATTGCACTGTGGTAAATCTCTTTCTGTGAATGACTTACTGGGATTTGCACTGTCAGTGGTTTTTTCAGTTGCTGATGCATTTAAGGTCCACAGTCAGCCTTGATTTGTTCTAGGTGGTGCATCTGGATGAGTAACTCCACAAGAATTTGCAGAATAACAGTATCCTCCAAGGACCTCTACAGAAAATATTTCCAGCTAAATACAGAACCTGGAAAGGTGTTTGACACTTCATATGTGCGAAACTAAATTAAACTTTGATTTCAGGGAGGTTCTAACTCTTTTTATGAATAATGATGAAATCAGTAGAAGAGCTGTCTTTGATTTCGTGAATTTGCAGAGACACTTTACTCAGTGCCTCTGAAGCTGTTTGGGAGAATGATTTCAGATATTTTTGTCTCATGCCTGCCCTGCCACCAGCACCGTGGCAGTGAGTGTCCTGTAGGAGCCTCAGTTTTGTTAAAACCATAATTTGCTCCTAGTGATACTAACTAGTGAGGATGGTTCTTTACCAGTGATACGTGTGAAGATGTAGGCATGCAAAAGAATTCGTGTATGGTGGTGCAATTTTTAAAATTATTTTTCTGTGGTCTATAATAATATATGTGATGCATGTAATAATATAAGAATAATTGCTAAGCTATAAATCCATTAATTCAGTAGGTACTGATTATAGAATTTCTCTACCTTCAATTTAAAATGGTAAACATAGACACTTTATTTTAGACTTTGTGAGGTTTGTTTCCAGTCCATTTTTGTTGCCAATCAGGATTTTATGCAAGTATGTAGAAAAATAATGTCATATCTTTGCTGCAAATAAATTCTTAGCATTGGATGGGCAGACTGTGCTGCACAAATAGAGAGAATGGAGACAAGAGTCTAAAAACAAAACTTGCTGTGAGATACAGATATTTTACTTGAAAAACTGTTCATGATTATTTTTTCAATTTCAGCTTCCGGAAAGAGCTATGTTTCAAATCAAACAACACAATCCAAATGGAAATGGAGTTTCTGAATGGCAGCTTGAAGAAGCTCAGGTTTTCTGGGCTAAAAAAGAAGAGAGTCTTGCACTGAATATACTTAAAACAATGATAAAAAAATTAGATGCAGATTGGTTTCAGGTATGTGTTACATAATGTATAAATTTACGGGAATTAAATTATTTAAGGTCCTAATTCCACTTTCAGAAATTCTCCTGTAGAAGAAATTTAAAAGGCCATCTGCAGGATTAAATACTAAGTCTGGCTTGTACTCTCAAAATGTCTAAAGGCAAAAAAACTTGTGAGTCTGTAAGATTGGTAAATGTAAGAATTTGTTATTCATAGTCCAACACTAAACCATGTCCCTAAGCACCACATGTACACGTGTTTCAAATCCCTTTTAAATAGGGATGGTGACTCCAGCACTTCCTTGAGCAGCCTGTTCCAATGCTTGACAATCCCTTTAGTGATTAATATCCAATCTAAACCTCCTCTGGTTCAATTTGAGCCCATTTCCTCTTTTCCTGCTGCCTGTAGCCTGAGAGAACAGACCAGTCCCAACCTGGCTGCACACTTCTTTCAGGCACTCACAGAGTGATGAGGTTCCCCTGAGCCTCCTTTTCTCCAGGCTGAACATTCCCAGCTCCCTCAGCTGCGCCTCACAGCACTTGTGCTCCAGACCCTTCCCCAGCTCTGTTGCCCTTCTCTGGACACGCTCCAGCCCCTCAATGTCCTTCTTGCAGGGAGGGGCCCAGAACTGAACACAGGATTTGAGGTGTGGCCTCACCAGTGCCCAGCACAGGGGGACGGTCACTGCCCTGCTCCTGCTGCCACACCATGGCAGATCCAGGCCAGGATGCCATTGGCCTTCTTGGACACCTGGTTACAGCTGGATCATGCTCAGCTGCTGCTGACCAGCACCTCCAGGTCCTTTTCTGCCAGGCAGCTTCCCAGCCACTGCCTGGGATTGTTGTGACACTTACCTTGTTGAGCCTCATACAGTTGGCCTTGGCCCATCAATCCAGCCTTGACAGATCCTTCAGGATGATGTTTGTTAAAATGTGGTCTACAAAGACTTACTAGAACTTAATTTTGTGTATCACTGTGGTAAAAATGCCTGTATGTCCATACCTTTATGTTTACCTGTGGTGGCATTCTTTGAGAATTTCTGAAGGATAAGATATTTGCTTTAAATCCATGTATGGTCTTAAGGAATATCACACTTCAGAAAAGATGGATTATTTTGGGCCAAGTTCTCTATACATACCAAAATAAATCATTCCTGCTCTTTTGATTTTTGTAATCTCTCTATGAATCAGTTGATGAGGCTCTCCAAAAATTTTGTGCTTCCTTACATTTAGCCTGTCCATGTAAGGAGAATTTGTGCTTCACAGCTGATGATGTTCACATACATATTTCACAGTCAGTGTTGCCATCTTAGTCTCATGGTCTTTAATATATACCCTATATTAGAAGTATTTTGCAAATTTATCCTACTCTACAGTTAAAGCTGAACATCCAGTCTGGAGAAAAGTCCTTTGGAAACCTGCTCCCTCTCTTCTCAAAACATTTTTAATCAAGTTTCCATGTAGAAGTCTGTCTGAAGAATTTGATGATCACATGTGGTTATTGTGGTTCCTGACTGTTACCTATGGAGTTATCTATGATACTGCAGACTAAATGAGGATATTTTAATATACAATTCTGAAAACATGCTGTGAATTTTTTAAATTTTTATTACATTTTGTCATTGGTTTATTCTGCTTTTGATGGTTCAAACTATTAGGTATTTTAAAATGTGTACTCTCCTCTTGCCTTACATGGAATGTGAATGTGATTTAAGGTTATTGACTACTGTGGATGGAAAATATGTGTAATAGGCCTCAGTGATTGAATTCTATTCAGGGTTTAAAAGCTTTAGAAATTCCCTATCTCATATATAAAAGATGTTTTTGTTTGATGCCTCCCTCTCTAATTTTTTTCTCCCTAAAACTTGCTTTTTCAAAGGTCGAGAATGATCCTCATCTGAAATTGATGTATACAGAGTGCCTGAGGCTCTGTGGAACCTGGTTAGCAGAAACATGCTTGGAAAACCCTACAGTCATCATGCAGAAATACTTAGAAAAGGTGCATCCAGTCTTTGAAATGTACAGTCTTTGAGATAGTGCTATGTAAAATACAGTGCTAAAATGTCAAGTAGATTTTTCTTTATTTTTCTGTATTGAAAATAAGGGGTTTTATACAAATATTATGGTTTCACGTTGTATTGTGTAACGCTATGATCTTGTTAAATGTTCAGACTACAGCTTTGTAGAAACCACAGTGAAATATCTTTTATTGGCTTAGAAGTGCAGTAATTCCAGCTACTAGTATAGTTTCCCTTTCCTGTTCCCTATCCCTACCTCTTCCTTCTCAGGACACATTATTCACTCCCCAGCTTTTCAGTACAGTATTTCACAGAACCACAGAATCAGTTAGGCTGGAAAACACCTCTGAGACTGAGTCTAACCTGTGACCCAACACCACCGTGTCAGCCAGACCCTGGCACTGAGCGCCATGTCCAGTCTTTCCTTAAACACCATCATGGATGGTTACTCTTAACAGCTCCCTGGGCAGCCCATTCCAGTGTCTGATTACCCTTGCTGTGAAGAAATTCTTCCTAATGTCCGGCCTGAGCCTCCCCTGGTGCAGCTTAACGTTAAGGTTATGTCCTCTTGTCCTACCACTTGTTACCTGGGAGAAGAGCCTGACCCCCCACCTGGCTACAGCCTCCTTTCAAGGAGTTGTAGACAGTGATAAGGTCACCCCTGAGATGCTGCAATGTCTTGTTGTAGTGTTTCCAAGTACTGTAATTCTTTTTCTTTTAAACTCTTAGCCAGTAATAGAAATGTTTGTATTAATATTTGTCCGCTCTGCATTTCCTTATTTCATGCTAATTTGTGAAACTCAACATAATTGCCTTTCTCTATTGCTACCTATATGCTTTCTTCACTCTGATGATTTGAATCCATGATTTTTATATATAATTTCCTATACTTTTGACACTTTTTGGACAGTCTTCCATTTTTTTCTCACCATCTTGTGATACAAGGCTGTAAGACTATGTTAAAACTTCATGCCTTGTTAATGTAAAAGATAGATAAGCATGGAAAATTCCTGTATTAAAGCTATTAAACAGCTATTAAAGCTGTTTCATGCCAGATAATTTTTTTTGACTGCTTGCACCAAATCGTTTCTCCAAGATTAAATTCACTTAGGAGAAAAATACTCAGTCTGTTAAATTTATTTTGTATGCATATTTATTCCATCACAGGCAATATTAAATAATCTATTCAAGCAGATGACCCTGCCTGAGCAGGGAGGGAGTTGAACAAGATGAGCTCCCCATGTCCCTTCCAGCCTCAACCATTCTGTTTTTCTATGATAATAGAGTTTCATCAAGTGTCACACAACATTATTTATCTGATTATTGATCTTACTGTTATTGTAATTTCTCCTTTAGGCTGTGGAAATTGCTGCAAGCCACAGTGGAGAGAGCAGTGATGAGCTGAAGAAAGGAAAGATGAAGGCTTTCCTCTCCTTGGCTCGTTTCTCAGATAATCAGTACCAGCGAATTGAGAATTACATGAAATCCTCAGAGTTTGAAAATAAGCAGGCATTGCTGAAGAAGGCCAAGGAGGAGGTTGGTCTCATGAGGGAGCGCAGAGTTCAGACCAACAGGTGAGCATTCAGATGGAGACTGGATACTCTGGAGCTGTCACAGGCTCCAGCTCTACTCTCTGGGCAATGTGGATCACATCTCTACAGTTGCATTTTCTCTTCTTCACAAAGCAGATCCATAGTGCTTGTTCTGAATGGTTTCTCAGCTGTGCCTGGACGTGGTCTAGGTGTGTGATGGAAAGTGTGGGCCAAACCTAAGCCAAGGACACAGTATGGATGATCATGGCCTGGAATTCACATTTATTCCCAGGATCAATTCAGTTTATTTGACGAAAATGTTACATAGTGTAAATAAATGAGTTCAGATTCTTCTCTGTTACACATTTAGTGAGAGAGTAGAATTAAATTTAATACAGAATTCTTAAGGATTTAGTAAGAGCAACTGCAAGTGAACTTCAGCTGCTGGAAACTGAAGTCTTTACACATATGATCTGTACTGGATATTCACATTTATACCAATATTGAGATTAAGTCAGGAAGACGGGAAGTTTACTTAGAGCAGTGGGTTTATGTGCACACACAGCAAGGGAGTAGCTCCCACAATACAGTTTCTTAGTTTTTAATTTTACTGTGCTTGTACATACAGAACAACCTAAAAAATGTGAAATTAGTGAAGAGACCTAGGGAGGGCGTTGCTGTAAGTTCACTAAGAAGTAGTTTGTTGTATAAACATGACACGTGTTCACGCAGGTACACAGTGAAGGTTCAGCGAGAGCTTGAGCTGGATGAAGGGGCAATACAAGCCCTGACCGAGGATCGTAAGCGCTTCTTGTGTAAAGCAGTGGAGAACTACATCAGCTGCTTACTGAGTGGAGAAGAACATGATATGTGGATATTCCGACTCTGCTCCCTGTGGCTTGAAAATTCTGGAGTTGATAGAGTCAATGAAATGATGAAGGTATATGTTTGCTCCATTTTTCCTAATGCTTTGACAAATAAATATCCATCTTTCTTCTCCTTCTCCTGTATTTCTAGAAGATGAGTTATGTAGCTCTTTAACTTTTCCTGAAAACTTGCTTTTTTCAGTTGTCATTGCTTATCAATTAGTTTTTCATCAGTGAGACCTGTAGTTCTCAATGCATTTCAATTTAACTAACATTTTGACAAGTCTGTATGATTAAACATACCTCATGATCATTTACTGTGGTCACCTTGTTCTTCACATACCTACCCATCTTCAACATCCTTAGGTACATTATTCTTGTTTATATTATATATTCTTTCAGGTGAAAAGCCATGAAAGGTAGAATAGAAAATAGTACTCCCATGAAGGACTTGCAACATTTAGGAGACATGGGCCAAGATGATGTGATACTCATCGAGTTGCTGTTTGATCACACGCCATGATAATACTTAATTTTAAAAAAATGTGGTTTATTATTATTGTAGTTTTTGTCAGGTGTTCAGTACATCTCTCTAACTGAGTTTTCTCTCCTGCAGAAAAATGCACAGAAGATCCCTTCCTACAAGTTCTTGCCTCTGATGTACCAGCTGGCTGCTCGGATGGGAACTAAGATGATGGGTGGTTTAGGATTTCATGAAATTTTGAATAATGTAATTTTTGCTTTTCTTATGTAAAGATATCTTGATTGGCTTGGTAGTGCTTACTTCTAAGCAATATCCACCTTCCTCTGAGCAGTTACAGCTAAACAAGATATGGAGGTGATAATTAGGGTATATTAAAAATGAGTGATGCCAAATCAGTATGGTGGGGGAAGAGAATTGGGGATTTTTTTCATTTCTACCTAATTGATTTTCTCGTAGTATAAGAGTGGTCTTATGCAGCTATAGAAATATGCTTTGAATGTTTTTTCAGTTTTGGAAATACTGTCTTAAGCATTACCTTGTATTTCATCTTAGGAACCTTAGATGTTAAAAGGAAATAATAATGTGAATTAAGTATTGGTTTTTTTCTTCTGTACTGTTTTCAATAATGGGATCTTTTTCTTTTGTTGACAGCTAATGTCTCGAATTTCACTGGATCATCCGCATCATACTTTGTTTATAATATTAGCTTTGGCTAATGCTAACAAAGATGAACTCCTCACAAAACCAGAAGCAATAAGAAGAAATAAATTAATTAAAAATGCACCAAAAGAAATCTCCCAGCTTGATGTGGTGACTACAAAAACTTCTATTAATCACATTCAATCTTTTAATTTTATTAAAAAATGAAAGAAACCCAGAACATGTAAAGGGGTATTTTAGTATAGAGCTCATTAGCATACTTTTGTTAAGAAGCAGTAGGAGGGAAACAGTACTTTTAATAATTAAAGCCCCCCTTTTGTGCATACATAGGTAATTATTATTGAAAGAGATCATTACAGGGTTGAACAAAATACAGTTAATGTTTTGTGCCACAGGTAGCTCTGATTATTGCAGACTCTTGTGATAAAAGTCCCTGATATGTCACTCTGTAAAAGACATTTTAGATGCAAGAGATTTGAGTGGCTTTATTGTTGAAAGGACATACTGAACTGGATATTTTTTCTGCTTTGCGTGGTTAGGTGTTCCATCTAAGCAATTTGCCTTGTGCAGTGTATGTTTGGGTCCCTGATATGTTAAAAGCCATGCTGATAGGTAATAGTGAACTATGGTTTCATGTTAATGTTGTTTTTGCTTAGTTTTTGTTTAACCTGTCTTTGGAATCATTCCATATCTAAAGTATTGCCCCTTCTTTCCCCCATCATTGTAGGCCTGGCATGGTTGGTTGTCATTGCCCTCTTACTGTTGCACTGATACATTTTTTCACCACTTTTTTATATGGCGCCTTTTTTTTGCTTTTCTCTCACATCTGTAGTTCCTTTGTGATCCCTTAGGGATTATGCAGTGGGATTTCCATAATGACAAAATCTCTTAGAGCCAGGCACAGAAGGAATGCATGGACAGAAGGAAAGTTTTCTGTCTTTTGCATACAAGATTTTCTTCAGCTGGGATGAAATAACAGAAGCGGGCAGATGGTGGAAGAACATCTGAAAACGTGCCTGTCCTTATTTCTGAAAAATTTTTTGCATGTTTTTTGCACTTTGCCTGGTCATGTTCGTTCCCTCTCCATCCCTAGGAATATTTTACATTACTCATTATCTCAGATAAGGCAGCACAGAATTTTTTCTTGTAATTATTTCAGGTCATGTCACAAAGGGCTGCCCATTGCTGCAGTTTGCTCTGTTTTCTTATGACATATCTCAATTGTACTTAATTGACTGCATGTTATGGTGCTTCTTTAATATTAAAAAGTGTATTTTACAAGATCTGATGTTTGTATTCCATTGGGTTTTTTAGGACAGAATGGAAGCTGCTAGCAGTATAATGAATATTGTAAGGAAAAGAAGAGCTCATATGGTTAGAGACATCGAAGCACTTTGTGATGCTTACATCACATTAGCAAATTTAGATGCTAATCCATGGAAGAATCAAAGAAGTAAGTCTTGGGAAAACTATTTTTTGTTTTAATAATTAAGATAAGGTTTTTTTCTCAGATTAAAAAGTGTATTTCAAAATACTGATATTTAGTTAAAAGAGGTACTAGCATTATGTCCTATTTTTGATAGATATAGAATGTAGTCTGGATTAAAAGTCATACTAATTACTTGCACTGTAGGGCTCAGATCCTTAGTATGCAACTCCTGAAATCACCAGTTGCCTTGTGGTCATCTTCATCAGCTCAGTAAAAGTATGCAGTGAGTTTTTGGGTCCCAAAAGCAATGTAAGCTGGGGTTTGTCAATTCAGGTGTATTTTTATAGGTATGAATTTAAAAATATTAATTCCTGTTAATTACAGAAGGAATAAGTATTCCGGCTGACCAGCCAATTATTAAGCTGAAGAACTTGGAGGATGTTGCTGTTCCTACCATGGAAATTAAGGTGACTGAAGTTGAAAAAATATACACTATAATACCATCATCATAGAACCATAGAATCATCTTCAAGCTTTTGTAACAGCAGTCATTTCTTCATCCAATTCCCATGGGTTTTACAGGTCCACCTATGGGGATACTTTCTTGTCAGGTGGGAGGTGCAGGCTGAGATGGTTTCCTTAGAAGACCTTGATCCCCAGCATTATGTGTGCTGGATACTGGTTTATTGTACAATAAACAATGGTGGTTTATTGTACAAAGACAGCTTTGCCACTGTTACCTTTCAGTAGTCTCATTATCAAAAGGGGATATCATAGTGAGCTACCTCACTCAGAGGGGATTTGGGAGTGTGAATCTCCTGTGTTGTAGGTGCTAGCTCAGAGTTTCAGGGAGGCACCGAATGTCACAAAAGGTGTGAGAATCAATAGACTTGCCTCTTGTGCTGTTCCTGTGCTTTTACACCGTTCAGTAATGGGGGATAATCCATTCCTGTTGGCATAAGCAGTTGACTGGATGGGTGCACAGGCACTGACCTCTTGATGCCACACGCTCCACCTGGGAAGCTGTGCAGTTTCAGGAGTTGGTTTTTGGGCCAGCATCTAAATTTAAATGTTGCAAAGCCAAAATTCCTCGTGTTGAAATCCCTCAGGCTGTGTCTATAAAGTCAAGGGAATGCTTTAATATATTTGACTTCAGAGGCCAGAAGTTGCCACCCATGCTAAATAACATCTGTTTGTAGGGCTGCAGTTGGCCCTAGCTGTTGCTCCTGTCTACAACTGGATTGTTCTTTTCTTTGTCTTTCTTCTGCTGCAGCACAGACTGGCTGAAATGGCTGCAGGTCTGTGGTGTAGCCTGCTGGGGCAGTGTTTCCTTACAGCCAGCTGGGTAGGGTCGTCCTGGGCCATGAGGGTACAGGGGGTGGCTGAGGTTCAGATCCTGTACCCTGCAGCAGGTTTGGGATTGTAGATGGGGTCCGTTTGCAGCCTAGTCTAAACCTGATGCTCTCCAGCCAGACATGAGCAGTTTCCTGGGACAGTGCTAGCTGGGACAGGCTCACATTATGTCACAGCTTGTTTAGTGGAAGCCTGCAGCACCACGTCCCCTCTACCAATGAGGTGAACAAGGAGGAATCAAAAAAAAAATCCTTTTTTCAGCATATTTTCATAGCCTTTGTAGTAGTATCCTTGTAGGTGATGGAGTGCTCCTATTAAGGTTTAGCTTATAGCCTGCTAATGAGGTTTGCAAACAACTTATTACTACTTTGAGTGAAATTAAGGTAATACTTACATTCATTTTAAATGTATTTTTAATTTCAGGTGGATCCCACGGGACAGTATGAAAATCTGGTCACAATAATTGCTTTCAAACGAGAATTTCGTTTAGCAGGAGGCATGAATCTGCCTAAAATAATAGATTGTGTAGGATCAGATGGTAAAGAAAGGAGGCAGCTTGTTAAGGTGGGTTCTGTTAGTTGTAATGACATCTCAGAGACTTGGCATGCTGGAATTTTTTTTTAAGTTCTACTGTCAGTTTTCTCATTAATCATTTCTGTAGCATGAGCAGACTTTTCACACTTCACTGTCACTTTTCTCAGCTGAGGAATGCTTTAATAAACAAAACTGTGAAGTGTTAATAAGTAATATAATATAAATAATAAGTAATCATATTAAATAGGTTTGTAATGATTTTTCAGCAGTGCATATAATTAATATCCAGTAGCTTACCTGACAACTACCAGACTTGCCTGGTCATGTCTCAGCTGGTGACCTGAGGTGTACTATAAATAAAAACCATCAACCATTTATTGTGTTAAGTACCTCTTTTCTTCTTTCCCATATAAAAAAGTGTTTGCAATTCAGAGACAATCAAAAGTATGCACATAGGTGTAAAAATCTCTCCAAAAATTATTTCTCCTTAGAATCAGCTGATTTCATTCTCTCTTTGAATGCAAACATTGGGCAGTTGCTGGGAGAATTCTGTTTTGCTACTAAGTATGGGTTAGCTTTGAAAGCTTTAAAGAGGAGCATGAATCACTAGATCTGCATCCAGCAACCAGAACTGCAGTGCCAACTGATGCTGCTTCACCTGTATGCTGGTGAATGAATAATGGTGAATGAAACACCTGTTTTTAAAAAGAGACCTCCCTATAAGTCATGTAGGTTGGTTGAAACCTGAATGAAATAACATCTGTAAAAAAAAAAAGAGAAAGGTGATTTAAGTTCATGATGGTTCTGTTTAAGCAGCTGAGCACTAACAGAAGACCAAATACAGAGAAAAAACAACTGTTAATTACATTTTATTGCAAGTGATTATTGTGGAAAAGTAACTTGTGCTTTGTGCAATCTTTTAAATAATTTTTTTACTTGCTGAGCAAGAAGTAGATGCTGAGAAGTGGTTTTTAACTGTTTTTTCTGTTTGTGCTGAAGGGGCGTGATGACCTGAGACAAGATGCTGTAATGCAGCAAGTTTTCCAGATGTGCAATACATTGCTCCAGCAAAACACTGAAACACGAAAGAGGAAGTTAAATATCCGAAGATACAAGGTAACCCTCAACAGCTGCAGCAGCAGAGAAATAAAGCATATTTCTCCCTTCTCTTTTTAACCCAAAAGAAATATAAAAGGATTTTTATTTATGTGCTGTTAAAATAGTCACTGCGCCTTAAGGTATGGAATAAACAATATATTTATTAGAAATTAATTTTTTTCAAATCATTAAAATAAATTTCTTGATATCCAATATATATTTAAATACTCTTCAAAGATTTCTTTATATGAACTTGTAATTAAAAAGAAATTACGTAATGTGCTGTCATTAAATTGTAAGTTGCTAGTCATTAAACTTGAACATACAAGTTTGTTTATGAATTCTCTTTAATTTGCCTTGTGATATTCCTTAATTAATCATTAATTCTAGTCTTGCAATGTTCCTTACAATTGAATTCAGAAATTCCATCTAGGGTCTTTCATGCAGAATTCGAACTGGGTTTTTTTTTGGAATTGGGAATATGATTCCAAATTGTATTGGAATCTGAATTGGGAACAAGAATTGGAATTGGGAGTAAGAATTGCAATAAATTGTTATTGTGAATGCAGAAAATGTATTTAAACAGGAACTTTTCCTTCCTCCTTCTCTTTTATGCATTTGGGATTATAATAATAGCTGTGAATAATACACCTGAATAAGTACTCTTGAAGTATAAGCTCTTCTCTTTGACAGATGAGAAATGTGCACTCTGCAACCTCTAAAGGTGCTTATCTGAACTGCTAGCGTGTTTTAAGAATTCTCAGATGGAGTTAAAGTCTCATTTTTTTAATAACTTTCAAGTGAGACTCATGTTTCTATGTGTGTAAAAATGAGTGACAGCAAGGTAAAATAGAATGAGTGTTGCATTATGAGATAAAGAGACCTTCATAAGAAAAGAAAATTAAAGGAAACAGGCAGTAGCTAATCATTAGGCTGTGCTGGCACGTCTAGTGGAAGGTTCCCTGGGCTAAGAAAATATTGCCATTATCAGGTAGAAAAAATTTGAGTGGATTTTCGTATACGTATACATGTGTATTTGGAAGATATATTGTGGTCAGCTGCACAGCTTGGCCTTCTTTGTCTTTTGAAACAAACAAAAATGTGCACCTGTGCTCTGCAGGATGTGTATTCATAGGGTTGTGTGTACAACCCTCCCCCATGTATAACCTCCCCTCTGTGGTTCTGCTTTTGCAGGTGGTTCCCCTTTCCCAGAGAAGTGGAGTTCTGGAGTGGTGCTCAGGAACAACTCCCATTGGAGAGTTCCTTGTGAATGCAGAAGAAGGAGCTCACAAGAGATACAGGCCAAAAGATTACTCCAGTTATCAGTGTCATAAAATATTGCTGGTGAGTCCAAATAACTTAAAAAAACCCAAAAAAATTAGCTGATTCATACCATTTACTTGAGTGGGGATGGAGGGGTGGAATTTACAGAGAACTATGTATTACACTTTTGGTATCTCTGATAATGAATATGACCAGTGGCATGGAATGAGCAGATATTCACACTTCCAGTTCAGTTCCACAGATCACCTCGCCATATGTTTACAAAATTGCAGACAAGTATACCTGTTACTTTATATACCCAGGGTTGTGCAAGAATATTTCCTTTCAAACTGCTGCAGTAGTAACAGGATAAAAGTATATTTAATTCTGGCTTTGTGGAGCTTTTGCATGGGAATGAGTGAGAATGACTTTCTCACAGCAGCATGAGGCCATCAGATAAGCAGAGGTACCAGAACAGAGTGCAAAGAAAGGAAGTGTCTCCCAACAAGATCCATTTAACTGCACATGCCTATAAAGTACATGCACCTGCTGCATCCAGGAAATAGGAGTGGTTTTTCCCATGTTTTTTAGCCTTGGAGTTGTGTATGAAAATAGAATTGTTTAGTAAGGCAGATAGGTGCATTAATAATTGCTGCAAAAAAAGACAGTAATTCTTAGCTCAGAAAGAGAAAGAAGTGAGAACAGCATTTGATGGAGGGGACGTGAGTAGAAAGGAAGGAAGAGGTAATCTTCTTCTGAAGCAGTTAGTCATGGGTAAAACATTTCTTATGTGTTTAAAGGATGCCCAAAAGAAACATTCTGAAGAGAAATACAGAATCTTCATGGAAGTCTGTGAGAATTTTCAACCTGTGTTCCGGTATTTCTGCATGGAGAAATTCCTGGACCCGGCTGTGTGGTTTGAAAAACGATTGGCATACACTCGCAGTGTGGCTACATCTTCTATAGGTACTGGATTATTTACAGTGGTTTTTTAGGTTACACAACCAAAGGGTTCATACCATTTCAGTCAGAGTGGCTGTCCGGCTTTTCTCACGTGTCAGAAAAGGCACAGTAGGGGGCAAAAAAGGTCAGCAGGAACATAAGCGTTAGTTTTTAGTTAAGAATTCTAGTTTGTTCCTCCTCACCCCCATTTTTGCTACAGAAGGCAGAAATTCTGTGTTTTGTTTATATAGTGGTTTGCTTTCTTAGATTCTGATAGTTTGTGGTTTTTTACCTGACTTTATTTCTGTTGGTTTGGTTTAACATTTATTCATTTCACATGTAGCCTCTGAAACTTTAGCTAAATTGAAAAGCTCAGTCTTTTACTGTCTTTCTACTTGTGTTATTATCCATGGCCGAAATGGTTATTTAAGCTCTGGGATATTTGCTTTGATTTTCCTGTCATAATAAAGAAAAAGAAATACTTAAATGTAAGTACTGTGGTTTTGTTTTTTGGATGACTCAGTTCTGTACTGAGTCTCTGGAAGACATTTTTAATAGATTGTATACATTGCAGTAGATCCCATTCTAGAAGATAACATATTTGTGCACTCCCTTTTTACTAAAAAAAAAAACCACCAAAAAAAAGAAGTAAATCTGCAGTTTAGTACAATTCAGGTGAAAGATTTTTTTGTAGGAAATACTACTGCTGTCCATGTCCATCAGCAAATGAAAACAGCAACAGGTGTAAACTGCAGTAAGGGAAATGTAGTTTGAATTTTTCTACATTAAAGGACAGTAAAGCACTGAAATAGGCTTACATGAAAGATCTTGTATTTTGGATTGCTGGAGATTTTTAAAACTGACTTAGACAAAAGTTTTGTTGGAGGGGTTTGCTAATGATAGTAATAATAACAAAACCTGATTTTATTATTGCTTATATAAATGCATTTGCTTTTAATTTTCTTTTAAACTGCAGTATTATTTGATAAATTTGGCACTACAAGTAGAAATGGGAAAGATCTGTGGAGTAGGTAATACAATGCACATCTGTATGAGAATAAGATTTTGCCATTTCATTCAGTCAACATTTTCTTTTTGGATTTGTGGAATGGCATTTGCTGTTTCCTTTGGCAATATCTATATATGGGGGAAGAAATACTCTCACTTTTAATTTTTTTTCACCTGTTACAATTACACCAATAATCTTTCTTAGGCTCTCTGTGGTTTTTATGAGATGGTGTCAGCACTTATATTTTTGTTTCAGTTGGGTACATTCTTGGACTTGGAGACAGACATGTTCAGAATATCTTGATAGATGAACAAACAGCAGAACTGGTGCATATAGATCTGGGTAAGTAGGACAGCAAGAGAGCTTTAATTTTTCTTTAATTTAACTTTTCTTACGAAACTTTTATTATCCTTTCATTTAGGGGTTGCTTTTGAGCAAGGCAAAATCCTTCCCACACCTGAGACTGTTCCATTTAGGTTAACCAGGGACATTGTGGATGGAATGGGTATCACCGGCGTGGAAGGGGTCTTCAGAAGGTGAGTGCTCCTGAATTGCACAGGGACAAGGAGGCAGCAGAGTACTTCCAGCACTGTGATTGTTACATGTTAAATGGTTCTGATGCTTTGAGAGGGGACTCAGATTTCAGTTTGGTAACACCCAAACCTAAATGCTGCCCTTTAACTCCAATGCTCGTATTTATATAATCAGCTGCAAGTTCATTATTGTTGCCTGGTGTTTCATATTGTTCACTTGCTAATGGGTTAATGTCACCCTCTTGTGGAATTCGGGGAGGGCTCAGTGGTTCCAAAGGCTCCACAGCTAAGTGTTGATTCAAAACAATTTTTTTCTTTCTTTCAGAACTGTATTTCTTTCAGAGCTATACTATGTATTTGGGGCTGTTAAATGTCTTTGAACCAATTTGTTTTGACTCTTAATTTCTGTTTAGTTTTATATAAGTAATTTGGAGTATTTGGAGTATTTTTCCCCTTTTGGATCATGTATTTTATATTACTTTGCAAGGGCAAAATATAAATCCCATAATAGATCTGAACTGCAAAACAGAAGAATCCCAAATGAGTTGAATTTCTGTCAACCTCCATCCTACCTTCTGTGAATGACCCAAGGGATTCCTAAAAAGCAGGACATTTTCTCATTCCAGACTTCAATGATGTTCAACCCCCAAATTTCATGTCTTTAAAAAAGTACATAAGTGTAGGTGTTGTCTTTCTAGAGCAGCAATTAAAGTTAATAAGTAGTTCCCAGTACACCTTTGTCCCATGAAGGAGCAGTCATTGCCACTTCTGGTCTCAAGATGATGCTGTCAAACTCACAGTTTGGTATTACTTCTGAAACCATGATACAGAAAAACATGAATTTTTGGGCTCCAGCTGAAGTAAATAAGAGTATCAAAGGCACTGGTGCAGGTGCTGTTTCTGCCTCAGCCAGCCTGATTTGCACTTGACAGCACAGGTGTCAGTGGAAAACAAGTCCCTGGCTGTGAGTGTGCTCAGTTAACTTTGGGGTGTGTGTTCTTGTCCTGAGGGAGACAGGAGGCCTGATCTCTCTTTCACAGGAGTACCTGTCCCATAGGATAGTTTGGCACTCCTTCCAGGAGCTGAGTTTGCTTGGGAGAGAACGTGGGTAACCACTACTGTATCAAAAGTCATTGAGGAGATTTCAGAAATTGCTTATCATCTGGCTACTGGATCTGCTCATTTCATGGAAAACAACCCTACCAAGATTCTGCAATGTGTTCCAGAGCACCCCTGGCACATGTTTTCATTCAGCCAAGCAATTCTGCCATCGTGGCACACCCTAACAGGCAGTGTGAACTCAGTGGTTAATTCTACATATCATAGTGTTTCAGACAGTGAAATAGGTCATCCCTTTCCACAGAGAAATAATAATCAATGAAGTACACAGTCTTCTCTTGGTTTTACATGTCTAAATTTCTTTTTTTTCCAAGGGAAAATATCAGAGAGGTTACTCCTATGTTAGAAATTAAACTTTAGGTAGAGTACAAATATCCATTATTTAAATTACAAAAATACCATTTCATTTTACCAAAACCAACCTAAAATACTGTAAAATATTTTCTAGATGCTGTGAGAAAACAATGGCTGTTATGAGAAATTCTCAAGAAGCTTTGTTGACTATTGTAGAAGTAAGTATTTTTTCATTCTTTTGGACAGTAACCTGCCAGAATGTCTTCAGTTTCCTGTCCTTGTCTTCATATGTACCACTGTATCAAATACTCATCTTGGGTGTTTTGTACTGAATTAGAACGTAGTGGTGTTGGTCAGATTTGTTAATTCATGTAATCCTGGATAAAGTTATAATCAGTTTGCATTTTCTAAGGGAATTGTTTCCTTCAGGCAGTTCTCCCTCTTCAAAACTTACATGCTTCTAGCCATAGTGCAACATTCCCAGCAGGAGTAATAGTGACTGAATTAAATCACCTTTGCATAAGTCACAGAGAAGAGAATGAAACTGATGTTTGAAAGCAGGTTATACTGTGCATTTAAAAGTTAATAATTCTCTTTAGTGCCTAGCAGTGTATTAAAAAATGACCTGTTCACTGCTGTGGTGGGTACTGATGGCAAAACTTTGTGAAGTATGAACAACACAAATACTTGCAAGTGATCAGAGGCAGTTTTGTTGTTGGATCATCTACTAGGCAACTTAGCCCAATTCTATTGATTAAAAAAAAAAAGAAACCAAAACAAAACACTAACACTGCTAATATTGTGGTTAGTGTGAGCATTTCCAACAGTGCTAGGGCACTGAACTAGCTGTAATTAACAGTTGAAAATAAAAAGAGTTTTATTTACTGTGTAGGTGCTGCTCTATGATCCTCTTTTCGACTGGACTATGAACCCTTTGAAAGCTTTGTATTTGCAGCAGAGGCCCGAGGATGAGGCTGACATGAGCTCTACACTTGGTACTGATCCACAAGAACCTAAAAGAAAAGCCAGGTGCAACATTTTTTTCTTACCCTCCTCTTGCTGCACTGTTGCCTTGCTTTATGGTTTTCTCGCTGGATGCTGTTCAGGATCCATACCTAGAGCACCTGTTTTTCTTTTTTTATTCTGCCAGCAGTGATGACCAGAGTTTTAACAAGGTGGCTGAGCGTGTTCTGATGAGACTTCAGGAGAAGCTGAAAGGTGTTGAGGAGGGAACAGTGCTCAGTGTGGGAGGGCAGGTGAACCTCCTCATACAACAGGCCATGGACCCTAAAAATCTGAGCCGTCTCTTTCCTGGATGGAAACCCTGGGTGTGACTTGGAAGGATCCAGCATGCTTTTAGAAGAAACCTAACATTTCAAACTGGTATTTCACAAAATTTATATCAGGAGCAACCATCATGCCTTATACATATGAGCATTCGGTGGATGGTTTGGGTTTTTTTTTCAATAACATGTTACTGAGAAACATTTTCTGTTCTGCTTAGGTTCATCCTACAGTCTAAGCAAGCTTTGATGCTTTGATGTTCCTTGTGACCCACAAGGACTGTGCTTGGGCAGACTGGATGTGTTGTGTTCTTAAAGCATGAAATTCATCACTGTTGTGTATCTGCTAAAATGCTGCACTCTTGTATCTTGTAGTGGTAACCATGACTGTGTAGAATGGATGATCTAAAAACCAGTACTTGTGACATAACCAACTGAACTACATTTCCAAAAGGGGGCTATACTTTAATTCCACAGTGAAGGAAAAGAAAACCAGAGAACCTCATGTGTAATGAATCAAGGGGGTTTGGGTATGTGGTTTTTTAAGCTTAGTTAAATAGACACTTCTGTATATAGATGACAACTTTAGGTGAAATATAATATGGCTGCTTTTTTTTTCCCTGTTGTAAATTGAATTATGCTGGTACTTTATTTTTATATTACTCTAAAAATTTAATAATAAAAAATATTTAGCATTTGTTGCTCTGACTTCCTTGATAAGACATGTTATTAACTATACAATGAAACTTAGCATATTGGAAATGCCTGTAAAGCAGTCACTGTATCTGCAGTAAACATCTCTCAGAAACATTGAAGTTGTATTCTGAGCACAAAAATCTCATTTGGCTTCATCTTGCCTAAAAGCAATACTGACTGTGACAACACTTCTCCTCACAACATCCTCTCCTGGGGAACTTTGGTGTTGTCAACTGCCAGAAGTAAAGCAAACAGCCTTGGACAGAGAGAGAAAACAGTGACAGTTTAGAGGGGATTACTTCACAGGCAAAATGTATTTAAGTAAATGTTACTGAAAAAGATTAAGATTAAAAATCCTGGTGATAAGAGCTAAAAATAAAGGATCACTTTGTAACAACCTTTTCAGCTTTCAATATAAAGCATTATGCTTTGAGCCTTGTGCTGTGCTCTGAAGAAATGCATTCTGAAAAACTAAATTACTGCAAATGCATTTAGAGCAGAATGTTGACATTGGTGTTTATAAACATCAGAGTCCTCCATAAAAGCAGCTGACATTTGCTTTTTCAGTCAGGCAGTGCTTGTTTAGTCAGCTTTTCTGCAGAAATTACAACTCCACATCACAATGGAGTAGAGAAAATATAAACAAATTCTAGCAAAATGACCATTTAGGATTTGTATCCATTGGAAAAGGGTCTTTCTCAGAGAAAAAGTGAACTTAACTGATGTTGCATCTGGTCCTGATATAAAATCTGTTTCTCTTTCTTGAAAGGGAGTAAAAGCCTCTGTTCCATTGACATTATGGTGTGGATATGGATCATGTAGTGACTTAATAAACTGGAAGTCTAAGCAAGAGTGGAAACACAAGTAAATATATGGTAAAGTGATGCTTACAGTACTTAGCCTGATTTTGATGACAGTATCTGCTGCAACACCTAGCAAGTGGAAAGATAATGATCTGCAATGCTTGCATCCTACAGAGAAATCAGGTCAGAAAGTATATTACTGTGAATATTATGTTCCTATGACTTGGCAGTATGTGGCAGTCCAGGCTCTTGATCAGGTTTAGGCTCTTTAGTAGAGAAACTAGAAAACTTGCAAAACATAGTGAGGTTTCTAGGAGGCAAGCAAAGCTGCCTACAGAACCCATCTACAGTCTCCCAAGAATGAGCAAAGGAAGTCAACTCGGGCTATAAATATTTTTGTAATTATCAAGCAGCTTTCAAGTGGCTTGTAAGAAATGAATTTGTAATTAACCTATCGTAATTAACTCTACAAGACAGCTGCCTTCTGTGTGCTTTGTTTCTTCTGTTCTTCTTTCCCTTTAGTTTTGTTTGTCTTTACTTTGATGTTCAGCTTTGTTTTTCCTTGGATCACAGTTTCAGTTGTTTTAAACCTTGCCGTGCAGCCCATCTGTAACTGTGGGACCCAGAAAAGACTGGAGGCAATCAAAAATAACAGTGATTAAAATTACTGTAATGAGCCTTATATTACAACCCTGTGCCACAACTATAAAGCAGTGAGACAGCCAGTAGTAGAACCCAACAAGCCATTAGTGGAATGGATCTTACTTTGCATTGCACTCCCTAACTTGTACAACACTCATCTCCTGAGGGTAATTGCTCCTCACCAGAAGAAGAAGATCTGTTCCTCTAAAACCTCTAAGTTCTTTGTTATAGAAGTCCCTTACTGGTCTCTGGATTACAGTAGACATCTAATAGAGTATTTTAATCAACTCAGCTGTCCATAAGCCTGTTTATCTAAAGGCTCAGACTTTCTAGCACACCTGCATGCCCAAAGAAACATGGAGCTGCCTAGTGGGATTTTTAAAAGCACCTTAGAAGAAAGATCCTGTGTCCTATCTTGTGGAATCTCGGCAGCTCCTTGACATAATACCTAGGGTCTGGCCTTGACAGGACAGACTGTAGTCACCTGCCCAGCCTCAAGAGCAAAACTCCTCCCAGTGGTGCTCTGTATTATGTTGGTATGTCCTGGGTCACCCCTAAGGCC
>VYXD01016270.1:12175-22439 GCA_013397195.1 Hylia prasina
AAATCACGGCAGGGGTTTGTTCCCAGCGCTTCCTTTTGGATGGATGCTCCCCACGGAGCTCTCCAGCTGGGAATTAATTATCCCAGAGTGCCCAAGGAAACAATGGGTAGCGGCACCTCCAAACCCAGTTTTATGCCTCTGTGAGTATTTGTGAGCCAGGCTGCGGAAAAGTCCCTCACACCAATTTTCTGGCCGCTTTTAGAGCTTGGAATTATCTCATTAAGCGCTGAAGGAGAGATGAACTCGCAGTGAGAAACCTCAGCTCTAAACTCACAAATAATTGCTGGGAGCAAGGTGAATATTCCTGATGTTTTCCAAGGGCTTAATGTGCCCGACTTGGTTCCAAAGGCATTTTCCCCCTGAGCTGGTTTTATTGTAACTTGTCCTGGCTCAGGTTTTTGTTCCCTTTTTTTTTTTTTTTTTAGAATGTCACTTTTTCTTTCAAGCCTTTACATTTCAATAATCATTTTTGTGCCTTTGAATGTTTTTTGCTCCTGGCCACTGCTGCCAGTGCTGCCTGGCTCCGTGCTGGGATGCACCCACCTGTGGCACACACCCTGGAATTCCTGTGTGGCAGGAGGAATTGCAATCCTTCCTGTCACCCTGGGTTTGAGGATTTTTCTGGGCCTTCTGATTTGTCTTTCACATTGGAGTCAGAATTCTTACTTTCCCACACTTTTACTATAAACAACAGCTTTGTTTTCCTGACTGTCCTTCGTTGGTTACATATTTTTAGGCAGGAGGAGAAAGTTGATTGACAGTTGTCCTGACCAGTGTGGTTTGGGAGGTGGGATTTCATCCCCCAACCCACAGGCGCCTTTGGAAATGTCTAAAATTGAGTTTTGTCAATAAACTCGGGGTTTTTCCTGCCTTGCTCATCACCGTGCCCTGGTGAGGTTCTTTGGTGTGGTGTTGTGGCACTTTCCCATTCCCCAGGTCCATCCAGCTGGAGCTTTTCCATGAGGAGCTCGTGCTGCTCCCCCTGCTCCACGATCCCTCCTGAAACCCGGGAACACTTGGCACAGCTGGATCCCAGTCCGGAGCTGGAGCCTGGAGTGCCACGACAGCACAAATAAACGTCTTCACCACAGCTGTGGGGATAAAAACGTGCTCAGCTCCTGAGGGAAACACAAAGTCACGGAATTGGTAGTTTGGGGAAGCCCTGGAAGGGCATCCAGCCATTCCCACGGCACTGCCAGGTCCTCCAGGCGGTCACCAGGGGTTGGAGTCGGTGGTGTTGAGGATCTTTGCCAACCCAGATGATTCCAGGGGTCTGTGGCAGTAAAAGGCATCCCAGAAGGAGCGCTGGGATGTGTCAATGAGCTGCTGCTGCTGACATTAATCCTGACACAGCTGCCTGAGGGTTATCGGGAACAGGGGCTCTGAGATTTTCCTGGAATCAGGTTTTGTGGCTCATCCTTCCTTCGGAGTCTATTAGTGCAATTACCGTTTACCTAATGAACTCTTCCAATTTAATTAGCCTAACTGGGGCCAATCTTGTGCGTAGCATCCATGCTGCTGCCAGGAACGTTCCTCTGGAATTCACCCATCCCTGCAGAGGCCTGGGCTGGCAAATCCTCCTGGGAATGCTCCCCAGAGCCAGGGGGTGCTCCTGCGTTTCCCCATTCCCATCTCCAGTGCTGGAACTCCGGAGGCTGAAAGCTCTGAGCTTTCTGAACTTGAGGGGGCAAACACCTCCTTTGACCTGAGAACTTGGAAAAAGGCTTCGGATACCGAGTGATGGCACAGGAACGGTGTGTGTGTGTGGTGTAGATAGTTCTGTGTGATCTCACAGGCTGGAAAACTCAGATTTGGGATTTCAGTGTGTGGTNAGTCCTGGGGCTTGGGAAAAGACTTTTTCTAATATCTTGGGGGTCATTTCAACCCAAGAAACCCGAGACTCTTCCTTCCATCCCTGTCCTGCCCACAGGATTCATCCTCCATTTGGCCACTGGGAGAATTCACAGTAATTCAGGATTTAAGCCCTTCCCAAAAGCGGTGGAATGCCGCAGAACCATTAAGGTTGGAAAATTTCTCCAAGAAAATCAACTGCAACCTTCAGCCAACGCCCCCCTCCCCATCCTCACTGAACTATTTTGGGCACCTCCAGTTTTGGGTGACTCCAGCACCTCCCTGAGCAGCCCTTCCGAGGCTGAATCACTCAGGGAAGGAATTCATCCCAATATCCCATCCAAATCTGCTCACAAAAACCTGGAGGTTCTGGCCAACATCCAGAGGGAGAAATTTGCTGAGCGACAGACGTCCTTCACATCTGGCTCAGGAGGGCAGACAAGGATTTCCAGCTGGATTGGCCAGAAAAGAGGGAAGAGCTGCCGGGTGAGGGGCTGCTCAGCAGGAGCAGAGGCAGCAGCAGGGTCGGGTTTTGGAGAATCCCAGAATCCCAGACTGGTTTGGGTTGAGAAGGACCTTAGAGCCCATCTCATTCCACGGGCAGGGATCTCTTCCACAGACCAGATCTTTTCCAGCAGGGGTTTGGGATGCAAAGCTGCCTCCTTGGAGCCCTCCCAGGCACCAGAATGGATCTGTCCATGTTTTGTCCCCCCAGGGATTTTTCCCAGCAGTTCCCAGGGCTGGGGCAGTTTTGCTGGAGCAGATTCCCACCCACAGCAGTCTCATTTTAACGGGATCAAATCCTCAGCACAAAGCGCCAGAATTCCTGGTTATTCCTCCTAACTGAAGCTGACTTTGCTAATTCCCAGGTACAAGAAATGCAGAGGAACATGTGTTCTGCCAAACAAGCTCTGTCCCTCAGGGCTCCCGTTCCACCACGGCGCAGGAGCCCTTCTCCTTGAATAAATCCTGACTGGAATTTGCTCCAGCAGCCACAGCTGTGCTGAGGAAATCTTCGGGATGGAGGAATTCCTGGCTGTGGAATCTGGGAGATGTGGGAGAGTCAGGCCGTGGTTTATTTATTCCACGTGGGAATAGCCAGGATCCCTTGGGCCAGGTCTGGTTGTCTGTTCCCTTCCCAGCTAAAGTCATGGCTGGAGTCTGGCTTAAAAGTGGAACTGAACTTAAAATCGGGATTTATTGGCTGTAATTCCACATCTTCTCTCCTTCCAGGGGGCCCTCCCGAGCTGCTTGGCCACGTCTCTGTGTGAGGGGTGAAGAAAAGTGGGAAACTGAGAGATCCCAGACTGGTCCCAGTCCTGTTCATCCAGCAGGAGGGCTGACACCCTCACGCTGTTCCAGGAATAACTGGGAATTCATCAGCCTCTTCCCTTGGGAGGCACCACTTCAGAAGGGAATGAATGGATGAATGGATGCCCGGGGGCTCGTTCTGGAGCGGTTTCCCTGAGTTCCTCCCCTGCAGTGCCAGCCCTGTCCCCTGGGAGATCCATCCCCTCTCCTTGCTGACCACAGCAGCCTGGTGTTCCAGGGAAAAGAGCTCCTTCCTGCTGATCCACGTGGATTCCCCAAATTCTCCAGCATCCCGGGATGCTGCAGCTCCCACGTGGCTCGAGGAGAGGGTGGAGGGGGGAAAGGAGCTGGGAATGTCCTTGGAGCTGCAGACCTTGGTCTGCCCAGTCCCAGCCCGGGAGCTGCTGCTGCTGCTCGACTTCCTGGGATTGGGATGTGTGGGAATAATCGTGGAAGCCGGGAGAGCTGGAGTGTTAAACATGCAGGGAGAGAGCTGCTGACACAGCTGCAGCCCTGGTTAGCCCCGAGCTGCTGGGAGCTGCAATCCCTGCGCTCAGCAAGAACATTCCAGACTCTTTTCCCAGCGCAGGTAGCATGGAATTCTGCCCTCTTCGCCTGCCTGGCTGGGCTGATGAGGTTTTTGTTTGTGTGCACGGGTGTCAGAGGTGAGGGGGGGCTGCTCTGGGGACAGCAGCAGCTCCGAGGTCGTGCCTGCTCCGGGAGAATCCCACCTCCAGTGCCTCCGGTTTCTGTGGAAACAGCACGTCTCCACGGCTCCCACCTCCACATGCTCCAGGAGTTATTAATAACGCTGGGATTGCTTCCCTGGGAGCTCTCGCTCGGGGGGCACCAGGCTGGAGTCAGTGCCCAGGTGTGTGGCCTGCCCTGGACCCCAGCTGGAGCTGGGTTTGGATCAGGCTGGGAATGGGAAACGCTCCCGGAGCAGCTCCAGGCCCTGCAGCCAGGCCATGGGAGCCTCCCCTTGCTCTGATTCCTGGGAATTGGATCCGTGTCTCAGGCTGCCCAGTGGGGGTTTCGTGGGAATATTGGTGAGTTTGGGGGCTCTCAGATCTCTCTGTGCCAACCTCAGATCCCGCTCTGCACCATCCCAAGCAAAATTATCCATCCCTCCCAATATCCTTAATTATGTGGCCTGGATACAGCCAGAGAAGGGGAATTTTCCTTCTGTGATCTGATTTGTCCATGATTAATTTAATTTCTGCCGGTTTGAACTGGTTAATGAGCAGCTTTGCTTTGCCCAGCACGTGCGGGTGGAGAGTTTTGGGGGGGCATCTGCTGCTCCACTTGTCCCACGTTGAGGAGAAAACCCATTCCTGGAGCAGGGAATTCCCTGGGAAGGGAACGGAACAGTCACACTCCAGCAGCTCCTGGTCTGGAGCATCCCCAGCTCTGCTCAGCCACTCCTCCCATGGAGAGGTTTCCCTGAGAAGCTTGGCTGCCCAAGCAGGTGATGGGATGTTGGGAGCAGGAGCCTGGGAAGGGGAGGATGGAGCTGGAGCTCACCAGGAAAAGGGGAACGCTGAGCTGAAGGCGGAAAGGAGGGGGGGATTTTTCCCTGGAGCAATAATTCCTTTAAGATTCCCTCAGTATTTCTCGGCGTGCCTGTGTCCCTGGCTCCCATTCCTGCCTTTTTGTGGGTTTGCTCCTTTGTTCCTGGTCTCAGGGATAAAAACACCCTGAGCTCACCCTGGGCATTCCATGTCCATCTCCTGGCTTCAGGCTGGACCTGGATCCAGCTTGTCTTGTCCACGGGATGCTCAGCTTCCAGCAGGAATCTCAGATTTTTGGGGTTCTGCTGGATTTTCCCACGGGAGAGCACAGGGCAGCAGGAGGAGCTGTTCAGTTTAGGTCATCCCTGAATTTGGAGAGATCCCAATGTAATTTTTAGGAATTCAGACCTTTCTAGGAAGGATCCATAAAGGTTTTTGCCACGGTCTGTTCCAATTGATTTCAAGTGAAACTCGCATGATTTGGTTTCTGCTTAATGAAGTTATGAAGTCCCGTTGCAGATTAGTTAAAAAACACATTTATTCGGCTTTGGAGTCTGCCAGAAAAAAAAAAAAAACAAAAACAGCTGCAGTGGAAGGGGCAGCAGGACTGGGGAACCAAGCAGAATTTCCAGGGTATCCCAGGGAAAGAAGAAGAATTCCTTTAAAAGTGAAAATAACTTAGAGTTTCCATTGTCACTGCCTTGTAGCTTGGAAGATTTCCTTTAAAATACAATAATATTTCCCTTCTTCTTTTCCTTTTTTTTTTTTTTAAATAAGGAAAATGCTGTTGGCTCAAAGTTTGTGTTTTCTGCTGTTCAAAAACGTGTTAAAAATGAGGAGTAAACCTGCCAGTGGCCTTTAGAAGGTGCTAAATCTGCTCAGGAGAGAGAGCCAGGAGTGTTTCCCACCTCCAGAGGCTTTTTGGGATGCTTCCATATCCCGATGAAGGGAGGGAGGCCCAAGTCTGTCTCTATAAATGTCATCCAAAGGCTGCCTAATGGAATTAGCAGGAACGAGGCAGTGGAACTCCACTGGAGTCAATTGAGTTGCTCCCACTTAATTGGCGAATTTGTCATCAAATTCTTCATTTTCTCTCGGAGGGATGGAAAGATGCCACAAATTCTGGATGCTGAAACAGCCCCCACGTTGGGCCTGGTGGAATAAAACCCAAACAAGGAATTGTGTGCGGCAGGAAAGAGCCAGGAGAGTTAATGAGCACTAATTGCTGACGAAGTTTGGCTCTGAGGGAGGCTGGGGCCCTGCAGGTGGCTCCAGGGGAACCGGGTGTCCCTCATTCCCTCTGCGTGGAGGGTTTCTTCCTTTTGTTTATTTGGATTTGTGGTTTTACTCTTGGCAACACCAGTGGAACAAACCGGGAGCGGTTTGATGCTGAGGTGGTTTTCCCTTTTTGGAGGTTCCTGGAGGGGTCAGGAATGTTGAGGAGGCCGAGCTGAGGGGATGGAGGTGGTGTGAGACCTGAGGGTTGCCTGAGGAGCTCCTGCAGTTCCCACATCCAGGGAAAGGGCCGGAGGCCGAGGCAGAGGGCGAGATCCAAAGGAGGAGCTGATGGATCCCCCTGGAGCCCCAGCCCTGCTGAGGCCACCCACACACCCCCAGCCAGGAGGAAACCAGGGCAAGAAACCTGAGACAGAATCAAAAATCGGGAGCTGGCCCTCAACAAAGCGGATTAAGGAATTAGGCCGAGGCCAAAGCCCCAGGGAGTGCAGGCCAGGCTTAACTCGCCCCAGGGCTGGCTGAACTCCTGGCTGGTGGTTTTGGGGAGGTTGTGTTTGGTGCAAAGCTCTGCTCCCATCCCCAGCCCGGGCTCACATCTCACAGACACAATAAACACCTGGGGGTTTACAGACGTCGACATTGCCGTGGGTTAAACTGGCAGCTCCCTTCTCCTGAGGGAGCGACGTCCAGGTTTCCGAGCCTGGCTCCTCCCCCTTCCCCTGGATGGGTAAGAATGGGGGGTTTTGGCCATTCCTGAGAAAAATGGAGTGAAGGAACTCCGTCTTTCCTTGGAAGGTTGGGATTTGAGCTGATGGGATGTGAGGAGAAGGCTCCACTTGGGTATTGAGTTAAAGGAGTCCAATGGAAGGGCTGAGTCTGTGGCTGAGGGACACGGAGCTTCTCCAGGCTGGATGCTGGGGGTCTTCATCCACCCATCCATCCATCCATCCATCCATCCATCCATCCATCCATCCATCCATCCATCCATCCATCCATCCATCCATCCATCCATCCATCCATCCATCCATCCATCCATCCATCCATCCATCCATCCATCCATCCATCCATCCATCCATCCATCCATCCATCCATCCATCCATCCATCCATCCATCCATCCATCCATCCATCCATCCATCCATCCATCCATCCATCCATCCATCCATCCATCCATCCATCCATCCATCCATCCATCCATCCATCCATCCATCCATCCATCCATCCATCCATCCATCCATCCATCCATCCATCCATCCATCCATCCATCCATCCATCCATCCATCCATCCATCCATCCATCCATCCATCCATCCATCCATCCATCCATCCATCCATCCATCCATCCATCCATCCATCCATCCATCCATCCATCCATCCATCCATCCATCCATCCATCCATCCATCCATCCATCCATCCATCCATCCATCCATCCATCCATCCATCCATCCATCCATCCATCCATCCATCCATCCATCCATCCATCCATCCATCCACCCATCCATCATCCCTCATCTGTCCATCCATCATCCATCCACCCATCCATCCCTCCTGGAGGGATTTCAAAGCTGGATGTGGGTGTGGCCCTTGGGGACACGGTCGGGGGTGCCCTTGGCAGTGCTGGGATGGTTGGACTCTGACTCTGAGCTGTTCCCCTCAGTCCCAGCAGGGCTGGTGACCAAAGCTGCTAAAGGGCACCGACAATTTGGGTTTGCAGCACCTGCTGTTTCTCACTTGCTCAAATCTCTGCTTCTCCCAAATTGGCTGCAAAGATTTCCTGACACGTTCCCAGCCTGTGTGAATTGCTGCAGCTCCCCTGAAGCCTGGCGAGGTGTCTGACCCTGTGGCAGCCAATAATTTCGCCCCTGGTTGTCAAAAAACACTCAAGGCTCATGTCCACGACGGCGAAAAATTATTAGGAGGTGAAAATTGCTTCCTTGACTTTTCCTGCTTCTCACAGTGACAGTAAACAGCGCCAGAGCCCTCTGGTAAAAAGCACAGAAATGCTCTGGTGAAAGCACAGAAAGAAACAGCCCAAAGTCCAACTGCCAGGGAGAGGCCCCAGGGTGGGTCAGGATTTCACCCCCCTCTGCCAGGGACACGGCCCTGGGTGCTGGGGGGGCTGCAGGGGTGGAAAGGAGGGAAAGGAGGAAAGGAGGGAGGGAATTCCAGCTGCTCGGGCTCTGCCCACGGAGCTCCGAGGTGGAGCTTTCCTGTGGCAGGTTGGCTCTCAGGTTATCCTGGGACACGGAGAGGAGCCAGGACTGTGCTGGGCCAGGGGATTCCCCTCTGCTGAATCTGCTCTTTGCTTTCAGCCCAGACACGGGTCAGTCCCTGGGGCTGGAGGGGGAAAAGCCTCCATGGAAAGCCCAGAGGAGAGGCAGAGACTGCTGAGGGCTGCCCAGGGCCCCAGCACCCCGAGCTCCCAGACACAGCCCGAGTCCTGATCTCCCAAAGGTGCTCAGATATTCTGTGGGATGCTTTGGAGCCACGGAGTGGGGATAACTGTGATGCCTTCAGTTTTATCTTCCATGAATCCCAGACTCTGTGCTGCTCTGAGCTCACAGCCAGGGTCACTCAGCTCTGCACAGAGCAGGGACACAAAACAAATCCTGTTCCTGCTGCACACCAAGGACAACTCTCAGCCCAGCAGCACAAACAAGGGTGGCTGGAGGGAGGGACAAGCAGGATGGGACCTCACAGCCTGGAGCTGGAACTGGACAATTCAACCCCAGTGTGCAAATGGACCAGAACTGATCAAAGTGTCAGACCTGGTGATGGGTTGTCCATTTTGTGTCCATTTTGTGTCCATTTTGTGACCATTTTTTGACCATTTTAGGTCCACCTTGGGTGCAGCCCAGCTCACTGTGTGTGCTGTGCCTTCACTCCGTGGCCTGTTGTGACAGCCAGGGAATCCCTCTGCAGGCAGGGCTGCTGCACCCCACCATCCAAGCGGGATTCCACTTCCAGCAATCCTCGGGACGGGCAGAGGCGTGAGGGGTGCCCCGAGCCCCTCATCCCGCTGCCCCTCGGGGCTCTGGATCCGTGTCCAGGGGGAAAAGGAGCTCTCTGCTCTCCCTGCTGCGCTTCCCAGCCCCTCCAGCTGAGGGGAGATGTCACAACAGGACACGGAGTGAGGGCACAGCACACACAGTGAGCTCCAGAGGCAGGAAAGAGAAAGTTTATTCACAACCAGGGTTTATATCGTTTTCCAGGGATTGCCCCTGGGTTGGAGGGAGAAGTTGCCACCTCTCCATCCACACTGGCAGAGACAAAAGTCCATCAAAGGTCTCTCCTCGAGAGAGGAATGTAAACAAAGATTGTTTTTCCTGCAAAGTCCTTGAAAGACTCCACTTCAACATGTAAACATTCAAAAAGCTTTAGAAAAGTCAGAAAACTTTAGAAATTCACCAGAAGGCTGTAAAAATTCATCAGAAGGCTGTAAAAATTCCGGGTGACAGGGAGCCGGGGCAGCTCCCGCTGGACCAGGCGGAGGCTCCAAAGGATGGAATGGAACCCCTGGAAAGGAGCCAGGAGGAAAGGCAGGGAATATTCCCCAAGCAATGGTTCATGCAGGAAAGGAGGCTTCTCTCCCTCCTCCTGTAAAAGGGAAAAGGTGACTGTGCTGGGCTCTCGTTTGGCTCGGTTCAGTTAAGCTGAGCGAGGCTTTGAGGCTCGGCTTTACTTGGTGGGAATTGTTGTGTGGAATTTATAAACCTGATAGTTTTAACCCCCGGGGAGCCTCCCCTGCCCTGCTGAGGGCTGAGCAAGCCGAACTGTGCCCTGTTCCCTGGGAAACTCCTGCAGGCCTTGACCCAAATCTCTTTCTCATCTCTTGCTCCTGGATTAAGCCCCTGATCGAGGGGAGGCTCGAAGAAATTCTTGTCAGGGATGCTTAAGTCGCTGAGGAAAAGGATGAGACAAAAAGAGCTGGGGGGTTTTAGTAAACACTGGGTGGTTTTGCATCATTTCAGAGGCGTTTGAGGCATCTGGGGTTTCTTGAGAACCCCACAGGTAGAACAGAAATGGGGCCTGGGGGTAGAGGAGCTCCAGGGGGCGTCCAGCCCCTCCTGGCTTTAATTAAAGCATCCTTTAATTAAAGGAAGGGAAACCAGTGAGAACTTCCGTGATCTGAAGGCACTCACAGCTGTGGTAGGGTCTGAGTAATTTGGGGCAGACAGCAAATAAAGGGTGTGGGTGTGCTGGGACAGCTCAAAGCAGGGCACGGGACACCCTGAGGAACGGGCAGGGAGTAATTAGGGACGGGAGACTGCGGTAATTAGAGACGGGAGGCTTCAAACGGCGCTGAAGAAATTATAATTATTCTCGACACATTTTAATAAATGACTTTAAAAAAAAA
>VYXD01016276.1:0-16846 GCA_013397195.1 Hylia prasina
ACAATTAAAATATGAAAATCATCGTATTTGATATTTTTTTAAGAAAAGGGAAAACAAAATTTCGATTTTAAAAAAATAAAGTGTAACTTGGATTATGGAAACTACTATAAAAACTCTCAATGTCATGGTCACTAGGAAAAAAAAATCACCCAGATTAATTAAGGATATTTGATAATTTTGCATTTGAAAGAAATATAACAACATATATTATATTGATGTTTTTACAAAGAATATCCTTCCATCAAGAATAGTTCCTATATTAATATTTATGATATGCTTATTGGCTTTTTGAATTGGCTGCAGTTTGCTCTCCTGTAAAATATTTTAGAAATGTTACATATCTGAAATTACCCTGTAATTCCATCAATGATATTAAGAAGGCTTTAGGGTTTGCCTCAAAGTTTGGTGGCTTGAGGGCACACTTTGATTTTAATAAAGAAATCTATGCAAAGGGCAAGCTGTCAATTTAACTATAAGTAGGTCAGATATAAACTAGGACACTTTTTCTTTGGGCCAAACCACAAATCAGAGGAAAAAGGCTAAGCTAAAAGGGTTTTACTAAAAATGCCAATCAGTAGTTACACAACCAAGGAAATGAATCAGGCAGTGGCTTTTACAGAGCAAAGAAATGGCTGCCCATGAATATTTGGAATCACTTATGAAAATGTCCGGTTCCTGCAAGGGAAAGTTATGCATTGGTGCAACTGAAGACATTTTATTTTCCTGTAAATTGCACGGTGCAAAGGAAGGGGAAAGGAACAAAATTTAAAAATTGTCACACTATATGATAGATTAATTTATTTAGTGTTGTTTTATTCTTTTCTGTCAATGATCATTGCATAAAAGAAAGAATTGAATGCTGTAGGATACATACCTATAGGTATGTATGCATCTATACATATCTATATATACTTCCACATTTCTTGTTCAGTTGTACCAGAATTCTTCCCCGAAACACCAACAGACACACTATAGCATGACTTGAATCAACAGCCTGAAGACTTCAGGGTAGGGCAAGTGCCATCACCGAACAGCTAAGTATGATTCTGAACATCATTTAACATCCCTTTTTTTTTGACAAATAGGCATTTTTATGACACAAGTCTCCATTCTTTGGGTCATCATCCACACTGCCTTATTTAGCAACCACCTAGGTGTCTTAAAATCTCCCTCAGAATCAGGATCTTGAAATAATACACACCTCGTGTGTAAAGGAATCTGTCCCTAAAAGCATATTTAGTGTCAAAACAAAATAGGAAATGAAGAAACATCATAGAAGTAAAGTAAAATATAAAAGAGGGGAAAAAAATGCCAGGTCAGTCTTTTGTTATCTGAAGTTACCTGAACTTTTCATTTAAATCAAATAAACACATAAACAATAGGATATTGTGCTAGGATAGAAGTTGTGTTTGATTTGCATATCAGATCTTTCATAAAGCTAAATGCCTCATAGGAAATCCTTAACATCTTCCTTGTCCTGATTCTAACAGAGCTGGAAGACAAGCAGTATGATGGAGACCAGTACTCTGCCCCTGGGTACAGCATGCTTCTCACACTCACTATGACTTCCTGGCACAACACCTTCCCTTCCCAAGTTCATTTAACTACATCCCCACTACTAGCATGGGGAAATCAGCCTCAGTTTAGTGTGTAAGAGAGGGAGCTATCTTATGGAGTTGTTCCCTCCAGTACACCTGCAGTCAAATGCTGTAAAGCTTTGCTTAGATCAGTAAATTAGAATTGCAGTGAACATTCCTCATCACTGGGACTTGATCACCTATACTGTTAAGCTTTTAGCATTGCCCCATGTGCAGTTTTTATCCAGATGAGCTAGCTCTCTTCGAGCAACTCCTGTACATGCTTATTATTTATCAGGAATAAGTTTAGAAGCAGTCACTGTGTTGAGATAGTAAAACAGGATAACATCATAGACCAGGAATCAGGCTATTCTGTTAGCTGGCTTTAGGGTCATTGAAAACCATTTGCGTCTACACTAATAAACAGAGCTTCAGAAGACCACATGAATAGGATAGACTAGACTTGATTAGAATATTTCAGGTTGAAGAGACCTAAACCAAAAATCTGGTCCAGCTGTCTGACCTTTCAGAGATGTCCAAAAGTTAAAGAAAGTCGTTAAGAGTGTTATACAAAGGCCCTTATAACCCTGACAGACTTGGGGCATTGACCACCTCTCCAGGGAGCCTGCTCCAGTAAGTTACCATCTTCTCAGTAAAGAAATGCTTCCTAAATTTGAAGTCTGAAACTCCCTTCATGAAGCCTTGTATTGTTCCCACATGTTCCCTCACTGGATACTAGGGAGAAGAGATCAGCACCTCCCTCTCGAGTTCTCCTTCTCAAGAAACTGTAGGGAACAATGAAATTGTTACAAACAGAAGTGGATCTATAAAGAGAAACTGCTGGAGAGGATTGAATGTTTACACTAAACCTGCATACAAATATTAATCATTGGAAAAAGGAAAAAAAATCCCATTTCCTATATAGGGGCAATATACTTGCAGTTCTGACCTATGTACTTCTGGATATGTTGTTAAACAAGAAATGGTTGAGTATATCAGGTGGTTCCTGAAGAATATACAATGTTGTTTGATTTTCTGTCAACAGGAAAACACCTCTGCAGAAATCATGTCAGAAAAACAAAGACTGTGGTCTTTGTACAAAACTTGGTGTTAGATGACCAAAATTCAAATAACCCAGATTTGTTTAAAAATAACTTTAATGATAATCTACCCTGCAGTCAGTCAATTAAAAAAGAGCATTCTTAAGATAAAAATCACTGCTCAGACAAAACTACCAGTAGGAATTATGTATTATAAAACCAAAACAGCCTATAGGATCAAAGAAACGGAACCTTAACTTTGTAGTCCAAGATTATCACAAATAGCTGTTTTTCTAGATGTACAAATAGAACAGAGTGAAATACTACTGTGGAATATGATATGCAAAATTGGACACAAATAGGTGTCATAAAAAAAAAAGAGAAAAACCAGTTCAGTTGCACTGAACCAGGAAAAAGTGTTTTGCCAAAATTATCAGCCATATTATTCTAAAAGTTTACATCAGGAACATCTTCCGGCCCCAGATACTTTAGTTTTTAAGCTAGATAGTAGAAAGTTGTTACCAAGTCTTGGTAGACCTAGTTGTTATCTAAATGCATAGCTTACCTAGACAATCCTAAGAACTTAAAAACAATTTAGGAAAATGAGATATGACATCCTACTGCATTAGAACTTGTGCAAAAAGCACAGTTGCAGTCAAAAATTTGAAAGTCTGTATTTATTTCATTTTTATCACAGAATTCACAGAATCACTAGGTTGGAAGAGACCTTTAAGATCATCAAATCCAACCCAGCCCTAACACCTCAACTAAACCATGGCACCGAGGTGCCACATCCAGTCTTTTTTTTTAAACACATCCAGGGATGGTGACTCCATCGCCTCCCTGAGCAGACAATTCCAGTACTTTATCACTTTTTCTGTAAAGAACTTTTTCCTAATATCAAACCTATATTTACCTTGGCTCAGCTTAAGATTGTGTCCTCTCCTTCTGTCAGCTCCTGGAGAGAGACCAGCCCCACCTGGCTACAGCCACCTTTCAGGAACATGTAGAGGTCACCTCTGAGTCTCCTTTTCTCCAGGCTAAACCCCCCCAGCTCCCTCAGTCGTTCCTCACAGGGTTTGTGTTCCCAGCCCCTCTCCAGCCTCGTTGCCTCCTCTGGACGCGCTCGAGCGTCTCAATGTCCTTCCCAAACTGAGGGGCCAGAACTGGACACAGCACTCGAGGTGTGGCCTCACCAGTGCCCAGTACAGGGGAAGAATGACCTCCCTGCTCCTACTGGCCACACCATTCCTGATCCAGGCCAGCATGCTCTTGGTCTTCTTGGCCACCAGGGCACACTGCTGGCTCCTGTTCAGCTGCTGTCACCAGTGCCCCCAGGTCCCTTTCTGCCTGGGCACTGTTCAGCCACAGCATCCCCAGCCTGTAACACTGCAGGGGGTTATTGTGGCCAAAATACAGGACTTGGCACTTGTACTTATTAAACATCATCTTATTGGACTCTGCCGATCTATCCAACTGTTCCAGGTCTCTCTGCAGAGCCCTCCTCCCTTCCAATAGATCAACACATGCTCCCAGCTTAGCGTCATCTGCAAATTTACTAATGACACACTCAATACCCTCATCCATAGAGTAATTATATATTGAAGTTACAAGTTTAAACTTGAATTTGAAGATCCCTTTATATTTCTTGAAATACTTTTTGAGGGTCTTTATTCTACCACCCAGGAAAAGCACGGATAATCTGAACATAAATTTGCCTGTCCTCGGTCCTCCCTCATTTCAGCTGGATTAGTGGATTTGTAATAATCAATTCCCAGCATTTCTAATTCTTGCCTTCTCCCAAGCTCTGTTGGAATAAAAGCATTATTATGCTCTAATTGTTCTATCCCTTGAATATGACACCTTCGCATTGCACATACAAATTACAAAAAGATCACCTTCCTGGTGGTAGGTGGATATTTATTCCTCAGATTGCTTCTGCAGTAGGAAAGAATATTTTACTTCTGAGAACAGGCCTTTTGCTTGTTCTTCCATTTTGCATTGTTTGCATCCTTGCTCACTCCAGCTATTACACTAAATCCATGTTATCTTCTTTGCTCTAATGTTAGTATTCCTCTCTGTCCAGAAAGTCTGGAAGTTTACAAAGGCATGTTATGTTACAAGTTATGGATTAGATACCATATTTAAAGAAACAATGACTGAATATATTTTTTCTATCAAATTATGATATAGTTTAAGGCAGAAAATCTTCTAGGTATTATTATTATTAAATATAGACGTAATCTCTCTCATTCCATCATATCTGAACTCATTTCTCAGTGATAGATTCAGCATAATTTTTGCTGCATTTTCTAACAGACTTTTTGTTCTTACATGTCTTGTTACTCAAGCAGTGTAGGTGCTTTTAGAAATAGCAGCAAAAACCCCATATAAAATACAGTTTCCCATAAATAAAATTGAGATAAATTTTTATTACTCGGGATTTATTTTACTGTAATTGACATCTGATCCTTTCTTTACCACTCATAAAAGCATCACAGGAAAGTTCCTGATGAAGCTGAAGAAGTTTCCTCTGCACCAATATTCTCTAGGCAGTCTTACATGGACAAAACTATCATTCTGAGTTGCATGCACCTACTGAGATATGTGTAAGTCAAGTGTTCACAATACCTTCCTTTCTTAACACCTGTCTTCAGTCTTTTTTCTATCCACTTGTCTGTTTCTGTAGTTTAAAAGTTGTTTGCTCAGACCCAGTATAGCAAGAGAGATCTCACTTCTAAAACTATACATGACTATAGTAGAAAAGATGAACTGAAGATGCTTAAACTCATCCTTATTGTCATCTGTTCCCCTCAGCAGTTATTTGGGCAAATAAATATTAATTGCTTTATAATTTCTGTCAAAATTTCCCTCACAAACAACCTGTCACTATTTTAAAATACTGTCTGACAGATGATAAACATTAAGTCTTATTTGGTTAACTTGAAATTTCATAGATGGGATTTTAATTCCAGAAGTAATTTGATAGTTTCTTAGTTGATTGCACGGCTGTTGCATTTACAAATTACTGCTTGCAGCTGTTTTTGCAGTCCTTCCTCAGGGTTAAGCTGTTCAGAAGGAAACTATCACATTTTAATTAAATTTAATATGAAATAGAACAAAACTGGTTGGGGTTTTTTTGGGGGGGTAAGTTTCAAAATATTTTTATTTCAATAATTATTTAGAAATTTGTTCATGCAATAAGTCCATTTATCACATATTTATTGCAATTTTAATTTAAAAGTGCATTTCACACCTTAATCAGGATTTGTGAAAGTGATTGAGAAACTGCTACAAGAAGTCTTAACATTTTAAAGTGGTCACAGACATGGCTTTTAAAGAGACTGCAGTAGGAGGAAACTTTGCTGGAGAGAGCTAACAAGGTGGCTCCCAATCAGGCTCTGAAAAGGAACTCACAATAATAACATAGACCTTCCAAAACCACACAATCATAGCAACATTTTAGGAAAATATTTATTCTTCAGAGATTTATTATCAAACAATACCTCTCAGATAACTATTAGGTTATGAAGCCAACCATCCCAATGTTTATGCCCTGATTGATCTCCTTCTGACAACAAAGATAGCCTAAGATTAAGTTAGAGTGATTCCTTACAACTTTTGGCATTCTCAGTGCACTGATACTCCCACTCACATCTTATTCCACACTCTGTTATTAATACAATGGATATTTTCATAATACAGAGTGACAGAATCACCAAGACTTTAGGACAGAGAAATGCTGGGAAGTCTTGTACTTTCAGAGGATTTCACATACAAATATTAGAGCAAAACATATCTTTAATTTCTTTTTTATTTGAGGTCCTCCCCAATAAATTGTTCTAACCACTAGACAATTCATTGACTTACCACAAAAACTATACACTTCCTGTAATTTGTCATCACAGTTCAATTTTTTTTTTACATGAATACAAATTTCTCTCTTCCATTCCTGTGACATCTTCTGTTTGGGTATGATTATGCCCTCTAAAATGTTGCAATGCTCTTGACTGGGTGACCATTGTACATCGAAGACATAATGAATGACCCACACAGCAGTCACTGGGAGAAACTCTGGCTACACTGCCCGTGTATGTTATCTTGATATTTCCAGACCATTTATACCAGCTGCCTGTTTGAAAAATAACTAGGTTTTTTTCAAATAGGTGTCAGTGGAAATTCTAGAGGAAAATAATATATTAAACAGGCCTTTATTTTTTCATTGCAGTTTGCATGCCGTTTGTATCATACTGATGGTTTAACCTAGTATTAAGAAGCAATAAGAATTAAGTTAATTTAAATGATCTTGAGGTTTACTGTACTTAATTTCTCGTAACATAGAGCCATTATATTGAAAAACTGACTGATATGTTCTCTTCACACTTCTGTCAACAGGCATTTTTAAAAGCTCATTATTGATTGCACTTAACACAAGGAAGAAGCATCATACAGTGGCATAGGCTTTTGCCCAGTCATGCTGAAAAGCATGTCCTATTTACATCACCTTGGAAACTTAGAGGGTGAAAAGATGGTGACTTTTCAGATCCACAACTTTTCAGAGTGATAACTCCTTTTCAACAAATGCTCCATCAGAACAAAGAGCATATATTTTTTCCTGCCAACTCATCTATGTGGGTCATAAATCCCTGTATGAACCCAACATATGGATTACATGAATCCCATATCTTTGTAATTTTTCAAAAAATGTAATGTTGGGTAAAGAGAGAGAAAGAATGTGGGCTCCTGATCTTACCTGGGATGGAAAGTTGAGATGAAAGATTAAGTGATTTCTGCTATTTCAGTTTACCCATTAAGGGTATTACCCTTAATTAAGGGTAATTAATCTCCTTAATTAAGGAGATTACCCATTCCTAAACCTCTACACTTCACACTTTGCAGTCTCAATTTAACAGTCAGATTCCTCAGAAGATCTTTTTTCTATAAATATCCACATCTTTGTCTTTTATCTCCTCTTTCAGATTGCATCCATTTTCTTACCTTCTTTTCAGAACCCAGATTCCCAGGATCCCTCATTTTCTTTCAACCCTCTTCATTTTGGAGACAGAGGTTATTAGCTGATAATTCCCACATGTTCTGGTAAAGACAGGAAGACCATCCTCAGCTGTTTTTTTTTTAAACTATCCACAGATTCTAAACAAAAATCCTCCCAAGTATACCTGTATCACTTTTGCAAAATACCTTACTGAAATGAGATTTACACAGAAGTAGAGCATTCTGTTCACATATTTTAGGATATGTCCTAAGCACACTGAAAAGTCTGGTTCAGTAGTATTATTGGTTTTTAACATCACTGACAGTGAAGCTCCTCAGAAAGGCTTGAAGTTTATTAAAAATATTTATTGTAAAATTCCAATTCCAGCCTTCTATACATGTTCCTATGTTTTCATATAAAGATATTTTTCTATGTGTTTTCATATAAAGATTATATGCTGGTTTACCCTTACTGTGCATGCAAAATACAAAGTATCACACATTCTTATTTTAAGTAAACAAAAATGAACATATTAAACATTAAGTGTAAGAGCATTTGCAAAACTATTGTTTAGAAAAGTCTAGGATGACAACAGCTGGAAAATACCATGTCTACACAGAGTTTAGCCTATAAAAATCATTTTCATAGGCCAAAGGTAATTTTTACATGAAATTAACGAGGGCAGAAAGAGCAGAAGTCAGCTACAAAAGTGGTACTAAATCACAGGACTAAGGCAGACATCCTGTCCTGCCACATAAATTCATCACTGTTAGAAGAAACTAAATAGGTGTTGTTCATGAATTTATATCCAGGAACTAAGTGAAGAGACAACTGGAATATTTATATATCTATTTCTCTAGAAAGAGATTTTACAACAATATCAGAAATGCATGGAATATCTAACAGTATTAGTGAAAAAGATTACTATCACATTTCCAGATCAGTGAGTTCAAAAACCAGAGCCTGAAAAGACTGAACACACAACGTTACATATAGGTAAGGATTAAAATAAAAAGGACTTTGCATGATTTCTTACTCAGTTTTCAAATTTTCTGCTATAATTCATTCCATACTATCAGTTATAAAGCTTAATTATTAAAATGGTGACTGTTTTAAGCTAAATTGACAATTACCTGCAGTGAAAAATCTTGCACTTTTAATATTTCAGCTAAAAATATGTCTGAGTTATTTCAATTATTCCTTCTGGTAATCCAAAAGGAATTTCCTCTCTTTCCATATAATGGTTGAAGCAAATATAATAGAAGTTATTAAAGTGTTATTAAGCAACTTCAATACCAGCACAGGTTGCACATTTTCAAAATAATTAATTATTTCCCATTGCCTTTTTTGCTTACTGTGGAATCCTTATATGTGCTTTTAAATACAGTCTTTGAAAGTGTCAGACTGTCACAGAAGCTCCATTTACAGACTTGACATTTCTTCTCCTCTAAAGGACACAGATTTTCTTCAGACAGTCTAGGCTACACCTAAACTCAACACATGCCTCTCCATTACTCCAAGGCAAACCAGCCTGGGCTTAGTTTTGATTGCTGTAGATTTCACTGAAAATCTTGTCTTAAAACTGTGAAACTGAATAAAGTTAAGCACTCTGGCTCTCAAAGTGCTCTGTTGTGTATTTGACCAGCGTGAATTATAAATGCTGTCTTAAGTCTTTCTTAACAACTTGCTGGAGAAAGAAAAGAGAAAGCACAAACCATTCTCCATCCAAGCATTCCCCAGTTCCACCTGGGCATTCTGAGCATTATTCTTGCCCAGCAGCTGTAGAAACAACTGAACTCGTGCAGCAGTTTGTACTCAGAAGCAGCACATCATTTTTTATATGTACTTAAGCAGCAGGACTTAACCAGCCCCAATAGGTCAAATCTAAGCTACTCTGAGTACAAATTGTTTATTTTTTTAATCTTCACATTTTAATTTTGAAAAATGCAAGACTATATTTTGTATTAACCATGTTTTATCATAATAAGGTGCCTTCCTTCCAATATAGTAATAGTTCTAGAGGTACTCTTAGTAACTCTTCATAACGTCAGTTATACCATAGTTGAAATTAAGATCTAAACTGGAAACCAGTAGAGTCTTATGTCATGTTGGCTGAGAGCTAAATAGTAAATGCATATTATTCTCAAAGAGCTGTTTCACTGAGTATTCCACATAATGGTCAGCTTCATTCAACTGAGTAATGACTCACCTAGAATTACTTGCATATGAATGCAAGAAACTTTTGCCAACTAAAGAACCAGACTCTTGAAGTGTACCATGTGGGAAAATAGTTTAAATTGTAGAATAGTGATTTTTTTCAATACAGCAGAGCGAGACAAAAATGTAAAATTAAAGGTTTGCACTGACTTTTATATGAACATTTTCAAGTGAAAAATCAAGGACTTATAACATAGGAAAATGAAATGCAGGTGAAAAGGACAATGTTCATTACTGGTCTCACATCAGAATTCTGTTTCAGTGGCATTTCTCCCCACAAATTAAGAGCTGGACAACACATCTTCAGGTACTGATTTTTCAGTGAGAAATGGAGGCAATCTCAAAGGACTGTAGGTCACATCCCACAGCTTCAGTACTCTGCAAGTTATAGGAAGGCATGTCTGCAAGCTCCACTGTTTGGACCAGGGGTGTATGTTGTCTCTGTAGCAGCTTCAGTGACTTAAGGTCCACAGGAATTTTTCAAACATAGAACTATTTTGTATGTTCTTGACTACCTCCTTAATGGCTTTATTTATCTCAAGCTTAGAGCCAGAGTTTGGCCAGCAGTCAATAAGTAGAGAAAGACCTTTAAAGTGAAGTCTACCAATTCCATTCAGTTGCAGTCAGTAGTCTGATGACATCTTTCCAAAGCACTTGTTAATGTTACTCATACTTAAATCCAAGAGTTGTCATGAGAACATGATAAAAGATTTGTTCAAGTCAGTTTCACAAGTCATTAGATATCAGCTGAAATTCCCATTTCCCTAACTCAAATTTAGGCCATTAAATCTGCTCTCAACTGAAAAAGAAGACAAAAATAATCCTCCAAAGAAGAAACACACTCTTACGTTTTCATTAATTTACATCCTTGCACTTAACCTTCCAAACTAAATAGAACCCACAATACTGGGGAAAGTGAATCTGTAATTTCTTCCCCTGAAAGGGAAGCTTTCACTGAGAAAGCATGGCATATAGATCTACTTTATTTTTAATATGTGCCATTGTCTTTCTGTGCCCTGAAGGTTTACATGCATAAAACCAATACAGGAGCTATAAACCCAAAAAGTGTCAGAAATATGAAAAATCATTTTTATTGAATAGTGTGTGATTTTTTTCAAGTATTTATAAGATAAAAACATCAAATGAAAGTGCAGATTTTTTAAATTTTGATCATATATTCTTCATAAGTCACGAAACATTGAGCAAAAAACACATAACCATGTCCCCAAGAGAAATTGAGACACTTGACAGGTATTTGAGTCATTCACACACAGAGATAATTTAGTCAGTTTTACAGTGTATTAAAATCAAGATAATTTAGTCAGTTTTACAGTGTATTAAAATCAGTTCAAATAACCCATTATTCTAGTTACTTAGAAGGAAATAATTTGTCATTCTGTTCACTGTGCAGGTACACAGGACAAAAGGGACAGTCACTTTAGTTTATTTTTGGTACTAGTGAGGCAGAAATGGGCAGCTCACCAATGCAGAAAATTAGGGAAGGAAATGTGACGCATGCAGAAGGAATGCAAGAGACAAGCAACAAGGCTGGCTGGTAGAGACTAGAAGTATTGATGGGAACATGTCAGGAACCTTTAAGCAGATAGGAAGATAGGAAAGCAGAGTTCAGCAGGTCACAAAATTATGCAGCATTTCAACTCTGAAATCACAACCACTCGGGAGACATTTAAGGTAATACTTGGTAGGGTTTAATGCTAGCAGGAAGGAAATAAAAAACCAAGCAACATGTTTTCTTTTTGTGGTGTACAGTGTATAGAGAGTTGTTTATATAGTATAGCCACCCACTGCATAGTACTTTACATGTAAAGTAAAGCTATTTCAAATTCCAAAAGGAGGGCACAACGGAGGAATTCAAGCTGGACATGGAAAAGTAATTCAGTATTATGATCAGAAGGGAGGAAAAGTAGAATAAGAAATCTAGAAATGTTGTATGAAGGGAAAACCAGCATATTTTCCAAGGGAGTATTTCTAACAATTTGAGAAGGATGTGAGGAGTGAATTAGAGGTGACTCCTGGACCTTAAGAGTCAGGTGTGTTAAAACAAGCACCATTCTTCAGACTGGGAGGGTTGAGGAGCAATTGCCCCCACATCTTCTGCCCACACATTTCTCTTTAAACATACCAGAAAACTTACTGAAATAAAAAAGAAAAAAAAGGAAATATAAAACACACCAGCAACAACAACAGCAACAAAAACCAAACCAGAGGACTACTGAGAAGATAATAAACTTGAAATGGGGACGAACTTTGGAAACATCATCACCGAAGACAGCATTATTATACCACTGCCTGTAGTCTGTATTGATGATAACCATGGCATTATATTTATACATAACTTCAATTGTTATAAATATGAAAAGACTGTGCCTTACCAAAAGAATGGGCAAAAACTCCTGTCCCCTTGTTCCATATACATTCTGAAATTCCAAGATTCAGTTATAAGACTGATATGCACATATATGAAAACCCAAACATTTACATAGTGTGAAGACACTAAAATAAAATTAAGGTTGAGTAATGGAGCTGTTTTGTGCAGGTGGCCAAAGGCTTTGAGATCACAAGCTAAAGTAAGGAAATTTAAGTGGAATTTACTTCTTCTGCAAGAAAATTTTTCTCAAGCACAAATTGATCAGAAAGACAGATTGTATATTCCTTTACTTATGAAGCTAGCAAAATGCCAAGGTTTACTTGTTACAACTGTTGAAGTTTAAGCAACAGCAAAGACATCTTTTATTGAAGGGTGTTGGTTTAGGTGCAGCATAGTTAACTATTTCAGCAGCTGTAATCAAGTAGTTAACAACTAAAAGAACACATCAGTTTGGAAGACCACTAGAAAAACTTTGGGTCTCATTTGAGAAATTCTAATAGAAATATATTTTTAAAAAATTAAATTATACACTGAAATAACTCAGAGGTGAGTCAGAAAAGCACGTCTTGGCTCATACCTGTTAGGAATTACATCTCTATTGGGAACAATTCTGTATTGAAGGCTGCGGGCAATCCTTTGAAAGCACCACTTCATTATTAACACAAGTAACATTAATTGTAGAGATTTAGGAAGTTGAAAGGTAAGAAAAGCTGAAAGAATCAGAAAATTACAAAGTTACCTTACTGCTACAATCTCATGGCTCAATTTTAAGAAATTAAATATCAAGACAGGAACTGACTCATTGTAATGTCACTATTTTTCTTTTCTTTAGAGGTGTTTATTGTCTGAACAGATCCTTGGAGTAAAAGAAGCATTTTCTATGCAAGGGCTTGCAAATATTTCCCATATTATTACTGATGGGTAACAGTAGCTGGTAAGATTTTACTACATGGTTTATCCAGAGGAATCCTCTCATTTGTCAATGTCAGCTACTCTGTAAATCACAGCTAAGTTTAAATCAACTGTAGTCAAAAAAGACAGCAATAAACTCTTCCCTTGGCAGATTAATTAATTTTAGGTTAAAATTTACATTTTTCCGTTGTTATCTGTGCAAAGATGTAGGCTTTAGCAGCCTTTGAAAACCATTGGAGCTCTTCAAATTAGTGAAAATAGAAGGACAAAGATCGATGGCAAGCATATGCATATGAAAGAAATTGTCCACATGGAAAACAATATTTGACATCCCCAAAAGCATAGAATTATATTTAAATATAAAGACCGACCATTTACTATTTTCCATGTGTCTTAATTTTTCTTTTTAATGATGTCTCAAACCCATTAAAACAAATATAAACAAAACTCAAGAGCAAGGGTGGTATTTGAATTAAACAAGTGGATAGAAAGCATTTGGGCAATGTAGCAACATTCACCAAACCTGTTCACAGAGCTCATATTTAAGAATTTTTCCTAAGTCCTTGTGTCAAATATGTTAACATTTAGATATTAAAGAGATTAAAGATATAGATAGCATAGAAGTGACAGTGCTTATTCCGAGTAGAGAAGTGTGGGCAAAGAAATTAGAAGAAAATGGGTTAAAAATAAAATATGTATAATTACACCTTCTCAGCTACTTCTTCTTGAAAGCACTCCACCTTAGAGAAGATAAAATTTAGCAATGAGTCACATCATATAATTCTGTTCCAGAATAATTTGTTTTTTAAAAGGGGAAGTGGTGATTTGGTAATTAGGAACTAAAAATTATTTTGTGGAAAATACTCTATCTTACCTGCTATAGAAAAACTTTTGAATAAAAGACTATGAAAGCTTAAATTCACTATGGAAAAGTAAAACAGATTAAAAGTGTGACTGAAAACTGACATACGATCACCCAAGCAAGCTACTAAATAGGTTCCACAACAAAATGTTGGCTGCTTTTCGTGTTTTGCATTACAGAGTTGTTATGGAAAAACATCTAGATTGTTATTTATTTGCTAGGACAAAGACTAGTGATCTAGTAAGGCACAGTTTTGATAGTACATTATTACCAACAAAACTAGCAAAGCTTTTATTTACTCAAAAAGTGATGGACAGGAAGTCACACACAAACAGTAAATTAGTCAGAGTTTAAGATTTTTTTCTGACGAAAAAAAGGTAAATACCTTTATGTAATAGGTGCCAAAATGTATATAAATAAATTGTTGCTTTTTAAACATGAAAAACTATCTTATGGAGAATGACAACAATACAGCCTTAAGCTATCATAATATATGGTCAAATTTTTTTATCACTGCTGTCATAATGTGATAAATTTTGTTTATACTAAGAAACAAACAAAAATCTTGGATGATAGCAGCAGACATATGAATGACCAAAGAGAAAGTATGGAGACAACTGCAACAGTTCAACCTTCAAATCTTATTTATTCTATTTGCAAATTGGTATCTTCACAGTGTTATTTGCTTATAAAGTTTAATTTTATTTTTATTTTGTATATTTATGGGATACTAAAAGGGAGGTACTTGGTTATGGTCTTCATTTTAGAATTATGGAGCCAAGGGATGAAAGAAATGCAATTTGCACACTCTCATCATCTTTAACATTTAAAGGACTACTCTGCTCAGTGTTAAACAAAGAAAAAAAAAATATTATCTTGTGACTGCTGGTTGCATTGTCAGAATTATGAACAATGGAAAGAAGAATTTTAAAGAGGAGTCTAAAATTTTCTGATGTAGGAGGCAGATAGAAACAGTGTCCTTTTAATTCTTCATTTTAATAGCATACAACAACATTGAATGAATTAATTCTCAGGCATAACAGGGTTTGTTATACCTAATATGATACCTTATATCTACCACACCATGTATATGTCCTTATATCTTAATGATAAAATATGTGAAGCAGTTAACACATTCTGATATAGTTATTGTCCTTACATTTGCTTCAGTAAAATTGCAAAAGGCAATACTTGCATTACTTGCATCCTCATTTTACAAATGAAATTGCACACATATTTTCAAACAGATCTGCATCTACTGATTTGTGAATGATAACAGGATATTTTTCAACAATTAATAATTAATATCATGTCATGGACTGCTGCTCACCCATGATTCTTCTCCAGGATGGACAATTGAAATTGTTATATGGAGATTATTTGATGTGCCTTTCCTTCTTTCTGTTTTTGGGATTTTTGGGGATTTTTTAAAAATAATTATCAAATAGTTTATAATAGTTCATTATAAATCTCAAGGTACTACATTCCCCATAGCAAATTTTGCAGCTCATTTCACAAATTGTTGATATTTTATGACAAACAGAAAGCACACGGAGAGATTTAGTAAAGAATAAAAATTCTCAGGAATCTTGAATGAAAATTCTTGGCATAAGTTCAGTTGAACATGTTGTTTTGCCTTTTTTTCCGAGCAGACACACTTCCCTGAAAGTCACTAGCTCATCCAAGGATAGTACAACACAGAAACAGCAGTCAGACCCAGTAAAATCTGGGAAGGAGCCTGGAACACTCATCAAAACTCAGATACCTGCCACACTGAAAACAGGACATTTATAGAAATCTCTATTGCTTATTCCCTCTCTCAGAGGCAGAATCCCCACTGTTCTTTCTGTGACAGAACTCCTTGGCATTATTCTAGGGATGCCACCAACCTTGGCTTGAAAATAGTCAGCCTCTCCTATTTTTTCAGAGACAAACTTTCAGTGATCCCAATGAACTTTCCATTTTAAAAGAAAAACATCTTGATTTCATAGGAAAATACCATGGGCTATTTTATAACAGAAGTAGAGGATGCTAATGTTTAAATACATAATTTGTATTATTTCATGAAGGAACTTAGAAAACATATTAACATATTTACATATAGATGATTTTAAAGTTTCCAGAAACATAAATCTGAAATAAATTGCTCACAAATTTGTAGTTTATTGCAAGGAAGAGAGCAAGAGAAAGGTATGGCAGAATTCTTTATTGCTTAGCAGTTGCCTTCACTGACACCTGAGACAAAAGACCACGTTTGACTTCAAAGTTCCAACTTAAGCTATTCAAAGTAATTTTAAAATAATGACATTTTTAGAAATCTAAACCAGTCACTACCAACCCTTCAAATTATGGTAATTGGTAATTTCAGTCTCACTCAAAATCTAGTATCATTTTTGCTATTTATATGAAAAGGAAAGAAGATAATGTTTTCTGATTTATTTTTAAGAATGTGACAAACAGTGTCCCTCGGGGGTCTGTGTTGGGACCAGTGTTATTTAATATCTTCATTAATGACATGGATGAAAGGATCAAGTGCACCCTCAGAAAATTTGCAGACAACACCCAGTTGAGTGGTGCAGCTGTGTCTTAGTTTGGGGCAAATTTCGGAGGAAACCTCCTGGACAATCTTGGGAAGTGGGCCCATGGGGTTTAACAAGGCCAAGTGCAAGGTGCTGCAGCTGGGTTGGGACAACAATATAAATACAGGCTGGGGATGAACAGATTGAGGGCAACCCTGCTGAGAAAGGCTTGGGGGTGCTGGAGAATGAGAGGCTGGACATGATCGGTTAATGTGTGCTTGTCTTGGTCTAGAAAGAGCCAGGGAAAGCTGGATCACCCCTTGGAATGGAGAATGTA
>VYXD01016277.1:845-91941 GCA_013397195.1 Hylia prasina
GTAGCGGCCACCGCGCATGCGCAGCGTTTTTAGGGGTGCCAATGAACCCCGATTTTAATCTCATCCTGGATCCCGGATTTCGGGTGTTCCAGCGGGAGGAGGGGGAAAGAACTCCGCGTACACAGAGCTGCTTCTAGATCCTACATAGAGATCATCTTGTCTTGCCGTTTCAAGCTCTTTATTGTTTCATTATATACACAAACGTTTTATTTTTATTTTCAAACCCTATAGATCCATGTTCGGAATTTCTTACAGTCTAAAATCCTGACTGTAACACAGCAGCTACGGGGGGTTATTTTTAAACAATTTATATATAAACTAAGATTATTTCCCAATATATAGAAAATGAGAATCTTTGCAGTTTTAAGTATTGTAAAAGAATGAAGGTTCACTCTTAGAATATTTTTCAAAAGTTTAATAAGGGAATAAAAAAGGGCACTGTCCAGCGCTGGGGCGTTCCTGACTATTGGCCACACACCGGTACATTAAGGTACATTAAGGCAGTGTTATCTATATACTGTTACCTTGCTAAGGAACATACATATTCATACATTTCATGCATTATTCAAACATTCTTGGGAGCTTGTGATGTTGTATGCATTTTGTTTTGGTTTTCCACTCTGACTTATCGACATGACATCCTGCAGGTCAGGTCAATATATTTTATTCCTTCTTGTGGCTTCATCCTGTTATTTCTGATAACGAGGAGTTAACAAATTCTTCTCTAATTCTCCTCCAGTGCTCTGGTTTGTGTCACTCATCACTTGGAGAGGTCAGGCAGCAGATGTGGAGAACAACTTCATTGCTTTATACAGTTCTCTCAGTTACACAGAAGTATTTTAACATTTTATATTTTGCAAAGGCCTACAGTACAATACATCCATCACATTATTATTTCTATAAGCTATAAGTTGTATACACCAATATAATATAGTTACCACACTACTATTTCTATGGTAGTGCACATGGTGCCTACCTAAAATGAGAAATTAGGTCATATCAGCAAACAGCTAAAAGGGGTTATAAATTGTTTAGTCTCCTTTTCATATTTACAATTCTTTTTCCTGGGTCCAATATTGCATGGGTTTTTCAGGGATTCACCATGTGAAAATTCCATTATAAACTTTATGCCTTTTACTGGAAGTTTGTCCTACATTATCTAAGAAGTCTTCCCCTAAATGACAGAGGCATTCCTCTCCTATTAATTTTGAACTTAATATCCACCCCTCTGCTCAGTTTCCTCCTTTCCTGTTGGTCCTGTTCCATTTAAGGAGTTCCACCGGGCCCAGGCTACTCCCTTTCCACAGCCACTCTTCAGACATTAAGGGCCCCCACATACTCAGCAGTCAGGAACATTCAGTTCTTTGCTGATCCTTTCTCCCAGAACTACAAATAAATTCTTCCCTAACCTCGGGATTTCCATCTCAGCTTCTATTTGTTATTTGAGCTTTGCTTAGAAATTTCCCTGTGGACCTGGCTCTGGCCTCTTTGTAAACACTTTACCAAATAAGGTGTTTCCAGAATATTTTGCATCGGGGTTTTGGGGATACTAATTGTTCTTTGACTAAATCTCTTATTACCTCCCCATCATATGGAGTAGTTGTCTGCATTCAAAATATGGCCCCTGGTTTTGATTTACTGCAGCTTCCCACTCAGCTTCTAACAGCTCCTGAGTATCAGGGAGCATCCATTCAACTCCACAACAAAGCCCTGGCATTGGTACTTGCCCTCAATTAGTGCTGGAACGTCTCCTTTTATCTCGACAGATTTTGCAGCACACTTGCTGCCCGGGGATCTGGAACAGCAGAGTTGGCCACAATTTTCACACTGCCATTGTACCCAGCTTGGATGTCCTCCCCCAGGGTGTTTCAAGCAGGGTATGTGACCGGGAGTAAAGCTGGGAGCTGTTTCACTAGGGAGAGCTGATGGGATTTCCTTTTGCAAGTTGCAGGCTAAAGCAAAACCTCTAGGATTTATGGACCTGGTGTTTGTTAGTTTATATAACCCCTAACCCCGACTGGAGAGGTATAAAATCACTGCCCCAGAGTTTGGAAAGCCTCTGACCTTTGGGAATACAGAAGAACCGATAAAGCCCATGGGGCAACCCTCTCCCAGTCTGGATTGATATGTTGTTGCCCGCGGTTTTCTTGCCACTTTGAGCCTGCAGGTTTTGCTTCAGAGTCATTTTCAGTTCTTCTGTGGAGGTGACAATCTTCCAGCCCTGGGACTCTTCTAGTGCTCCTTTTCCCCTGCCTGCCTGAGTCCAGCCTTGCTCTGCGGTTTGTACAGCTGATTCAGTGGTGAGCAGCACCTGAAAGGGACCTTCCCCTTGGGGGTTAAAGGTTGGTCCATGATTTAACTATTACCCAATTCCCAGGATTGACATGAATTCTGAAATCTAGGGTAGCAGTCTGGGGGATTCTCCCCTTTCCCCGCAGATCCACTAAAGCTTGTGCTATAGGCAGGACGTATTTCTTGACACTGTCCTCCCCTTCTTCGTAAGTGGCAATGCTATTTTGTGAAATCAGAAATGGTAAACCAAACATCATTTCAGAAGGCGAATTCCCTAAATCTGATCTGGGCTGTGTTCTGATTCTTAACAGAGCTGGGGGTAGGCACTTAACCCACGACAGTTGAGTTTCAATCATCAGCTTAGAGTTCTCTTGAGGGTTTGATTCATCCTTTCAACCCATCCTGAACTTTAATAACTTTAATAACTTTATTTAATAACTGTCTTCCATCAGATAACACCCACTCCCCCTTATTGTTCTTTTTTTTGCGCCTATTCCTAGGAATTTTTTCTCTTCTGTTTCACTGAATATTGGTATATCTTGAATTTCTTCAGTGGGAGTTAAAACCATCATTATGCTCTCTTTTCCGGACTTGGCTGCTGTTTTAGTTTCTAAGTCTGCCAAGTTGTTTCCCCGTATTTCTAAGGTGGTTCCTTTTGGTGTCCCCAAACATGTACAACGTGCAATTTCTTTTGGTAACTGCAACGCTTCTAATACTCCTGAGATAAGCCTTTCATGGACTAGTCCTTTCCCCTTTGAACTGAGCAGACCTCTTTCCCCCCAAATTTTCCCAAAGGTCTGCACTACTCCAAAGGCATACTTAGAGTCAGTGTACACGGCCCCTCTTTCCAGAGATGACATTTCAAGGGGATTTTAAGCATATAACTCACATGCTTGGCTTGGGCTGACCAGCTGGAAGGTGACTTTTTCTTTTCTATGGTTATCAATTCCTCATTCACTGTAGCATATCCTGACATTCATTTCCCCTGAATTACTCTTGAGGACCCATCAATATATAATTGCCCTCCCCCCTGGAGGGGTTGGTCAGTCAAATCTTCTCTTACTTTTGTCTGATAATTTATAATTTCTAAGCAACCTAAGCAACTAGTTCTTCTACTGATTCTCCATATAAAAATTGGGCAGGATTGAGGTGTTTAGATCATCTTTGTCAATTAGAACTGCTTCATATTTCAACACTTGAGAGTCAGTGAGCCATTTCTCAGCTTTTTCATTCAAAATATTTCTAACTGCATGGGGGGTGTGCACTTTTAGTTTCCCCCCAAAAGTTAATTTTCTGCTTTTTTCTACTAGCAAGGCAGTGGCAGCTACTGCCTGAATACAGGTGGGCCACCCCCTGCTAACAGGATCTGACAATTTAGACAGGTAAGCTACTAGTGTCTTGGTCTCCCTTCATTCTTGGGCTAGGATTCCTTGGGCTACCCCATTCTTCACATCCACAAATAAGTGGAAAAGTTTATTAAAGCAGGGAGACTTAGAGCAGGGGCACTGATCAACTTCTGATTTGAATTCTCAAATCTCTGTTCATCTTCTTTTTCCCACATGATTTCCTCCTCGGTTAGTTTTTCATACAGGAACTTAACCTGGGTATACCCTTCTATCCATATCCTGCAGTACCCTAACAAGCCCAATTGTTTTCTGATTTCTTTTTTAGTTTTTGGCTGAGGGAGTGAGGTTATTCCTGTAATCCTTTCAAGGTTTAATCCCCAGCTTCCTGGCTTATTTTATGTCCTAAGTATTTTACTTCATTCTCTACAAATTACAGCTTTTCTCTCGATACCCAAATCCCTTGATTTCCCCAGAAATTCAGCAATGATATGTTCAGTTCTCGGACTTTCTCTTGATCCTCTCCTGAAAGGAGTAAATCATCCACATATTGGATAAGTTTCACTTCTGGCACAGTAGGAAAGAGCTGTAATACTTCCTCTAAGGCTTGTCCAAATAAATTGGGGAATTCAGTAAATCCTTGGGGTAATTTGGGCCACCTGAGTTGCTGCTTTCTCCCTGTATCAGGATCTTTCCATTTGAAAGCAAATATTTCTCTGCTTCCTTCTGCAAGGGGCCAGGCCCAAAAAGCATTTCTGAGATCCATCCCACTGAACCAGTGATGTGATGGGGGGATTTTACTCAGTAATGTGCAGGGATTGGGGATATCCATCTCTAGGTTCTTTTGTTTACTTCTCTCAGGTCTTGGACAAGCCTGTATGTCCCATTTGGGTTTTTTTACTGGTAATATGGGAGTATGGTGGGGAGACATGCACGGCTCTAAAGTTCCATCTTTATTAATTCTTGAATTACTGTCTGCAACCCTTTTCTCCTTTCTAAAGAGAATGGGTATTGCTGTACTGGAAATGAGCAATCTTTGTTGGTTATTTTAATTACTACCGTGGTTATGTTTAACTTGCCCTTATTTCCAGGCTTGGCCCAAACTGCTTCCTCAATTTGTTTTTCATCTTCCTCTTTTGGGAAGTGTGACTACCATTTTCTCTCCTCTGGAAACACCCTGATACCCACTTGCACTTGTAAACCCTCCCTAGCAAATTACATCCTGCCCCTGGTACAAATAAAACATCCCCCATTCAAATATTACCTGTGGTATAATGGGTGCTTTGAATCCTTCTCCTTTTGCTCCTACTCCTTGAACTGTCTTTTGGCTTTTCTGACATCCTGTTGGAATTCCACAAACACAAACCTCCTAGCCCCTGGAGCTACTAAAACCTCAAATTCTTCCTTCTGGGGGCCTACTTTTAAAGTTATCAAGGCTCCTGTTGATATTTTACCCCCATTGGACAGAGCCCCTGACATCCCCATTTGTCCATTTCTCAAGCCTCCTTAAAAACTTTCAGGTCCTTTTCCCTCTGTGGGCAGAGTTTCAGTGACCTTTTCTGCTGAGGTGTGCCATGTGCAAAGAAATGTTGCTTTTGGCATGACTAGAAATTAATGCCAGCTGTAGATATGACAAGATCACAAGTCTCTTGCTCACTGAAAATTCTGAAAGACAGCAGACTGTCTTCAACAAGGTTTAGAATCAGAGGCAAAAAGCCACATCTCTTTTCTAATTTTGTGGCCACGATCTCACTTCTTTTGATCCTTAAAAAGGATTGTCTTAAGCCATACTTTGTCATCATTTGGTCAGCTCATGAGGTTTGTTTCCTGTATAAAATTGTATTTTCTCAAGGCAGAGAAGCCTACATAGATAGTTCTGCAACTATCTACCTTTGAGTAGAGGAGCACACACAAAGTGTCAGGGTGAAAGATTATCCATACCAGCAAGGAAAAGGCAGGAATTGCAGGAGACTCTTGAAGGAGAGGTAAAACCTTAAATGCTAAAACTGAAGACAGAGCACCACTAAGTGAAATAAAAAAATTGTCTATTTGCTTTTAAACTGATACAAAGCAAGAACAAGTAAATTATTATAACTACTTTTGTAAAAAATGTGTGCATTAAGAGAAAGGTGGAAGTTTACAAGTTAAAACTGCTTAAAACACTTCTTGCTAGGGATAGCACAGTATTGCATCAGGCAATTTATTGTTCCAACTGTTCTGGAAAGATTTGCATCTCAACAAGATACAGCAAATGAATTCTTAAATTGGATCAATAATGACATACACACAAACAAGCAAAACACTCTCTCTTCCTTCTCCTCCCTTTCCTCCTCCTTTCTTGTCCTAGAGTATGTGACTGAGGAGAAACTGAAATAGTCCATGAGTGACAGAGCCCACTCCAATCAATGTGCTGCTCCCTGACGGAGTGATCAAAGGCCAGCAGCAGAGAACAAAATAGGGCTTTACCCTTGAAAGGGTTATCCTGTTGAGATCGGCACAAATACAAGGGGTGAAACTGACTTCCCATGGCTGCCATCCAAGCTATGAAACTGTAACTCAGGACCACCTGCAATTTTTTTTGCTCAAATCCCCAAAGTAATGATCCTCTCCATCCCTTCAACTCCAATTCTGTCAGCTTTTTGGTGTTCAAAATTGGACTAGTTAACATAGCAGTGATGAAAAAAAGAACAAAATAAACTTCTTTTATTGTGTAAGTAAATAGATTTTAAATGGAATTACTGAAAGGTAAGGATACATGGACCCCCACACACAATTCTCTTTTTACAGCTGCACTTAAGGATCGTACTTCAAATATGGTTACACAGAAATTTCCCCACACACACACTGACTGCCCCTTCATCTTAAAACCTAATCTGCCACAAAATGACATGAAATAAAACAGGCTGAGAAAATACTCGGGAATGACTGTTGTTTACAAAGAAGGTAATTTATAGTATACAATTACTGATAAGGTAGAACAAGAGTTCAAAAACTGGACTGCATTACAAAGCATTTCTTCAAACATCCATTTTGGATTATTGCTATAAGGTACTAATTGGTCTGTTCTAGACTAATTTACAGACATTCATAAAATAGTGAAAAATGCATGCTTTAGAAACCTGGGACATTTCATGCCTTTGTGCTAACAGAAGGTGAGGATGGAAGCCATTGGCATTTTGCAGTGTAGATTAGTAGCATTTAGAGTTTTTTCCCTTGTGTACCAACTGATTCTTTGTATTTTTTTTCTTTTTTTTCAGGTGATTTTTTATCTTCAGGTTTAGTCCACGGAGGGCTGTGCAACTTCTGTAGAGGTGAAAATATCATCAGTGTAAACATGGTGTATAGAACACACATATACTGAAGCAAAAATCAAAGATGTTAAAAATCCATGGCAATAGGGCACACAGAGCTGTATTTCCATTAAACTGACACACTAGTTATAAACTATTGCAGCAGAATATGATATTTGCCAACTGTGCCTAGAAAAGGGTCCTGATCTCTCTTAAATGAAGCATATTTAACAACCTGCACAGTGCAAAACCATACAAGTCTGATGCTGTGCACAGCTTCATATAATTGCATATGATATATATAACAATTATATGATTATATTTATATATAATTAATTTGGAAATCTCTCCCGGCTCCTGCTTCCAGCGCTATAGACATCACATTATCAAAATAAGTAATTTGACTACTAGTTCTTCAAATATTTAATAGCTTGCAAATTGTTACCAGCCAGAAAACATTTTGAACAGATGAATTGCAAGTAGATGCAGTCAAAGTCTGAACTAAACAGTCTTCTCCTTTGAGACAGAACTTGGTGAAGAATGTGTAAGTGTACTCCAAGTAACTGCATTTCACAAGATCTTTTAGTGAAACCCCAACAAGTACTGTGAAAGAGAATACCTGAAAGCTTGTCTCTGTTTCTGCTGCCTTCAAATGAGATGTTGAATCATTACGGTTCCCCAAACATGTCTTGGCAACCTGTCAATACAAATGTCAGAGAGAACAACTTCATATTTTTCCCCAAAATATTCGGTTTTACTGAAAAATAAAAAAATAAAAAATAAAAATAAAAAATCACCAGGTCTTCTTTTAAGCCTAGTTGATGAACTGGAACAAAGTTTTCATGGCTAAGCTTATCCCAGACTCCCATCATCCCTGTAATAGCCTTTAACCATATAGTCTTGTGGCAGCAAGTTTAACAACTTAATACTTATCCAGCTTTTTTCCTTCATGTTTAAATCTCATCACCAATAGTGAAGTTTACTTCTACAAGTGGCCTAGGGAACAGAAAAGTAATTACAAGTGTCTTTTATGGGTGAGGAAACAGTAACAGTTGAAAATCAGCACTACAGTTAGAACTTTTCTATTCCTATTCCCTTGTCTCAACTCTAGATCTCTCAGGTATAATAATCCCTGAATGGGAATAGAAAATCACTGAACGGGGAAGGCAGATGACTCTCACAGTGCAAAATCTTGTTACATGAATTGCTATCATTTTACCCAAGGAATAATGTTATATTCTTTGTCAATATGCTTTTTAATATCTGGGAAAACAGAGTTGCACAGCATAAATAAAATTAATTACAAAGTAGATTTTTGAATGAAGAAGATCTCTGGATATGAAACCAGAGATTTACTCAACACTGAAAATTCTACTGTGCTTAAATTGAAGTCCCTTCAGGAGTAGGATTAGGATGCCATAGGAAAAGTAGTTGAAACATGAAATCCAGTCAAATATTCATAATAGTTGGTCATTACTCTAAAATGAATTCACATTGGAATTCTCTACTTGTTTTGCTGTTAAAACTGATAATTTAAATGGAATGAAAACCACAGGGTTTTTTTAAAGTTTTAAGTCATCAAGACTCTTTCCAGTGTAACAGTGGGGGGGTTTAGTAATGTTTAAGCTACTCAAGTGAGCTTCTGAGATGATGCAGATGGATTTGATGTGGGGAACTCTTTTTCATATTTTCTCACTCTAGATAATAGCAAATAGAAGTTGGATTAACAGAGGGAATAATCAAGGCAGTATTGATTAAAATAATGTCTATTGATAAAGCACCTACTCCTTTTATGACAAAAAATCAAACAAAACATCAAACAAATGTGGTTTATGTCTTAGATAAAGACTAAAAAGTCAGATGGCAGAGTAGCGATTTTTAGTAGACTTTTAATACTTCAGAACCTTGTGTGATCCTACTAAAACTTCCATTTAAATTATTCACTAGTAATCTAGGTTTTAAAAAAATATTTCAATCTGAATCATGTTCAGAAAAAAAGAGGGTGGGTGACTTTTAGATGTGCAGCTTGAGGTCAAAATATACCATAGGTCAAACAATGAACAGTATTGCAAACTGTGTAATGGAGAGGACAGAAATAATGCTAATTAAATACAATTTACATATCCAGAATTTGCTCTGACTGTACATACTAGAACATGAAATCAGGCAACCTATTTCACCAACATAATTTATAGGAGATAGGAAGCAAAAATTATTAATTGAATTAATTAATATTAACTGCTTAAGACATATGCAAAGGAAGAAAAAAAAATAACCTGGTCTGCCTTGGAGAAGATAAAAGCAAACAATAAAAGCAATGATTTATGAGTGAGTAGTCTTGCATACTCTCTTCACAGACCAGATAACAAAGGCTATCCTGACAGGAAAAGAGCAGTAAAGACTTTTGTCAGTAATACTTCATATTTGTTCACTCAGAGTTCTTTTCCTTTTAGTAGCACACCGTATGGATCACTGTTGGAGAAAGACTAGGGACTTTTCTAAAGAATGTCCTTATGTTGCTAAAGCATAACATTCATTACTGATTGCTTGTCCCTGTGAAACATTGTATATCATTAACAAATAAATTACAGATTAAACAGCAGCAATGACTTTCAATCTGCCATCAGTCAAAAACAGTTCAATAGCCAGGACTGTAACCAGTTCTTATGGGTGAGGAGTAAACACACACACACATACACACAAATACATATATTTATTTATATGTATGTATGCATATATATCTGTGTGTGTATATACATGCATATATGTATATAGATGCACACACACAGAGGTTGTGCCTTTTTATCAGTTTGGCTCCTAAACTGAGTCAGATGAATATTAAGATATCTGTAAACTGGGTTTAACAGAACCCAAACTGAATCCTCTCCTCATATGGCCTCAGGCATATGGATAAACACATACATATACACACACACACTGACCCCTATGTGTGTCTTTACATGCTTTTGTATTTGTTTCTATATGCATATATGTATATATACACATAGCAACACATAAATATACAAGCCCACAGAGTACATATATCTTTGTGTCCCTCACCTAAAGACCAGTGGAGAAATTTAAACCCAATGTACTAGAATACCTTTCACAACCTTAGATGACAGACAAAGAAAGTAAAATATTAAACTTTTTTTATTGTTTCTAGTTCCCTCTATGCCAAGTAGTGGATTGTTCTGTATGTCTGTCTGTGTGACTCTGTCTGTCTGTCAGCTTCCCTCCTGTGAGAGGTACACTCATTACAAAAGGACAGAATGAGAGCTTGACAGGGTAGAAACTATCAAAAACCAAAAATAACTTCTTTTGAAAAATAAAGGTGTTGAAATTTTGTCAGGTTGGTTTTTTGTTTCATGGAAATGAGATTTTAGAAGTACCTGCTGGAAGAGATACTGGTACATGCCAGGCTTTGAATCAAGATTTCAATATCTGAGGGATATATGTCAGGGAGGAACTCTGTGTCCCCCACAGGAGCAGGCATTCCTGTACCATGCACCACGGTTACTCAAGAAGAGTAAATAAATGCCCCGCAACATATGCTTGAACAGACACACACACAAGTGGGCAAAAAGCAGCTTTCTCAATTTCTGTCAGAGAAGGATCAATTGCTTTTCTTCCAAGGAGTGAAGATTTTTTTTGAAAGATTATTATGGAAATGTTAATAAAATGTTAACAAAAGAGTAAACGCATCTTTGAAGAAAATACTTACAAGGTAGAAAATCCCACCTGATCTCAAGTCAGTCCTGTTAGCTAAATGCACCACCACTGAATTCTCTTGTACCAGCATAACAAAGTAGGCTGTAATTTAAAATATTGCCAGGAATACTTCAAGGATGTTCTAGTTTTCATACTGAGTGTTACATGACATTTCACAATATGGATTATTTTCCCCACTGCTGGGCAGAAAGCTGTATGAGTTCTGTTTGCACATCACCTCTCTTAGTCACAGGCAAGGTTTAAATCTGTGCTGGCTTCAAGGGAGGGCAGGGAAGAGGCACCACCTTTCTCTCACCACCTGGAGACTTTGAACAAGACACAGGTATATCTCTGGAAGCAATGCAGTCTCGTATTCCAACACAGTGTAATGAGTTTCGAATAAATATGAAATGATTTCTTGCCTGTCCCTCTCCTTAGTGCTTCCAGAGAAGCTTAAGCAGGCTCTTAAGCTACATACTAAAAATGTTTCAGGAAGAACAATCTCCAGCAGCAAGAGCCAATGTACAGCCAGGCAATGACCCTTGGTACATCAGCTCGTGTCTCTCCAGGAGTACAGAAAGGCAGTGTGTGAATGCTGAGTCACACAACCATGTGTGAATGCTGGGTCAACACAACCATACAAGCAAATAATGCTGGCTCTTTTCTTGTTTGTGCCTGAAGTGACAGGTGGGTCAGGACTGCAGATCGAAAGGGAGAAAACACTGCAGAGGTGGGCAAGACCAAATCCCTCAAAAGCTGTAAAGTAAAGAGGCAATTCAAAACACTATGCTTTCGTCTAGCTGAAAAATACTAGATGACTAAAGTACCACAACATTTCTAAAAGTGCAACTGACTGTGAGCATGGTGAAAGGCTGTCTTCTAATGAACTTTGCATACAAGATTGTTAAAAAAACCTCTTCTGCACTGATGAAACTGACAGCACAACAAAAGAAAAAAATCCAACAATATTCTCAAATTCTTAGTTGCAGAAGTTTATTTCCTGCCATTGACATTTAGAACAAAAAAGTCTTTTCTCCCTAACTATTTGCTGTGGTTTCTTCTGCCTCCCTTTTTAAGGAGCGTGAGGGGGTGGTTAAACTCAGATGATGTAAATTCTGATGACCTTCCTAGTCCTCATTTGCAGAATCGAATTTAGTGTAAGAATTTTTTTAGTTTGAAATTTTGTTATAACAACGGTTACTTGTTTCTCTTATTACTCCTTTTGGAAAACTATTGGAGAGTGCAATGTGATCAAAGCTCTGCCACTGAAACTGATTTAAGAAAATGAAGCAAAATGCTGTGGTTGCTTAGAAATGTGTACAATTTTGCCTCCAATACTCAATGTCCTTTGTCACTGAATGATCAATGAACATGCAGTGTTTGTTCACTGCAGGAAATTGAGGCAGTAAATAAAAGCACTATCACTTCCATTTAGGAGAGAAGATTCTACAAGGACAAAGCAAAAAATCTAATATGACAACGGAGAACAAAGAATCATTTTATAAATTCTTTGATGTTTTAGCAATACCAAATAGGTGGGTTTAAATGATACGTTACACGCATAGGAATTATCTGACATCAAAAGGGAATGAAGTAAATTCTGCTGTAAAAGCCAGAATCCCAAAAGCTTTTGGGAAGACAGAAAAAGGAAGGGATAGAGGGGAAAGAGCTCTGCAGAACTCTGGTTTTGCACAGAGACTTTCAGCAGCCAGACCTAGGAATACATCTCTGGATAAGGCTAAGAAACAGTGCTATTGACAAGATGCCCCTAATCAAGTACAAGTCACCTAAATAATGGAAACTTGTACAAGAATAATGAAATTAATATTATTTTGGTTTCTGATGAATTTCAGATTATGTATCACAGGATATCCTACCTATTTTTGGCTATTACTGGTCCTGTGTCAAATTTCCTTACAGATAAATATCAGCAGTGACTCATTTCCAAATTTACGAGCCTGTATCCCATTTGTCAATAAATTTTCATTTGTATTTGTTCTAATGTAAACTACACTAATTACTGTCAACAGGCATAAACCCCAAAAATACAAAATTGCAGAAAGATCACAACTTTAAGACAGAGATGCTTAGCCATACACTTAAAAATACCAGCTGGAACCAGCAGTTAACCATTTTACTTTATTTTTGCCTTAATATCTGTAAGATTGCATGTTCTTCTCTAGTCTTCACTACCCTAATTCTTCCAAAATAAAAATCACATTTTATTTATCAGAGACACAATAAAAAGATCTTTATAAAGTTCTGAGAAAGGACTGCTGAAATATTAGGTTTCTTAACAACAGAGTTTTACACCTTCACTAATTTTTCTTAAAAAATGCTGCATTACAACCTGTCACATGTTCTTAACCATCCAACCTTAATCTTCCTTCATTGGGAGGTGTAAAAACTTCAGAAAAAATTACACTCAGCCAAGTAATGATAAAAATACAATAAAGACTCTTCCAAGTGTTGAATTTTCTCCAAGTGNAACACTCTTCCAAGTGTTGAATTTTCTGCAAGTGATAGTGCTCACAGGTATAAACTGCAGCTTTGGACTATGGAAGGAATAGGATCCTTTGGGAAAATAAATTCCTTCCAGTCCTTTCAGAACTTAAGGTGGTATCTCTAACAGATAACCTAGATAACATTCTACAGATGAAGGTTAATTGTGGAAAGAGACACTTTTAATTCAGTTCTTAAAGCTAATAATTTGAATTCTTCCTTGTGTCTCCCTCTCTGTTAACATGAAATAATGATGATGATGATGATGAAGAGGCTGCTAGCCCCATGCCATCACCTGCACTGATTTTATGTCCATGTTGGCCTATGTTCAGATGGGCAGTGTGTCTGTCTGCTGACTGACTAAACAACTAAAAAGCTGCCAGTTGGCTAGAGGCATAAAAAACAATCACTGGCTAATCTAAATAACTGAAACCTTGATTTTATGGAAAAGTCCATCTTTTAGGTCTCTTTCATCACAGTAATTGTGAGCTCTTTATTACTCTTAAATACTCTTTTGGTTTTTGAAATATGTTAACAGTTATTTTATTTTTCTTTCTCTTTTAATGTCTTCATTTCTGAAAAAAAAAAAACCTGTTTAAACTTCCTTACCCAACTATTTAGCCTAAATTACTTCAATCTCTACCAAAAGTATTCTACATTTCATCAAACCTTCCATAACTTTTCCAAGGAATAACTAACCTTTAGTCATAATCTAAACAGAGTTCACTCCAACTTCATAATTTTATATGTTTTTCTTCTCCTCCTTCAATTTTTACTAGCAAATGAAGTTTCCTTTCCTTGTTCAATAGAGGATGTGGCAGAAGGGAGGTAACTGATAACTGAAAAAAACTGTAACATATTTTAATAAATGGATACTGTGTAATTTTTTAAAATAATTTACTGTATACTGAATTATCTAAGACTTTTTTCCCAGAATTTTCTTCACACTGCCATGACCACAAACAGCAATCCAGTTACCTCCACGGGATTTTGTTTTATCTCAAGATATAACAATATATTCAACAGATATTGAATATTCAATATAGGTATTTCACCTGCAAATTAGTCAGAGTAGCACGATACTTTTTGAATTATTGAGCAGAAAATCCTCAACAGTCAGAGCAGACTCTCTCAACAAAATTTGCTTACTCAGAGAATTACAGCCACAATACAAGCATTTGAGATTTCTGTTTAGAACTCACACCATATTGTTTGACTGAGTGTATTTCTCACTAAAAGCATCAGATTTAGCTTTTCATCAGAGCTATCATAAGAAAAACACAGCTTGCAGCTTTTCTAGACTGGCAGTGAATGATATCCTTTCAACTATTACGTTGTCATGTCTTACATCTCCCCAAAGGCTTTGCCTTATTAAATGAAGCATCTGTGAAGGCTGTGCCTGATTATTAGAAAGAAATAAATTAGTAATAAATATAAAGATATGTAAACAAGGTTTTTGTATCTCACTATAATACAGGCAACACTTCAACCAGGAACAAATTAATTCTTGAAATGATTAATCAAATGACACCCTTTCCACCACTGCTCTTCCTGCAACTGCTGTACCTGTTCTGTTAGGCAGCTTTTAAAAGAAACCTGGATAATATATACACACAGACTGACAGCAAAGAGCATTTGCCCCTCAGCACTTTAATCCATAACATAGCTGGCTCATAAAATATGTCTACCATCTCAACTAGGAAAAGTCCCATTGACAATTGCCTAAAGCATTCATGTTTTCATACAGCCCAGATTAGGCCCTGTTTTTCAGGTGAGCTAAGCTTACATCTTGAGAATCACACTCCTGGGTGCTTTGATTTTCTTCCTTTTTCAAGGCCACGTGAAAATTCTCTTTCTCTGCTGAGACATTTTGCCAGACCTGAAAAATAAAAATATAAAATAATTATTTAAAGGCATTAATATAATTGAGATAAAATATCAAATAAGTCACGTGTGAAAATTCAGGATAACAATGAAAAACCAAGCGGTCATATACTGCAAACTGTTAACAACTTTATATACTGCATTTTCAGCAAATTTTATACAGGGAATGTGTTAGTATACATTCACACCACAGCACTCCCTTGTAAATGATTACTTCCATATACCTAATCAAGATATTCTATTTAAATGCCAAAGGCGGGAAAAAAAAGGTGTTTCCAGAACTCATATTCCTGTGAATATGAGTTGAAACGTGGATTCTGGGAAGGACTGAGGCTGTGAGTTGACATGTTTATGAACTGTTGTGGTTTACTTCAGCTGTCCACAGCCTCTCTCTCTCTGCTGGGACCTCCTAAGCTGCAAGCTGGCAAAAAAACTCCTTCTCCTGCCTCTCTCCTTCCACACAAAATGCACTGCTGTATGGGGAAGGCACTCTGCTATCTCTTTATAAGCAGTGAATTTCCTTCTGCTGAATTGTTGTTTTAAGCATTGTTTTCAATATTTCCTGAAACTTTTAAGATTCAAAAGGACAAAAAAGGAAGAATGTGCACTGAAACTATCCTGAAAGCATCAAACTGTCTACAAGACATATGGAAACTCTTCAGGGGGGTGGTGACAGGAAACAAAGCAAAATAATTTTTCTGTACAAGGAAAGTTAAAACTTCAGACACCAGTTTTAAAACCTTTCTCATGTCACTTATATTGCACTGAATTACTAAGTAATACAAAGTTGTCAGAAATGATGGAGAACAGAAGAAACCAAATCACGCAGATCACTATTTACAATTTAATTTGAATCATGAAAAGTAGTTCAATTCATAGTTGAAATAAAATCATTTCTGGTTAAGAGGTCTCCAATGAGGACTTAGTTTATAGAGCACCTGACTACTAAAAGAAGTAATGTGGAATAAACAAATGAAAAAGATCAATATAAATAATTGTTTTGTTAAATAATAAATGACATTTAATACCTGTATTGAGTGACCCATCTGTTTGGACTGAAAGAAATTACAGTTCTTCAAACATAAATTTCTTCCCATTGAATAAAAAAAGCATATGTTTAATAAATGACAAAATATATGTTCACTTGATTTCTTGGCTACCTGACACTGTGAATGAAGTCCCATGAGATGGCAGCAAAACCAGACAGCTTTAAGCCTTACTAACTGTGGAGAATAAATGCCTGTGTGCTTAGTGCTTCTGATTTCAGAATTTGATTCTTGCTTAAGATTGTACCTTAGCAAATGATACACAATTTCTCACTGTGTTGCACTCATTTCTTCAGAACAAAGGGAAATTTGAGAATTTAGGTAAGTTGTCATCAAGAAAGTACTTCCCAAGTGTCACGTTTTCAGATGTTTACAGCATTTCCTATTTCTAGGAAACTGGAAAACAGGAAAATTTCCAATCGTCTCCTGTTTTATCTCCAAAAGAGTGAAGTCCATTATTACATACTAGAACTCTTCTTCTTTTCTCTCTCCCAAAACAAAACTCAAGATTTTACAAGGTTTTTCAATTTCTATATGATTGCCTGAGCCATTAGGATCAGATTCTGAAACAAACTTTTAAAATCACTTAGCAGAGCTGCACTGCTCAGACACCAGCCAAACCTGGGAGCAGTGGACAGGGCTGCTTCATTCCCCGTTTTCCAACTGATGGACATTGTATCCCTTCAGGTCTCACACAACCATCACCTCCAATTACTTTTCATACTGTTACCCTGAGCTGACACTGATCTGCACCTCCTAAGTTCAAGTTTAAAACACCACCACACTTCTCACAAAGGCCAAAGGAGGAAAGCAGAACAGAGGGCAAGACCCTGGCTGGGTCCCTGTCGTGATTTGACACTGGCCGAATGCCAGGCACCCACAAAGTCATTTGCTTACCCTCTCCTGCTACAGCTGGGCAGAGGAAAGGAAAAAAAATTATTGAAGGGCTCATCACTTGAGATAAGAACTGGGAGAAAAACACTCTAAGGGCAAAACATGTTTACATTTAAAGATATAAAGTAAATTTATTATTAAGAGAGTCAGAGGAGGATAATGAGAAGTAAAATAACCCTTTAAAACACCTTCCCCGGCCCCCTCCCAGCCCCTCCCTCCTTCCCATCAACAGCACAGGGAGGCAGGGAATGGGGGTTTTGGTCAGTTCATAACTAGATATTCTGTTTGCTCAGGGAGAGAAGTCTTTCCTCTGCTGTGCCATGGGGTCCCTTTCCATGGGCAAACAGCCTCTCCAAAACTGCTGTGGCATGGGTCTTCGCCCACGGGGTGCAGTCTCTTAAGGACAAGCTGCTCCAGTCTGGAAGCAAGGCCCCTCTCTCTGACTCTGGAAGCAAGGGCTCTCTCTTTATTCAGGTCTCCCACAGGGTCACAGCCTTCTCCAGCATCCACCCGCTCCGGCGTGAGCACTTTTCCCACAGGCTGTGAGTGGATCTCCCCATCCCCTGTGGACTCAATGTATTTCAGGGGCACAGTTTGTTTCACCATAGTCCTCACCAAGGATTGCAGAGGAATCTCAGCTGTGACCTTTGGAGCACTTCTTTCCCCTCTTTTCCACTGACCTTGGAGCGGCCACATTGTTTTCCCTCACACATTCTCACTGCCTAATCTTTGACTGGAAGAAAACCTGCTGCTCTAGGCACCGTTGCCAACGAGTTCCACCAGTTCCACTCACTCTTTGAATGAGTTCCACCAGTTCCATTCACTCTTTGAATGAGTTCCACCAGTTCAAAGATCCCTGCAGGGCCCCGCAGTGCCGAGGGGTTCATTTCACCTGGGTTCCATGTGGGGAGTCGCTCGCCGCGCTTTCGCCATCGGTCCTGTGGCCCCTCTGCCGCCACACGGGCAGCAGTGGCAGCCACTATTGAATGCCTCTCCTCGTGCAGGGAGCCAGGGAGAAGAAGCTGCTGCTGCTGCCCTTCTGCCTGTGGTGGGGCAGGCTGGGGCTCCAGGCAGATAAGGCTTGCTGCAGGCCATGCCACAATGGTGGCAGCCACGGCGCCTCACTGCGCGCTGCACTGGGGACAGCCTGCAGTGGAACCTTGCCACCCCTGGAAAAAACTGCACTTGGGCTGCCTGGATTTCCTTAAATATGTCATCTCAGAGGCATTACCAACCTCGCTAATTGGGCCAGCAGCATGTCCATCTTCAGAGCCATCTATCAGAGATTGGCTCTGTCAGACACGGTGGAAGCTTCCAGCAGCTTCTCACAGAAGCCACACCTGTGCCCCTCCCCACCCCACCACCAAAAACCCCGGCTGTGCCAAATCAACACAGTCCTTTAAATCTGAGTTCTGGCCAAAACACCAGAGAGAATACTGCATCTATTTAGGCAGTTTTATCCTATAAAATTTTAGGACCAACATTGACTTTTTACATGAAAAAGCAAAATTTAGAGGCTTATATACTTGCTGATGGTGAGTGAGTCTTACAGGAAGACTTTGCAAACAGGATGCTTTATTATTAAAAATAACTGTGTTTGATTTTAGGCATTCATCTGTTGAATAAAAAGGAAAGCAGAGTTTCAGTTCTCTCCTGTCTTCATTTTTCTCTTTCATCACCACCTCCATAATGGGAATGAGGCAAGAAAAGCGCTACAACAAAAGATAGATCCAATTCCCATAGTTTGGAAGCGTTTTCCACTGGCAGAACATAGACTAGTTATTGACATAATAACTATTGACACAAAAATAACTATATAATAAAAGTAATTGTCAATAATACAGAAAGCTAAAAATCTCACGGTTCAGGATTAATGGTCCACCTTCTGGTTATGCTTGATTTTAGTTGTGTCATTGAAACTTGTATGCACAGCACTCTAAATTCATTTGTCAATGTGTACTTCTGACACCAGGGTTGTGTTATGACAGGTAAATGACAAGCAAAATGGCTTTGAATTGAAATATTAGTGCCAATTTACATGGTAAAATCTGTATGTTACATTCTTGTACATTGCAAATATTTATTTAAGACATCTCAAAAAACCAGACTTCAGACTTATACTGCTTTTGATCACTTTAAGATTACTTTTCCTATGATTTAAATGTAGCAATTTCCCATTACTACACAATTTTCCAGATTAATGAACTATCCAAAACAACAACTTTGTTTTTCACTGATTCAGGCACTTAATAATGCACTGCTTTGCACACATTTTTTAAACCTCATTTATTCTTTTTCGTATCACATTCTCTAGAAGAAACAAAATGCCCAAGTGGGCATTTCTTTTCAGGCAACGTGGCAACTTGCTTTCCTAGTTATCATTTCTACACCAGGTTCTTGTGCTAAATATCTCTAACAAGCTCTCAGGTATTACAGTTACCAATAATGAATACAAATACACAACCTACTTATTTGGAACTTTTTTTTTTTTAAATGAGGAAGCACCCCCGTCCTAGGGATAACTGTCCCCAAGTGGTACAGCTATCATACACTGTATGATTTATCCTTCCATGGATTTAAAGTAAGTTTGACATTTTAGAAGGCAATTTTTAAGCTGGATGAGAATAGCTTAAGATATTTACCAGACAAATTATCATTTGTTGCCTGAAGATGAAAGTGCTGCTTATCTGACATGACAAGATGTGTAAGCGCTGCTCCTTTTAAGTTCCCATTCTTATGTATGATAACACATTTAATTTATCACATACATTTATATTCCCCCCAAACACTAGCCTGCTGTATCAAAATATTTATGCAAATCTAATAATAATAATGAAAAAGAGAGCTATACATCTGTATTTAAGAGTTAATTGGTATTTATCAGAGAGAAAAAAAAAGCCAAGGAGAAGATACATAAGAAAGGGTATCATAATCATATATCACCTATACAGCTCAAGTGCACAGGGTGACTGACAATTCTTTAACAACTTGATTCCCAGTAGCCAATTTCATTTGTTTTATAATCACAGATAATACACAGATTTTTAATAATGAGGTGTCAATGTGTGGAAGAAGAGGTCTGCCGACCACTATTCTTTCAGACATTTTCATGGCAAGTGCACAAAAATATGAGAACTGCCTGTTTAGAGGCAGTTTAACTTATTCAAGCACTTCTGGATACAGAGAACTAAAGGCTGGTTTCTCAAAAGGCTATAGCACAAAAGTACTGACACATTTTACCAAGTAGATTAAGCACGAAATCTATTATGATCACTGAAAAAAAAAGAAGGAAGAGTACTCTGTATTTCAGTCAAATATCAAAAATTTAATTCTAATCTCTATGCTGTATTCTCACATCCCTATCTATAACATCAAGTAAACCTCCCATTCTCCAAAAGCTCTGACCTAGACCAGTCTTAAACACAGATGTGATGTCAGCTGGCCCTTATCCTTCAGTACTTTTCTGCTCTCATGGCAGAGGCATGAACACTTCCAATCTGAAGAAAAGGACAGTAAGAGCAAGATAAACAATTCTATAGCCACATTAATTAGGAACAGTATGCTCCTGAGTTCCCAGAGTGCTTCTCAGTTTGCATGACCTACAAAAGCAAAGTCTGCTATCCTACAGAATACAGATCCAGTCAGCTTAATCTAAACAAACACAATCATACCCATGTGCTGCTACTAATTAATACGGTGCTTTTTTCCAAAGGTAATAATTTTTGGGACTGATGGTTTCTTCCTGTAAAACAGTTATCAAGGAACCGACAATAATAATTTTAAGAGTAGCAATGTGATATCCAATTTTATAATTATCTTCTGCTTTCTGAAATTGTATTTTCATTTTAATTACATATACAAAGATTACTAATTTTTTGCTTCAGCCTGTGCACTAACAGTGAATACCAACAGCTGCCATATACAAATTACAAATTGGCTATGAGTTAGCAATTCCTATTTTATTTCAGTTTTGGAATGAAAGGAGGACATTGAAGTGTCCTTCAGTCATTCTTCTGTAAAACTTCCTTTTCACTGAAATTACAGAATTCTTCTAGATGTATCTATTGAATCAGTTGAATTCAGGAGCAAAATGCGACACTAGAGATGAAAATTACTAGGACAGTTGTTCATCACTGTAAATCTTGACTGTATTATAATGTTTGAATTTATTGACCCAAAACAAAACACTTTTCTCTTTTTTTTTCCTTGTGCTTTCCCAGAAACTGCCCTTCTCATCTTGCAAGATTGGAATATTCCCTATGGCCTGCTGTCAAGTTCATTGACCCATTTTGGTAATTTTGTTTTGGGTGTCCCAGACTATTTTATGGCTTTTATATAATTTCGTTTTCCACTGAAATAAACCATGATAAGCAAACCCTGTATTACTGTTTAGTGCTACATTACCACAAACTCACTATCAGTGCCTGACAGGTAAATGATCCTATGAATTAGCACCCTTATTTATTTTAAAGTCAAATCCATCTTCATTGCAGATTTGTTGTACAGACATGAACCATTTACCAAGTGATAGAATTTTGTTACTCAGTAAAACGTAGATGCTTCCAACTAAAAAACCAATTTATTGACATCAGAAACAGTCTTAGAATTATCCTCAAAATTTGTCCTAATCTTCCAATGAATTTGAAATCCTCCCCAGTTTCAGTCTGATGCTCTTATAGGACAAACTTTCAAAGATGTTAAAAAAAAAAACCCACCCAAGAGAGAAATCCTACCTTGGTGCTTGTCGCTTGAAATGGAACTTTGGAGCCCTTTGTGTTTGAGGCAGCCAGCTTCTCAGCTGGTTTGGAAGAGATCCGATTCACTGTGGGAGGCTGATTCCGCAGAACAGAAGACAGGCAAAGCTGCACAGTCTCCTTCAGAGCCTTCAGCTGTGACTCCTGGGGAAAACAGGAAACCATCACTTCTCTAGGAGGTGCTGTGATGAACACAACTGCTGACTTTCTCTATCTGTATTAAACCAAACACTTAGGAGTAGCTGCTGCTTTTCCTCACTGATGGATGGAATTAAGACTGTTTGAAGCAGTATTTTTCTGTGATTAGGTTACCATACATTAGACACCAAACTGCCTAGGAAGTCACTGCACTCTCTTCCCATTCCTTCATGCAGTTTTATCCACATTGATTACTGCAAATAATACTTAAATATAATGTTTTTCTGAAAAGAAAAATACGATTTACAAAATATCACACAGCATCCAGCCTTTTGTGTATAATATCTATAGAGAAGTCAAGTATTGCAAGACAGACTTTGCACGGAGTTTTGTCTATAACATTTCAAATAATTGGTGTTTTTCATGTTATAGATAGATTTTAATCCAAGACGGCTTCCCTCATGAGCATATTATACTTTTGCACTATATAGTAAAAAAACATAGGTCTTTTTAACAGTTAAGAATGTATTTGTCCAGATCCACTATTGTCCATTAAGCCAAAATAAAACTAAGTGGTGAGGTGCTTGCAACTCATGTTAGAACATTTGTATTTTACTCCCAGAAACACAGACAGATATATTAATGGAAGTAGAAGTTTGAAATTGAAATAAACTGAGAGAGCAAGAACAATGAGATAACTAGAGCAGTGAGGAAACCATATTTTAAATCTTTGTTTCATCAAAGTAAGACACATGTCAAATGTTAGCCATTGAGGTAACTTCTTACACTCACTTCAAGGGAAGTTGGCAGCATTTGACATTAAAAAAATTCTATTTTTTTTTCTTTTTATTAAACATGCACCTATAAATACACAATACGTTCGCATTTCAGTCATCCAAGATTTTCTTAATAAATAAGGTATAAATCAAGGTATACCATGGCAAAAGCTGGTGGAAAACATATGTATATATGGTGGAAAACATGTATATAACATTACACATTACATATCAAGTATGTGAAATATTACATATAAAATGTAAAAGTATTTCTTAGTCATATTAATCCTAAGCAGTGGTATACAGCACGTTTTAGTTTATTTTCTTAGCAAATATTTTTGAGAACATGACAAATATTCTGGTTTATGTCAGATAAACTTCCCCTGAGCTGAGAGCTGGGAATTTTTCACATAACTGGAAAAAAAAATGAGTGTTTCTTAAAAAAACAAATAAAGCCAGTTAGTAGAGTGTATTTCAACAGTAAGATGAAAGACAACCATAGCAGGACTATTAATGCAGAGCACAATAGGGAAAATTAAAAAAATAGGAGATGGGACATGCTATGACCTGCCCCTTAAGGCAAGGGTAACTCAGGTTCTTGTTAATAGGTCCTTTGGGGCAGATTAGAGTGAAAAAACACAGAATTATCTGTGTTTTATATGTTTATATATATGTTTTATTTTAGAACAATTTGCTGGCAATGGAAAGCAAATATGTAACTCTTTTGGTTATTACCAACAGGGACAATATAAAAGCATACAAATAAGACTTAAGAAAATGTGGGGAGGGAGGGAGGGAGGGAGGGATCATCACTCACAGATCCAGTTACAAAACTTGATTGTTGCAATTTAGATGTCCATTGTCAAAGTGATATTCACAGTCTTGTTCCCTCAGAGATGAGGGGAAGCCCACAAAACCCAGAGTTCAATGTTTAGGCTCATGTGGGAGTGCCCAGGGTACCTCTCCTGAGAGAGCAGTTTACACTGTCTGATGCAACCTTGTGGATAATGCACAGTCCTCTGATGGAAGGTCCCAGAAAAGAATCTGGGAACACTTTGGGTGTCTTTGATGGTTTATTGCACCCTCTTAGACATGACAGCTACCTCTCACATCAGTGTAGCTGAGCCAGTTTTACCCCATCAGAACAACACCTTCAAGCCTATCTGTGAATGTCCTGTGTGAATGTGAGTGTCCCTGGACCTTCCCTGGCAAGAGGAGTTTTACACCTGAGCCAATGATGTGAGGGAGGACATTGGCACCATAAAAAGCACTATCCCACTTCTGCAGGGTTTGCTTCTTGTCAGCCTCTTCCCTTACCTGGCCCAAAGCCCAGCTGGTGGTCTCTGCTGGTGGGTGCTCACCCCCTCTCTTATGTGCATCAGAGGTTTTGCCATCACACACCCAGAAACTCTCCTCTCTACCTCAGCCCCAGGAAACACCCTGCCAATGGCCCAAACAGCCTACTGGTTTGAGTCATTAACAATTCATATTTCAAGTCTCCCATGGAATGGAATTTTGTTGGCTTGCAAACAGAAAAAATGGAATGTCTTACGCTTAAGATGTGTGCAGTCAGATGATATGTCTCTGAACTAATGGCAGAGTCCAAGGGAAAGGATTACTTAATCCATTTGGCTCAGGGACCCTTTAATTTCTAATTGACAGCAGAAGATACTAACATACTTCTTTTCATGTAACATGTCTTTAATCCTAACTTTTCAAGTCAGTGACTGCACAGACAGCATAAATCACCATTTGTTACAGTTAAATGGTCAGAGGTAGAAGACTATCTAATTTTGCATGATGATATGGACTCAGTCAATCTAGTCTTATACGACCCTAGTGCTTCCTGCAGATCATACTGATCTCAGATCACTCTCCTCTCATCCAGAAATTTCTCCAGATAATTTCTCACCCTGTCATCTCTCAATCCAGCCATCCACTGCTCATTCTGCCTTGGCTGCGGCCATTCCAATTTTGCCACTCCAAAGGTAAAAGAAGAACAAGTAAATTTGCTTTCATCCTGTGGATAGCACAATTCAGTATTGACTTTGCTGACAGGAGATCTATAAAATGAACATCATGAAAGCACAGGTGAAGGAAACACTATTGGAACCAGAGTTGTAATTTGACAAAGTTCTCTATAATCTCATATAGATGTGATTGTAGTCAAAATAGGCTGCTTACTGGCCAAAACACATATGGTGCATGTCTTCATATTCTCCTGATCCATTTGTACTCCTATCATACGGCTACATCCACATCCAAGCTGGAAGAGACCTTCATGACCACCTGTCAACATAGCACCATTTTAATCACCCCTAAACCCAAATGCCACGTCCAGATGCCTCTAACACTTCTAGAGCTGGTACCTCCACCGCCTTCCTTGGCAGCTTATTTCAGTGCCTAACCACTTCTGCAGTGATAACAAAATTTCTAATTTCTAATCTGAACCTCCCCTAGCACACCTTAAGGTAATTTCCTCTCATCCTTTCACTTCAGACATGACAGAAGAAACCAACCACTGCCTCATGACGGTTTCCTTTCAGAGAGGTGTAGAGAGCAATCAGCATGAGCCTCCTCTTCTTCAAACTAAACAACTCCAGTTCCCTCTCTCGCTCCTCAGAAGACATGCTTTCTAGTCCCTTCACCAGCTTTGCTGCCCTTCTCTGAACTCACTCCAGCACTAAAATGTCATTTTTTAAGTGAGTGGCCCCAAACTGAACACTGTGTCGGGTGTGGCCTTACCAGTCCTGAGTACAGGGGGACAATCACTTTCCCAGTCCTACTGGCCACACTATTCTTGAGATTTGGGGCCTGGTAATGCAAAATTTCTAAGCATTCTAAGGGTCCATGGTGGGAAATAGAAAAGTGATCTAGTGTAAATAAACTTACGAGAGACACTAAGTCTACTGTCAGCACAAACTATAATTCAATAAGTATCTAAATCTACTAAAAATCAGTGAAAAAAATTTTTGAGCTTTTTTTTTTTTTCTAATTTGACCAGCCTCTTCTTAAGCAACTTTGCAGATGTACTTATCTTCATGTATCATAATTAGTTCCACTGATTTCAGTAGCATCACTCCCAGGTACAATTCAGATGCAACTTAGTATGCATCTAAATAACTGCAAGGCTTTCATTTGTTTTTGTCAAATTACACCAAAACACCCACAGCTGATAGAGGTAAACATGCTTACATTACATTACACTTCTTACTTTGTCAAGGGCTGCATTTTCCAATTTGTCTTTTGCAACTGATAGTTTCTGCTCCAGATCTGTTAGCTGTTGTGCCTGTGGAAATCAAGAAAAAAAGCTGATGCAATCTGCAATGCATTTTTTCATGTGAGAGAGGAAAGAATATAAATTTTACAAGTCATATATATGGGTTGGGTCAGGTTTGCTTTTCCTGAGGGGGAAAAAAAATATGGTCAAATGTATTCCATTGATGGGAACACAAGTTTATAGTAATTCAATGTCAATTAATTCCATACTATAAAATATTTAATATTATGCCATAGTATCCTGGAAAATTCAAGGTGTTCAAATGTCTTTTAATTATTTTGTTCATTTGTCTGACTTCTGAGTGCAATTTCAACATTATTTTGTAGTTTTAAACATTGAGATGCCAACACTACGCTAATTTGGCATAAACAAACAAATCAGAAAACACCCAAACATTCTTGCATGCAGATACCTTATGAAATTATACTATTATCTACTAGTATACAAGGAGGTAACTCCAGATTTTTTTTCTCCACGTCTTTTCCTAGAAATATAAAAGGAAAATTCACAAGAATAGCTACCTATGCAACTACATATCAGGAAAGCATTTTGGGAGACTTGTATTTGAAGTCAGGATCAGGCAAGTAGCCTGCACCCTGAGTGGAAGGACTTCTGGCTCTCTATAATGTATATGTCATGTATGGAGTGCAGGGGGTCAGAAGATGCTTTTAAATGTTCAATAAAGAAAGACAATTCTTTTCTCTCTCCTTGCCTAGGAGGTGCATAAACCCAGCCTGCTCACTTGAAGGAAATCCATTCTCTGCAAGGATTTTCCGTTTCAGGGAAGCAGGAGCTCACAGATTCCTGCGGTTCTCAGTCTTGTCATTAATAACACATTACTATGCACCCAAAAAGAATAAGGATTCTTTTGCTCTGTACCTGCAAAAAAAACCAGTCACTGTTTTCCCTGGTTGAAAAGGGAACCATAGAGAAGGACACTGGACTAGCCAGTTATTTTTTCTCTCTGTAATTCTGATTAAGTACATATACATTTTGTACATGCAGAATAATTGGATAAAATTCTCACTTCTCAGATAAAGAGCAATACATTTTTATTTCAACCCAGTATTTGCAAGTGCATTTTCCCTCAACACCATCCCATGCTCCCAGGTTTCTGGAGTTCAACCCCAGCCAGAGATTTTTTTTCTTGACATACTTTTCAAGATCTCCTGCGCTCTGCTGATTGTAGCATAGCTTAATGGATAGCCACACTACACAAATGCTGTTTAGTGTAAATCCTATAAAGGTGTTAGCTTGGTCCCTGCTGGGGTAATGACAGTCCTTCCAGCACATGTCACAGATGAGGTGATCAGCTTAGGCAAGCCTGTAGTCCTCAGCAGACAGCTAATGTGATGTTTATGAGCATTAGGCATAGGCTGTACTGCCAAATGAAATGTCAAAAGCCTGGAATTTCCAGTTCCCAACTCATTTAGAGGACTGCATAGTTGCATTTTCAAACAGGATTAGGCATTTATATTCAGATTTATTACCAGAGTCACAGTTTTATTAGTCAAAACCAAACGTGCTTCAAAGTGGAAGTCAACTGTTTGTTCACATGTGGGAAAGTCTCTTGTGAACTGCAGTCCATAATTTCCACTGCATCACACTTCTTACAGCTAACACCACTCACTGTCACAACATACAAAGCAGACCATTGGTTTGGTCCTTTAGGCTGGTAACAGAGAATCCACTACAGAAATAATCCTTACATTTTATCAGTTGGCAAAATTTAAGTGGACTTATCACTGGTTTACTAGAGAAAAAAATTACTAAGATATAAGAAATTGCTAGAGTTCAGTAACTTTCTGGATTTTTTCCTAAATATGGGATACAATATCACTCACAGTAAACATGGCCACAATGTTTAAACGACTGAACATTGACTCTATGTGATACAGAGACACTTATCATAGAACTAGACCGAGAAATTTCTCACATCATTAACGCTTTTATATTGATACCTATTAAATTATTTTTCAGTACAGCTATACAAATTAACACCCCTGGAATGGTGAAACCCTGGATGTACATATGGACTGGGGAAGGAGATGCTGGAAATCAGTGCTGTGAAAAGGGACCTGGAGATCCTGGTCAACGGCAAGTTGACTGTGAGTCCGCAGTGCTCTGGAATCCAGGAGAGCCAGCCCTGTCCTGGGGGCATCACACAAAACATCACCAGCTTGATGCCTTGGGAAGGCTGACCTGGAACAGAGACNAAAGGCATCAAGCTGGTCTAGAGAGGAGATTGTCCCATTCTGCTCTGCACTGGTATGGCCTCGCCTTGAGTCTTGTGTGCAGTTTTGGACACCACAATGTAAGAAAGAGATGAAGCTATCAGACAATGTCCAAAGGAGGGCTCCGAAGTGGTGAAGGGCCTGGAGGGGAAGCTGTGTGAACAGGACACTGTTCAGCCTGGAAGAGAAACTGGGAGAAACCTCATCACAGCCGACAACTCCCCTGTGAGGAGAAGGGTGGGGCAGGCACTGATCTCTTTTCTCTGGGGACCAGTGACAGGACCTGAAGGAATGTCATGACATTGTGTCAGGGGAGGTTTAGGTTGGATATTAAAAAGGTTCTTCACCCAGAGGGTGGCTGGACACCGGAACAGGCTCCCCAGGGAAATGGTCACAAGCACCAAGCCTCAGAGTTCAAAAACTCTATGGACAACACTAATAATATTTAAGCCACTGGAGACCAATGAGGTTAAATTTATCAAATAGAAAACATAATAAAATAAAGATATAACTAACCAGAGGTTCAGTTTGCTACTTTTAATTCACTTGTCATTTGTGACAAAGTCACGGGAAACTTTTTAGAGAGCACTGTCTCACCTGAAGTCTTTTATAGTTATTGTCTCAAATCAATATGCTTAAAAACACTACCCATGAAATGTATAATGACAAGAAAGTTCCTCTTCCAGACTCTATTCAGCTGTTATGCAGCATGATGAAGTCAGCTTGTAGCTTATAGAACTTATTACCCCTAATATAATGTTGCAAGATCTATGGGAAAAAAAAATCTACTATTTTGCATTGCATTTATGTTTATAACTGGTATTTTATAGTAGTTTTTTAGTTTAGTTATGTCTTTCCTACACAGTTCTGCTAAATTTCCCAAGGGAGATTGCAGAAGACCCAGATGCTGAGGAAACACACTGGATGAATAAACACACCACAGAGTAAAGATCCTGTCTGAAAACAAGAGAAGTTGCAGTATTCTCTCAGGGAAGTTGACATGACAGGCCAACAAGGAAACTGTTTTCTCTTATCTCCTTTTAACACTGAACTACAGAAATTACATTTACCATTACAGGACAATGTAAAAGCAGCAAGAAAGATAAGAGCACTCTTTCTGTGCTAGATAAGTGAATGTACAAATAAAGTTGTAGGAAAGTGATGTTGCTTTTTTGGGATTTTTTTTTTTAATCCTTCTGACAGGAAAATAAAAGTTTATTGGTACTTTCAGCACAATGAAGAATGCTTTAAAATCTGTTAAATGGACTAATTATTCAAATATGCAAAGTCAGCTGAATTCTGCAGCTGAAAATCTTAAAATGTGCAGAAGCAAATCACGGGGGAAGTGGATGCACATGTGTGAAATGGGGTTGGTTTAGGATCAAGCCTAGTCACCAGCAGTATACAAATAAAACTGTATTGGAAGGCCTGAAACTTGCATCTTCATAAAAGTGCCAGCACACAAAGTACTTCTGTAAAAGATGATCACAAATTTAAAATATGTAATCAATTATTTCAAGCCCAGAAAGCAATCCCAATGTTTACACAAGTTCTCTGCCAAAGCAGGTCTTTGGTGGTTTTCTGCTTGTTTTCATTCCTTTGTTTTTCTTTTATTATTTCATCTCTCTCTGTATGTAATGTAGAATCTCATTGTCTTCATTAGAGGAGTATGTAATTTAAAACTCTGAGGAATCAGTTTACTGTGGCACGTAATTAACTTTGCTAATAGAGAGGGAAACACATGGCATCAGTTTAACTTCGGAGGGAGCAATGGTATAGCTATTTACCAAATCCAGTCAATATGATGCAAAAATAATTTCACATAATTTTGTATTTGACTCCACCATAGCAAATGATTTAAATGATTTTCAAGTGTCAAATAATGACTTAATTTGTGTAGAACTAGGTGTTTCAAAGAATTTGGAAAATGGCTTTGACTCTAAATTTGCAGTAGTGATATGGTCCTTAGTCCTTTAGAGGTATCAATCACTCCTAGTACTTGAAACATTATTGAGGAATATAAGAGTACTGAAGGTAAATTACAATGCTGTTCTTACTTTGTGAAGCTACACTTCAAAGAAATGTGTGAGTTCAAGAGTATCATCATGGAAACGAGCTAAATGACTCTAAGGAGCAGCAGAGGTTGCCGAGCACTGGGAGCAAGCTTCTCCTCCACCCTCCCTCCCTCTTCTGTCCATTGCTCCTCTCTCCCAGTCATCCCCACTGCAATCCCTGCCTGCCCTCTGCTTGCCACTCCTATCTGCACACCTCTGTCTTTGCTGCTCCTGGTGCCACTGCAAGCAGCCATGCCCCGGGCTCGGCAGGCACGCTCTGGTTCAACGCTCTGCACTGGGCACCTGGTGCTTCTGAACATGTGGAGAGGCATCCAGGACTCCCCAGGGCCAAGAGCAGATCCTGATTCAGTAAACATCCCCCCCGACCACAACGTTCCAGCAGGAACAGATCAGTTATAAACTGTGCCACTCACGGTAAAACCATCCACAGAACAGATATTGGCAGTTACCTGACTTGTCGTTAGCCAGTAAGTGCTTGTTAAGGTAATAAGTTGCTGCATTATTTGTTGTAATAGCCAATCCCATTTGCTTGCTTATTTAAAGTTCAATGCTACCATGGAACAAAGATTAAGTACATTGGTAGGCCAGGTGCTGTTAGCTACTACTCACATTTGAACTTTTTCTTGCTTTGTCTACCCAATACATTTTGTCTTAGAATTTGAACAAAAGGGAAAAGAGACGAAGTGGCATGGCAGATCAAATATGTCTGAAACTCTGAAGCAAAAGCAAAGATATACTCAAACCATACCACTGAAGCATGGTCACTTTTTACATTTACAAGAGGAAATTCAGTAATACAAGGTACTTGTTTAAATTGACACTGAAAATCATTGCTAGATTTATTTTTCTTCATCTCTTATTACTATCATATATACATGTTTGCATTTCATGAACAAAAAAACAAACTATTTTTCTTTCCTATTTTAGTAAAACATGAGACTTCTTCCAAGACAATATAACCTAATAACGGGAAGACAGTTAATGAAGGAGAAGTAATTTAAAGCAGAAGTGGTCTGTAATGCCCGAAACAAATGCAGACCTCAATCAAGCAAAGCACTTAAACTTAGGAGTACTTCACTGAATCAGGGGTTTAGGATGATCATTTAAATTATTGCAATTAAGAGTAGTGTCATTCAGAACTAATCAGTACCTACTCACAAAGGCAGTGATAAAATTAAGAATGTTCACTGGCAATTTTTATTAATAATTTCTTGGGTTTCTCATTATAATGCAAAGCAAATTTCAACTTAGGTCAATTCTTTACAGATATCATGCTGCATGCTGTAAGGGACTGAAATCTGACAAAGAGACAGGAGCTCAAATTATCTCAGTAGAGATACTGACAAGCTCTATAGCCTTGGGTACATGAATTATTTTTTGTGATGCTCATTCGTTATCTGTCCCATGGCTTTATATCACATAGGGAGAGTGTAAAAATATAAACATACACACATATATGCTCCCTGATTAATCAGTTAGATTATAAACTACTTTGAAAATATAAGAAGTGTAAGTAAGATATGATAAAGAAGAAATGATCTACCAATTCACTGGAATGCTGAAGAGAAAGGTCCTTTCTTCCCCTTTTCTGTTCCTCTCCCACTTAATACCCAGAGCCATTGACAGTAATAGGTACCAGAATTAAAGAAATAGTTCCTCAATGTCAATTACGTAAAATAAAAATCCAACAATCCCTCCCTATTTATTTCACATATATCTGCAGAATTAATTCCTTCAGAGATAGCATTATTTTGATGGACATGAGCTGCAGCTTTCCTTCATGCCCTTTAGAAATCTAATAGCCTGCAGCTTACATCCTTCTGGTGAACTGCTCCAAGAAGCTTGCAATATTCAGAGCTATATGGAGAGCAGCCTTCCCTAAAGTCCTCAGTAAGCCACTAAGAAAAAAAAAAGTGGAAGTGGAAAAGGTAACATGAAAGTAGCTAGCAGCCAGGATTTTGTCCCAAACATTCATTCTGTGCCAGCAGGAAGGCTATCCATTTCATTTATCAGGAAGAGTAACAGCTTCATAAACCAGGCCAAACAGCAATGATAAAATTAAACCTGTTATGTTTCCAGTATCAAAGCAATTGGAAATGAAATATCACCCGTTCTTGCCCAAACCTAGCAGCCTCTCTCTGATCAAGCAGTGCCTGGGTGTAACCAAAGGGTGTATTCTACCACCATCTCCATTACCTTCTGATGAACTGTGGCTGGAGCACTGTTCTCCACCTTTGCCATGACTCAACCATGGTAACTCCTTCTGGGGAAGCAGCACCACCCTGAGGGGTCACCTCTGCTTATGGGCTGCCAAGGATTCTCCAGAATGACTCACAGACTCACATCAGCCCATTGTGGAATTCCCTGCCCTGGGGGAGGTACTGAACATTCCTGCCTCTATATCATCTGGGGTTTGGGACACCTCCCACTGGATTCCCAGAGGACTAGAACTCTCCACCACCACCACCACCACTGCACCTCCAGAGAAGGACCAGACCTTTCCACAGGTTCACGGCTTTGACGAGACCACTTCCATCACTCCAATGGGACTGCAAGCACCATTTAACTGGGCTGCTACCACCACCCTGACCAACAACATGTCAGGTTGTATTCTGACTTGGTCAGTTTAAACCAGCGTTTCTGCGCTACTGTCTTTAGTGTAATTTTCCTATTAAATTGTATCCCGACTTGAAATCTTTTGCAAGGTATTTATTTGTGTGGGGCCCATTCCTCCCATTGGTTTACCTTCCACTCAGCACAAGCAGATACTTAAAAAACTTTCCAGACTATACCAAATGGCTTCTACTCTGCTTAGCGTGTCTGTCTTCAGACATGAAACACACAGAAACAAGCACGCTGGACCTACCCTCCCCTCATCTCACATGATTTAGGAGGATAGCATAAGGTTGCTGCTCCTTCTGCTTAATAAATAAAATGTTCCTAGTCAGAAGAAGATTGATGAATAAACCTGCAGAAGTATTTCTGGTTACATATAAAGGATATATCAATATTAGCAAAGCAGGCATTCAATCTCATACAGAATTGCACACGGTCAAGAGATGTTTCAATTATTTACATATAAATATAAAATACACAGTTCTCAGCATGTGGGGTTTTGGAATCCACAATTCATCAACATTCTTCATCTGAAGTTCTTAGTGTTTTTAATTATATTAGATCATAGTTTACCTAGAAGGCAAGTAACTATCTTTATTTTGCAATAAGAGCACTCAGAGGAGAACCCACACTACCTAACTTGGGATCTCCATCTCAGCTGGTGGCTCTAGTGTTCATCCATAGTCAAGAACTATGTCTATTTATTCGGTGTAAATCGAGGCATAATTCATGTGGTCAAATGTAGACATAGTCTTCAGATGATAATTCTCCAAGGATTTGAAATGGAGACCATGGTGGAGAAAGCCCTATCCAGTCAGATGAGCCCAGGTCTATTCCATTCATGCCAGACACATTTCCTCCCTTAGTACAGTTCTTCATGCGTGTGCCTTGGCTACTACACTGTCACAGTTTACTGAAGTAGGGTTGGGAGAAGGTGGATTTCATTGCATGCATGCCAGTGACTTGCTGGACAGCCTTTCTGCCATGTCCATTTGTTTCCTGTTTTCTTTTTCATCTTCTGGGTAGGTGGGTACAACTATGCAGGAGTTCCCTTGCTAAGCATTGGTATACACCCTAGCATAACTCAGATCCTTTTTTGGAATCACTCTGTGTTAGCATAATGAAAACAACAAGTAGATAATAGTGCTGAACAACCCTACTGCTTCAGCCAAAGAAAACAAACTTTCACAGCAAGGCAAGATTAGAATTTTTGATCTTTACCTCTGCTCAAGCTCTCCATTATACTGAATTTGAAGAAAGATGTGGTATTTTTGCTAATGCTGGATGATGTTAGAAATTAAATGCCTAGATCTGTAATATACCTAATTTTTGTCTCTAAATCTGTTTCCCTGGTTTGGTCTTACAAAGATGAAAAAATGTCCCTGAAAAACTTGGAACAAATCTATGCATGGGAAAAAACCCCACCAAAAACAAAACAAAACAAAACAAACACAAACCCCCCCCCACCAAACCAACAAAAAAACCACCAAAACCCCACAGAAATCACAATGTGTCTTTTAAATGGCCTACATTACTCTGTATTTACAGCACTGGGTACACAACAGGGAGACAGGAGAAAGAGTTAAACACTTCCAGAAGACAATTTGGAACTCATATTGACATGAATGACTTTGTAAGTAATTCCAGGTCTAATTACTTTGAAGATGAGTACTTAATCTTCTCCCTTTATGCTGGGAATATATAAAAGGACTTTTCCATTAACAGTCAGGTGACCTGCATCTCCTCTTCCTTTAACAGGGTTTAACTTCTCCCAGTGTTAGCAGGGACTTTGATGACCTTCAGCAGTGTCTTTATGTTTTGTCCTCCCCTCCTTTATTTTTAAGATTTTTATTATTTTTTAAAATGTGCCAGCTAGAACAGACCATTCATTTGGATTGTTTAAGCAACAGACATTTCTTTTTCTTAAATCTTCAGACCTAAGGAACATTACATTGCTCAAACTTATTAGAAACACAGAGATTTGCTTTAAACGTTAACAATACTTGACTGTCATGGATGAGTGCTAATTACTAGAAAAACAAGAAGAGTCTGTAAAATATTATATCTTTCAATTAGAAAGATGAAAGATGTTACACAATGTATGGAATAGGGCAACAGCTTTTATTCATCAGCAGGAACCTAGAATTTTGCTTTTTGTTAGCACAAAAATACAGATCTAAGTATAATATTTCTGAAAATGCATTATCATATTAAGCCTGTCTTGGTGCTTTGAGCTCTTTTCAGAACGAACTTATTCCCACTTTACTCCAATGCTATATTAACCCTAGTACTTTAGCTAACTATAGTGAAATAAAACTTACCTTAAAAATCAAATCCTTTTTCCCATAACGAAGCTCTTTCAGCTGGGCTTGGATCTTTTTTGACTGAAAGTAAGGATAATCAAATTAGGTCTGTTTTTTTAAATTTTAAATATCAAAAAAGCCATAGTGAATTCTGAGAACAGCAGAATCTAAATCTGATTTAAAATGTAAAACGCCCCCCTCCAAATAATTTTCAATTGCTTTTCCAGGTTCACAAGTTAAACCAACCAAAAGAAGGGAGGAAAATGAAAAATGGCATGCACCTGAAGCACATACCTGAGTACTATAAAGAACAGCTGTTGGGCTTACACATTTTAGACATGAGCTGTTATTAACACTTTCCATGAAGCATAACTGAGGGCATCACCTTCAAAGTAAACAATCTTATTCTTAGAAGTAAGAAGGCTCCATAGGCTTACACAGGTCTTTGTAAAGAACAGGCTGTTCCAGGTGGTATCCAAAGGAACTAGGTTCTCAGTTTGTAACCATGCCCTTGAAAACAGGCCTTGTTATGCTTATTTATATCAGTTTAAGATGATAGTTATTTTATATATTGTTAAATATATCCTTAAAATAATTCTAAGTAATAGTCCATATATTATTCTATTAATTTAAAAAAAAAATATAACAGAAATGGACTTTTGTACTAAACCCAACTATCCAAGGAACATTATTTCACCATTTATCTACGAATCCTCTCAAAACAATAATTTGTTGTTAATATAATCCACAGTCCCGACTGATACTCAATAAATTTCCTTGTATTAGTTAATGCCAAGTGTTTTGAAGTCCTTGGAACGGATGTTTCACATTTACTGAAAGAGCATTCCATAAACATAACATATTACAAAAGTATTATATCTTCCATAAGCTGGAATTTTAGGAAAGATTTTATCCCTTTCCAATTGATGCAGTCAAATTCAGTGACAGACTTTTGGGAAAGCTGAATGGATCTAAAGATAAAATTTTAGAACCTTCTTTAAATGTTTAAATAGTAAGGCCAAAATGGTTATGGTATTCTGTAAAATCTGAAACAAACAGCCAAGATCAGTCCAGCAGAATTCTTTGTTCTGTGGCTTTATCTGCTGTTATTCCATTCAATAGCACTGTCCTCTGACCTGGACAAGGCAATTACTTGAGCTATGGAATATATTCCACATCACCTAAAGACCAATGAGAAAATGCTCACCAATTTTAATTGTTCTGAGGGCTGTGTTTAATAAAATATACAAGGTATCCAAATAGCTGTGGAGGAATCTAAGAGTTACAATTAAGGTATAACTCATTTGCTAAATATGAAGCCTGTGATGAAATTAAGTCATAAAGCTAAATACATTCAGTGCAGGTCAAAAGCACGCGTATGACCTGTAACTGTTTGTGATAAAATTTGGTTGTTCTGCAGATTTTCTGTGCTTCAAGGGAGAGGACCTCTCAGTAGAGTCAGAAGAGTCATAGAGTCAGTAGAGTCATAAAATTACCATTAAACACAGGCCTCTACAGTACAGAGTCTGGTAGCACTGCCCTGGCAGGTGTCCCTTTCTCTCTCCTGGAAACCCCAATGTTTGCACCACTCTGCCTTCATCTCTCCAAGGCCCTGACTTCTTGGAGAAGAAAATCCAGCCGTGCAAAAACTGCAGGATCACAAGCATGCTCCTACTGCTGCAACTAGAAACGAGGAATCACTGTCTGAGTGTCTGTCTGCATGCAGCCTAAGGGAGCAGAATGAAGCAAGAGCTCCCTGGCAGGCAAATGTACCCACAGAAGTATTGGATATAAGAACTGAAAGGACACTGAGTTCACGAAGTTGTGCTTGGTGAGACAGCACTTAATTAAAAACAGGAAACACACCATGTCTCTCTGGCTGACACAACCTAACTGGCAAAATGACCACAAAAAAAGGATGCTCTAGTTTGTTCCAATAGTAACATGCTTAACAGCTACAAATTTCCCTGAATGACTCATAAAGTAAGAGATTCTCACACTTTGAAATACACTCAATCTGCTGTCTTGACTATTACTTAATTTATGTTAATTTTCTGAAGATCTCTGACTGCCAGGGCTTGTCACTCTGCAATAAAATTACATTATCCTTAGGCTCCACCCTTAGATACAAATATTAAAAGAGATAAATCAGAGAAAAGATCTTAAGTTAATTACCAAAGATCCAAATATTTTGCAGCTAGGTGTGGTGGTTTGACCCTGTCTGGATGCCAGGTGCCCACCAAAGCCACTCTATCACTTCCCTCCTCGACTGGCCAGGGAACAGAAAATATAGCAAAAGGTTCATGAGTTCAGGATAGGAGAGGTTGCTCATCAATTACCATCATGGGCAAAACAGACTTGACTTGGGGAAATTAATTGAATTTATTACCAATCAAAATCAGAGCAAGATAAGAAGTAGAAGAAATCTTAAAAACAGCTTCTCCTCCTCTGCTTCCCAGCTTCTACCTCCTCCTCCTCCTACTTCAGCAGCACAGGGAGACAGGGAATGAGGGCTATCACTTTCTGTTGCTGTTTCCTCCTCAGGGAGAGGACTTCCCCTGCTCCATCATGAGGAAACATATTTCCACAGGAAACAGTCCTCTACAAACTTGTCCAGTGTGGTTCCTTCCCATGGGTCACGTTTCTTTACAAACTGCTCTGGCATGATCCCTTTCCACAGGGTGCAGTCCTTCAGGAACAGTTTGCTCCAGCGTGGCTCCTCCATGGGACACAAGTCCTACCAGGAACCTGCTCCAGCATGGGCCCCTCTCTCCATGGATCCACAGTCCCTGCTCCAGAACTGCTTTCCCACAAGGTCACAAACTTCTTTTGGGGCATCCACCTGCTCTGACATGGGGCTCCTCCCCAGGCTGCAGGGGGATCTCTGCACTCCTGGGGGTCTTTTCCTCTTTCTTTCTCACTCCTCTCTTCTCTGCCAACAATTATGACTGTGCAATAGCAGTTTTCTTTCTCAAATCCATTATCACAGAGGGGTTACTCCCACCTCTGATTGTCTCGGCCTGATCCAGTGGTGGGATCATAGTGGAGCTGGCTGACACTGGCAGTGGTGGGCACAGGGGAAGCTTCTGGAAGCTTCCCAGAATAAGCTACCCCAATAGCTCTCCCCACTACCAAAACCTTGCCTTGCAAACCCAACACACCAGGAAAAACAAACTTGAAAAAGAAGGGAAAATAGAAAACTATTTGCATGCACTGCTGGTTTTTTAAGCAGTAAAGAAGGGGAGAAAATACATCTGTATTCTTATACTGTGTTTGAAAGCAACAATAGGGATAAAGGAAGATAACAGATCTTGAAAAACTTAAAAAAATACTCCTAACCCTATTATTTCCTACCTTTGAGAATTTATCAGAAACTTGACCTCCTAAGTACTGATCTCTAAGTTAAAAGGTAGAGACTAATGAAGAAAATTTATTCAACCATAATTAGGAAAATTTTAGTACAGAAGAAAGTTTTTATGCTTTGGTTTCATTCTGGCAAGGTGCAGCGACCTTAAGAGAAATTATATATGCAAAAAACCCCAGACTAAAGTAATGTGACTAAATCAGATTCACATGTAATAGCTTTTTAAAATGAAAAGTTAAATAAAGGGAGTGGTGCCATGAGTGCAGGTACTTCTACATTGAGGAATTTGCCAAAAATAGGGCTTTTTGTGTTGACTATCTATCTTGCTCTTCAATAGAGGGGAGATTTCTTTCCCTCAGTTTCATAAAGTGACCCGTTTCCCCTTGAAATAATGAAACATTCTGGGAATCAACAAAAATAGATCTTTCCTGTCTCCATGTTAATTTCAAAACAGGCCTTTCACAATTCCTGTCTTAGTGCAGACATGGAGATCATGGAAATTAAATCTGTTTTATGTATGTTATAGATGTATATATCTATAGAGTTGTATCATAGGCATACCCAGATGATTTTATTTGTATAAAACCTGAGATTGCAACTTGCTTGCTAATACCTTTGAGCTGCTTCTTGTGAAGTCACAGAAACGAGTTGGGAACAGAGCACTTCAGGAACACTCACCATATAAGCATAATGTATATTCTGTATTCTGATATATATATATATATTCTTGTGTATATGTATAATACACCAGAACCTCAGTAAAAAAGACTTCAATGCAAACTTCTTTGGGGTACATTAGACTTAGAACAGACAGGAATCTTCCTTACCTCTTCTGCATGAATACCACAAAGCTTGTTTCCTGACAAGAGCTTGTTTTTGAGGCTTTTGTTCTGAGACAAAAAAACCAAAACAGTTTATTAGTAAGTGTTACTAAAATACTAAGGGACCCTTTAACTATTTATTTGATCATACTGGCTTTATTTTACACATTGATAACATCTTCAAGTCACCAGCAAAGATATAAATAAGACAAGAGAGATTAATCAAGGAACAATATCCTCTTACAGAATTCTAAAAGGCATTTGCATTAAAATCTGCTTCCACAGAACAGGACTGCCCATGGAAACCTTTCCAGAACACTGGCAACTGAAAGCAATTTAGATTAATTATGCTGAGGTACAAAAGGGCAGAAAAAACCCTCTAATCCTTGCTTGGTGTCAACTTCATAGGTCAGTATAATTTTCTGTAAATCATTTTAACAACTGAGTAATAGGGCCAAGATCTCATCACTTGACTTTGATGATCAAAATCAAGGGGTGTTTTTGCTAAATCTCATAACTTAAAACTGCAAGAAATCAAAACCAGTAGAAAGTTAGTTACCTGATACAGCATTTTGCCAACTCAATATGGTTTTTCACGTAGGAGTTTTAAATGGATTTCTCCTCATTTTCAGGGAAAATAACAAACCTTGACAAAATTAATTCTTCATAGTAATTATTTTTCCACTCCTCACTCACAGTATCCCATAACTGATAGTCAAAGGTAAAGATTTCTCTGCAGTGTGAACATCTTTTAAAACTGGTCAAAACCATAAGCATTCAATAAGCAGAGCTACAAGTGCTGAACATAACACGTTTAACACTAAGAAGAAATTAAAAGAATACAAAACCCAACTCTTCCTGGGTTAATGAACTGTAAATATACTAATAGAAATAGCACCCACCACATTTCAGGAATGTATGTTCATTACTGAATAGCAATAGCTTTCCTGTACATTGTGCACAAGAACAAGCTGTCGTTAGAGCAAGAACTGTAATTCCATCCAGTTCAAATTTAGGTCCACACACTGGAAGCTTTAATTCCAGAATTAGAAGCTTTGAGTGTCTCTTGAAAAAAACTCTTCGTTGTTAAAGCAAATGCAAAGAATCTAAAGTTTCATTTGAAACCTCATTTTCATGATTCCAAAATAAGGAGATCTGACATTTCACATTTCACTGTTGCTGGCTACCATGCAAGATTATACACTACTGCAGAAACAATAAATTTTCCCAGCTGTCTGACATGGATGCCCATAGCGTTCTGATGCAACAGAAAGGAACTATGAATGACAATGAGACAATCCAAAAATCCAGATCCTATCTTTCAAAACATGACTTGCAAAGAGTTGAGCGTTGCTACAGTGTCACAGTCAATTACTTCTTTTGGTTCTTTGTTTGAAAATTTACATTGTAACTCACCAAAGAGCAATATCCGATTGCACTAACAGCTACAGAAAATACAGAGTAAGACAACTGGCTCTGAAAAAAGGGAACTGTATAGCAGATACAAGATGAACAAAGGTAAACAAAATAAAAATCAAAGCCATGAAGCACACCTGACTCATCTATTGCTCACCAGGGGTACACCTAAAGAACTGTGCTGTACTTGTGAACACAAAGTGAATGTGTTTTACACACATCTCAGTGGTTTCACATGAACATCAGCATCACCTTTTAGGATGATGGTGAAACAGATGTGTCAAAGGCACTGCTTCATTAAGGACTTGCAGTTAATTGACCCAGGATATCAGGTCATCTCTTTGGTTTGACTAACTCATTATCCTCCAGTCCCTCTGCTGACTGGTAATGGTTGGCTCAGTAGCACTCTATTGTGTATTTCAGAACCAAAGCAAGAATGAATAGTAATCACTACATTTTTATTCATTTTTCTTCCTTTTGCCCAGTATCAACTACTCTAAGAAATAACTTCTACTAATACATTAGTCTTCTGTAAGTAATTTTGACACACGCTATTTTGAGAATACCATGCAGTACCCAGAATGTGAAAAACTATGTGGCAACAGGACACACAATGTACTAGAGGCTATCACAATTTCCACATTTTGTGCCAAATAAATGTGGCAAAAGTATATAGTTATACACATACAGAATCTGTCCAAAACCAAAACTTGATGGAAATATTTAGTTAGGAGATGGACTCCATTTTGGAGATATAGCCAGGTTTAGCATGATTTACCAATTCTGTGTCATTATCCAGTCTATTCCCAACAAAAACACCCAGCAGGAATATCAGAATCAAGCAAAATAGTCCTGATTTGATCTGAACTTAATAATGTTTTTAGAAATGAGAGCAAGCATCAAAATTTAATATTATTGAGAGTATAATAAGTAGGAGCTTATCAGTAGTTGACAACTTCTTGCCTACATTTGGGGTGATTTTATGCTACTTCACAAATCACATATCACTTAAAAATAGCTTTGCATGCTAATTAATAGTACTAATTTTTATAGCAGAATATGAAGCATAGCAGTAAAAAACATATAAAGTATAACAGAGACTATTTTTGTTTTAATTCTGAATTAAAATCTTTCTTCTGAAAGAAAGAAATCTGATGGGGTACATATTGTGGAAGAATATGTCCCTTTTGCTAGAAAGCGGGGGCTATTCAAAGTCAGATTAATTAATCAGTGAAATCTTAAATTTACAAAGGCCTATTGATTCAGTACAGAAGTTCTGACTTTTAAGACTTATAAGGATTAACGATTATGCTCATTTTCCTCTTAAGCATCCCTCAAAGAGCAACAGCATAAAAACTTAGAATTTTATACAGTTTGCATTTCAAATGCTTCATTTGTAATTAAGTACTTAAATGGAAAAGATCTTGAACATTTCAAACTGAAAAATAAGGAATTAAAGTGTCTTTAAATATATCTTTAGTAGCCAATTAAAAAATTATATTGAATAATTATTTAAATTAGGAAGGGCCTTATAGACTTAGAGTTAAAAATATTATATTCAAAATAAATAGGTATTTTAATGTATTTGAACATCTTAGAAAGCTTGTAGCAAAAGCTAAAAGCTCGAGTACTTGCATGCAATCATTTCATTAAGCCAAGTTACTGCTGTACCTAATTCTTACTTTATGAAATCTTTTAGGTCATTTACACCAGTAGTTTCAGTTTTCCTAAATTCAGGAATTCAGGAATTCCTAATTTCAGAATTCCTAAATTCAGGTGCAAAAAAATGTTGTCAGCATTTGCCTGTAAGATGAAGGTGACACTGTTACCCAGCTATCTCAGGTCTAGGTAGAAGAGAACAAGGCTGAGGGAGAACACCACACCCACAAGAAAGCCAGACCCAGCATCTATTCTGAAAATCAGCTCTGGCTGGGTTTAGGCTGGGGGAGATCACAGCCCACACAAACCTGCTGAAGCCAGGTTTTCACACACTCCCCAGGCAACCAAAGGAGGAGGAGGAGAGTTTTGGGTGTGTGGCACAGCCTCTGCTCAGAGGCAGTGAACACCCACCCTCCCTTGCACAAACCAGCTCAGTTGTAGGCCCCCCTACATCCCAGGAAGGTGACATCCCCATGGGACATTCCCGTGGGAGGCGGCTGAGGGGGTGTCATAAACCATCCAACACCCCTGAAGTGCCCCCAGAGTCATTCCTGAGGACCACTGCACATGATGCAACAGATCCAGAGTCTCTGTTGCATGAGACACTGCCAAACTTGCCCTCCCAGGGCATTCCCACCTGGCCCAAACCATATAGAAATCCATGGAACTCTGTGTTTGATGGGACCCTCAACACTAAGAAGACCAGAAGAAGAGGATCAACAGAACACCACTGGGATCTACAGTGGTGATATTTTCTACTTAATCTGTCTCTCTGTCACTCTCCTTCTCTCCTCTATCATTTTCTATTTCTTTCTATCTCTCTCTCTTTACCTCATACTTACTGTTAAATAAAATCCATATTATTGACTTGGGCATATGGTCTCATTTGCACCTTAATTTGGGCAGAGGCATCTCTCTAACAATTTCAATAACTGGCTTGTAACAGCCCACAAAAGTCAGAACTCTTCAAGACAACTTGCTGAATTTGTTAACATGTTCTTCACAGAGCTTCCATACCGAAAATAAAAAGGTTTCTGCCTCAGTCCCTGGGCTAAAAATTGCCAATGTCCTCTCCTCACACACTACATGACAGCTGCTGCATCCAGCTGCAAGGCTGCTGCCATCTATTTGTATCTCCAAATGGCAAAGCTGAATGGCACTGGGGTACGTGCTGCAAGAGCAGAACTAAATAGGAAATTATTTTTACAGTCATGGAAGAGCCTAAGATTGCAAAATGCACAATCTGGCAATACAAAACGAGGGTGAATGCAGTATTTAAAAGAACAAGAGCAGCTATGAAGGAAGCATTTTCATCATCTGTCTCTATACATCTCTATGCAGATTATTCTTTCAGAACCTACACATAAAATGCTACCAATTATTTAAATATATAGCACGTCCAAATCTATGAGATTTTTAAAAGCAATGTGTATTCAGTGTTTGGAGGCAGGACCTAAATAACATGATATTTCCTCAAAATCATATAATTTAAATTCAGTCAAATTTAAAAAAAAAAATAAGTGTTTACTTTTAGGGAACTAACAAACATCGTATAGAAGTTTAATAGAAAACCATTAGGTAGGTGTAGCTTTTGGTTCCTTTTCCACATAATAGCTGATATTTGGTGCCAAAAGAAAGATTTCTTCAAAGCAGATTTTCTAAAATGTGCTACAAATACAGTAAATATTAGAGAAGTCTACTGACCTACCTAGGCAAATCATTAACCATCAGACAGTTTGAATGTTGATTAATGAAGTATTTGTGTTCAGTAAAAGATTTTTTAATGGCTGGTCAATAGGATGAAACGGATGTGATTTATTAGAGTTTACAGGCTCAATTGCAAAGCACCCCATGATAATGGGAGAGAAAAGAAAGCAAGGCATTTTTGACTGTAGATGAGAGCTTGGCCTAATTAACATGAGCATCTGAAAGAGACATTTCCTACTGTGTGGTTTAGGAATAGTGCAACAGCAATCAGTGCCCCAGGGAGACTCTCCCAAACCGGCTCACACTCCATCACCTCCTTCCCCTCCCACTTTCCAGTCCAAGAATGCAGTTGGGAATTGTAGACACAAAGGTGAAAATTACAGGCTGAGGTAAGAACAATTTACTAGAAACAGCAATGAGATGAGAGAGTGAACAGCAACAGCAACAATATTAATAACACAAGGTATAAGGAAAGCAAATTACATGCAAAGTAAAACAGTACCAGACCATTTCAGTCACCGTGCTTTTCTCTCTCAAACAGAACCAGAAATGAGACAGTCCCCTGTTCCTGCCCCTGGCACATGATGCAAGATGGTATCAAATAACACTATGGTTTGGCCATGCCCCTTTCCTGACTACTGCAAAAAATTAATCCTATCCTGTCCAAAACTAGGACACATTGATGACTTAAAAAGTAATGTACACATTTTTTCAGATTTACCATATATATACACTCTCACAGACCAGAGAAGGCAGATATCCCTGTTTAAATAACAGCTTTAAGGAGATCAAGTTTTCATATGCATAGACTCAGAATAGTTTAGAAAAGCAAAAGAATTGCCCAAAGCAGATGAAGACAAGAAACCTGGTTGGCAAGAGGACAAGACATCGTATGAATAAAATATTTTCAAGTGCAAAGTTCTTTGCAAAATAAAGAAATGGAATGGGAAACTACATCCTGATTTAGGCAAATTGTTTGGAGAGAAAGGGATAAAGGGGAAAAGAAATATAATGCTGCTCAAATATTTCATGTTTCTATTCCAAGACCAAACTTCAAAAGAAATTCAGTTTGATACCAATAAACATTATTTAAAACATGTTTTATATTTCATTTGGAATTTTGGAATCAATCTGGGATCGATATTCACAGCATACAAAGCTTAAAAAATACTTTAGGAGTTTGAGGGGTTTTTTTAAATTTTATTAGTAATCTCAGTTCTGAGATTGCATTTCCTTTCTCCTCCTCTTGCTATATATTTTTAAAGCAAGCAATAACAACATGAACAAAGTTTCACTGTGTGTCAATAACCTACAGAACCTCCTTTCTGAAAAAGCAGCAGAAGTTACAGAGGTGTGCTATCAAACTAAGCACCACTGGCATGGAGTCAACCATTGCATTCAAGAAAACACTATTTCTAAATGCACACGGTCATTTTCCTTTGTTTTTCTGTTCAGACAATTTCCCTGGTGCCTTTTTTGCCTACTACAATAATGTGTTTTCTATATGAAGCCAAACCACACTTTCTTCCAGTAAGAAATTTGAATTGAGATGACAATCAAATGTTCCTCTTACCTCATTCTGGAGGTCACGTATAATTCTGCTCTTCCTTTCCATTTCAGTCTTCAAAAAGTTAATCTACAATTTTAAAGAAATGTTGAGTGGGAGTTGTTGAGATGTAATTGTAAATACTAATGGGGTTTTTTATGCTTTTAAAAGTTTTGGGAAAAAACTAACCACCAAACCAAAAAATTTTGCTTACATACCAAATTGGTATAGGTCACAGTCAAGTATTTGCTAAATCTACAAACATTTAGCATACTTACTAGAAAACTTATAATCAAAAGAAGAAAATTGCTGTACATAAATAGGCTTAGATTTGTTTTGTACCAGTAGACATAGTGCTTATTTTTCACAAGGTAGTTCAATGTGATCGTCAAAGAACTGAGGATTTTTAAAACAATATTAACTGATTTTCTAACAAAAATATTTTTCCCCTCTAAGAAAGCGTCTATCAGAGCAGGTTTCTAACAAAGTTATTTCATTTGAATGCTATAGTGTTGGTCCTAATTAGACAAAGACCTTGCTTCTAGTCAGACCTACCTGTGGAATAAAGTGTGTTATACATGAAAGCAAATATGGTCTTTAGAGCCTACTGGAGTCAATGACTTGACTTGGAAAGCAGAAATTCCAGTCACAAGGCTTAAGACTGAATTTAATCAAACAGGTTAAAAAATTATTTTTACAAATGAGCTTTCAGGACTGAGCTGTAATCACAGCTTATGGAATACAATGGGAAGAAGGAGGACGTAATTATACGCAACCAGGATTAAAAGAACACATTTCTATTACTTTGAAGGAAGATGCTTTTAGATTGTTCAGTTAGCAAAATACTAATCCCTATTTACCCAGTGTCCCAAGCTGCTGATACAAAACTCTACCCATGTTCAAGGGAAAGCACAGTTGTTCTGACATTGCAGCAGATTTGTTAAGAAAACAAAACTCCTGTAAGAAACAGATTCAGATTTCAGAGACATTGAAAAGGTTGCAACAAAAGGTTAATGGCTTGTACCACACGTAGATTAAAAAAGGACACCAAATCTACAAGACATGACAGCTGTTCTTAGAATCATGTCCACACTCAAGCAGACATGTCAGTAATTTAAAAAACATCACCAAGCTGACAGCACTCCCACCCACCTGTACCAAAAGAGAAGTCAGAGAATGCTGACTTCACTTAAAAAAAAAAAAAATCATCATTTCAGACAGAAATGTAGGTGGGGGTCCATGAGACTAGTGCCACCCGACATGCACAAATTGAATTTCTTTTCAAACTCTTCCAAAGTTTTGTCTAAGTGCTTTGATTGTGGAAATACTGATTCATGCACCTACTGGCTGAGAATGATGCTTTATTCAGCACATACCTAGCAATGACATCCACCAATACTGAAATTTAGTACATGTGTAGATAATAAATATGAAGATTTTGCACGACAAAAAATAAAGGTGATAATCAAAATACCACATCAAGATGAATGGGGAGAAACACAATACAGCTATCTGTTGTGGTTATTTTGTTTTTTCAGCTGTTCAAAGAAATTGCCAGCTATTTACCATTAAATACTGAAAAAACAAATATACTAACTTCCATTAAAGAGTGTTCCCTTTCTTAGGCCTATCTCTTAGAAATATTAATACTCCTTCAAGGCATTTCACTTCTAGCTATGAATATATATGAAATAATTAGAGATGTGATACCAAAAGTATTATCTCTACATAGCTTGGATCTTTTAGGGAAGAGACATTTAAGACAGCCCAGTACTATAAATTTATCCAGTAATCTACGTTAGTTAAATTTTGTTAATTACTATTCACATACACATGCATCTTATACCACTGATACAAATACATAGTGCAAACATACTGTTTTAGCTTAGCTGAATTAAAAAAAGTAAAATTATCAATTAAAAACTAAAAATATTTTTACATCTCTTCTTTTTTCAAAAATAATAGAAATATTGTTTAGGAACTTATTAATTTTCGCCTTTATAACAGCATTTTAGGGGTCTACTACTAAATCTCTAATAAATGAAGAACCACGTAGTCACAAAGTACAGATATGGAGCATTACATGGGAGGGATTTATATGACTTGTCTACTGGAACCAATAAAAGGGTAACTTTACTTATCCATTTAAGTGTATCCATGTGTATAGCTTCATGCTTTAAGGCAGATCAGTCTGTACCAGACCATTTGCATGACGCTTTTAGCAAGTCTCAAGGACAAGACATAATATAATTTTCCAGAAGAGATGTAAAAACACTACTTTCAGTCGTCAAACCCCGATAGTATAATAAGCAATAGACATTTATACCCAGCTCTAAATTAACAGCGAAAAAAATAACATTCACCACTTTCCACATGTTGTCTGCCTTTGATTGCTATCTGGCTGCAATTATGACAATACCTAATGAAAATATATTGTCCTAAGGCTGAACTTTTGAGTACTAAGCAAGGACACTGTTTCCATATCCTGGAGACAGTCATCCAAGATACTCAGAGCTTTGTGTGTTTCAGAGCTCATTATGTTTATTAAAGACAACAGTTTCCATTCCGTTACTCACAGCAGTTGGTGACCTTGAAACGTTTAAATTAAATTTTCCCCCATCAAAATAGAGAATGCTTTAGCAGATGGTAGCGATCTAATTGTAAGAGTCAGACAATAGTAGTTATTCATGAGAGGATGCAAAATCCCAATATAACATCATTCCTGCGCAGCCAAGACTCAGTTGTAAGCACATTCACTCACCCCCAGACTTCTTTTACCTTGCTCAGGACTAAAATGAACAGTTAAGGTGTAACTGAAATTCATTCATTAACACTTGACTATTTGGCCATATCTGGAAACTCTGACATAACTCTGTGTTCATTTTCCTGGTCTAATTTTTCAAGTTATAGTGTAAAAATTGACTTCAAACACCAGAGAGAACTGTCTCGGCTACTATGTAAAACATAGAAAATATTCTTTCCTTTGGGCAAAAAGTGTTCCAGAGAGTGCTAAATACTTTTAAAAGCAAAGCTAAATAGACTTTCACCTATTAGTACTTCTAAGATGAATGTAACTTCTAAGCTGCAAGTTAGAGTTTGTTCAGTAAATGAAACTTTTGTCAAAGGAACATTTAGGACTTAATGAACAGTCATAAAAGCTTTTACTAGAAAAAAAAAGTATTTTTGAAGGGAAAAGAACATCAGATCTTTTTACTAAAAATCTTCCAAGTATGGGGATAATACTGAATCAAATCCCCCACATTCTGTTAGTTCTTTATTATTAGAAAAACCCTACCGATTTAAAAATACCCATATTTTTATCCTTTCTTTTTATAAGTAATACATAAAGTGTTACTTAATTCTCATTTCTCATAATGAACACCGAGCAAAGAAAGGAAATTACAGAGATCTATTTTCTCCTTTATTTTGACGGACAGTATTGTATCTATATTGCCAAACAATCCATTAGCATGTCTTCTTTAAAACTGCTAGCATGACATAAAATACCAGCGGAGTAAAATAGAAAGGGTAGACTAAACTTACTCTACTTAGCCAAACTATTTTTGAGTGTTTCCATGTTTCGTGACTTTCTCCCTGATCCAGAGCCAGCCAGCTCTTTATATAAATTTTAACTGCAGTTAATGGGAAATAAGTTTGCAAACTTGCTACAAATGTGACTACTTCTTAACACGCAAACAGTTTGCATGAAGTACAGCCAAGCAAAGAGTCTGTCTCTCAAAAGCTCTAAGAGCCTTTTAACCTAATGAAGACATACTGAATTAATACTTATTCTATTTATTCAAATTCACTTAAAACCCCCAAACAAAGCGAGACACTTTCAAGTTACATGGGCCATTTTCTCTGTGCCTTTTTGTTAACAGAAGTGAAAATTAGTCCATGATCTCCAACTCTGTTGCTGGAAGAAGTGGCTCCACTTCACATTTAAAGACGATAGCTTGACATTATTAGTATTTTTGTTACTGTACAAAAACTTGATCGCTTAAGTATTTGATGCCAAATGCAGAACAAAAAACTTTGCCAACCTTCAAGGATTGTTAAAGAGGACACAAGGGTATTTGGAATGATGTCTTACATATTTTATATGCATACTGTATAGCTAAACCCAGTATGGTCCTTCTGAAATGCTTTTAGATAGAAAATAATCCAGAGTTCTAGTGTGAGACGATCTGTAGAGAAGCTCCTTCACAACCAAAGTCTTTGTGGAAGACTGTATTTGCCCTTGAACTTTGCAATACAGGACTAGTCAAAAATTTAAACCATCCTTATCATAACTAGTGTTTCTCTGCACATTTTATTATCCCAGACAAAACAGCTGAAACAACTGGCATAAATGTATCTGAGATCTGCCATGAACTTTCTAGGAAGCACTTGTCCCAAGACAGAGTGCTGCTGCTCTCTGTCAGTGCTACAGAAAAGCAGAGCTCACTCCTGGTAAGATCCCCCAGGTCAGCCCTCAGTGTGATTGCTGCTCCAGAGGACAGGAATGTCTTTACACGTCCTTTCACTCCCCTCAAGCCTGAGCTGCTGCTTCTCTCCCCTGAAGGTTGTTCCTCCCCAGCAGCAGCTCCACTGGCTGCCCTCTCCCAGCCAGAGCTGGTACCCACCAACACTTCAGCAGCTGCTCAGAACTGCAGCTTTTCTCCTGCCTATAGGTCTTGGTTTCTCTAGTCTTAAAGGGTAAAAAAATGGATATGCAAGCACAGCAACAATGATATCTCTGTTTCTGATGAATCATTATGCAATGCTAGTGAAAAGCACAAGAAGACATGAATGTAAAAATCCAATGTATAGCTGTTCTGTCTCCTTTGTCTTTTGTTTTGGTCAGAGTCCTTGAGTAATTTCCTGGTTATTTTTAATTTAATTTGACTCAATTCATGTGAATTCTTACTTACACTTTTACATTGACACCTAATAAAAAACACCTTCAGGCAGATATTACCTGTTGAATTTATACAGCCAATTAATAAAAGCCCTGTACTATGCCTCCTTGGCAAGTGCAGAAAAGAAATATGTATTTCCACCCTTCCTCCTGCCACCAGTCCTTTATTAGTCTTTGTCAAATGTAATTCTACTTTCATTTACGCTGATGAAAATCAAGATTTACTTCACCAAGTCCTATAATACAAAATGTGTTTAAACTGGATTAGAAACCAGTTTCACAATTAATTAAATTAGAATTAAATTCAAGCTCCCATCCTCTCACTAGTCTTGCATTAAAGTACTTAGACCTTCTTTTATAGATTTCACATTGTTTTCAGAAAAACACGGAAAACAGAGAAACCAGATAACCTCGTGTGTCAGCAGTAATATCTATCTCCATTTCTATTGCAATTTTCATCTGAGGATCCTGAGGCACTTTTAAAATATTCATTCAGTCTCACTGTATTGTTGAGCTTCACTATGTACATTGTACTCTGAGGCATAAAGTAAATGTCACAAACCAAGGAGACAGTTCTGATTTCCTTACAGTAATTAGCAAGTTTAATATGCTATTAATGTCAAGTATTGGAATGCAGCTTGGGAATTCAGACTCTTTAACCATCTGCCACCACTCCAAGCCAGGTTCTGTTACACACTCAGAGCAGCTTTTCCTGGTTTCTGCACCAGGTGATATTTTGCTCACAGTTAGCAGCAGATGTTGTTTTGTGTAGAACAAATCTTGTGCTCTGCAAAGTGCTAGAGTGGGACTGAATATACACAAGGCACTGTTGCTCAAATGAAAAAAAGCAATGTATAACAAACAAATCCATTCACTACATCTGAGATTTATGTAATCCACACCTGAATTAGTCTTGAGTATCAAAACCCTATCAAGAGATTCAATAATGAAATATGTCTTCCACCTTCCATTTGTAGGACTAGAATTCATTGTGCTAATAAAGGCAATAGGAATGCAGTCAATGCACCTGAAAAAATGTCAGCTTTCAACTAGTATGTTCTGAGTTCTTATCAGAGACAACCAGATACTCATTTTATTCTTATTTCAGAACGGTATTGAAGGAGGTGATCCTGCTCTGCTCCTGTGAAACCCCACCTGGAGCAGTGTGTACAGTTCTGGTGTCCCCAGCATGGGAACTGTCAGAGCAAGCTCAGAGCAGTGTGACAAAGCTGATGGGAGGACTGGAGCACATGATGTCCATTCACTGTCCCTTCCAGTGTGTGAAGGGACTTACAGGGAAGCCAGAGAGAGACCCTTCATCATGAGCTACAGTGACAGGACAAGGAGTAATGGGTATAAACTGAAAGAGGGGAGATTTAGGTTAGGGATTAAGAAGAAATCTTCCACTGTGAGGGACGTGAGGCACGGGGACAGGTGGCCTGGGGAGGCTGTGGATACCCAACCCTGACAGTGCTCAAAGCCAGGTTCAATAAGGCCTTGAGCAACCTGGTCTAGAGGGGGATGTCCCTGCCCATGAGGTTGGGATCAGGTGACCTTTAAGGTCCATTCCAACCCCTTAACATTCTATAACTCTAGGGTTCAATATAAACAATTTATAGATTGTCTCAGTACAAAAGGATATTAAAACAAGAAAGATCACCAAAATATGCCATCCTTTTCAAACTCAATACAGCTTTCAGATTACTTCTTTTCTCTCCTGAAGAGGATAAAAGTTCTTTTTCTTCCTTCAGACAAAAATACAAGTACCAAAAATACACTAATTATATGTTTTGTGGTACACAGGAACAAAATGCATTTTTACTCTTCAGACTTTTGAGCAAAGGGAAAAAATGTGTTTTCAAAAATCAGAGTAACTGAAAGAAACCTGCAAAAGGAATAGTTTGGTCCACAATCTATGCTGTTTCTAATTAGAAGGTAGCAATTGAGATGCACTCCCACATTTTATTCACCAAGGGTGTAAAGCCACATGCAAATCATTGTCATACAAGATAAGGCATTGTAAATATTTGTTGAATTTAATAATTATATTTAAACTTCTCTCTTGGACAAACTCTTGCTTTGTGACCCTGGAAGACAGCAAAATCTTAGTAAATAAATCAGTAGTTATCCAATATGAAACATAAAATAGATCTATAAACACTTCTAGCAGGTTGTTTCCAAGTCCAGAGCTCAAATCATAAAACAGTTAAGGTTTGAAGGGAACCCCTGGAGATCCTCTAGTCAACTCATGCTCAGTTGTATCCATTTTATAGGAGTATTACTAATCAACATAGTAACATACTTTCTTCTTAGTAAACATGATTCTACTTCTTTTTTCCCTACAGTAGAAAAATGTGTCTATTTATGCTCCAAAACATTACATTGCTACATGAAAATCAAAACAACTGTGCAGTTTGTCCAGAAACAAGATTTCTATAAAGCATGAAATCTTAATGGAACTTAATAAAACCTTCTATAGTGATAATTAGTTCTACTATGGTCAAAATCAGACACTCTACTATCTATTTGTTGCTGAAAATGCATAGCAATTCCTAAAAAGTCAATGGATATATGACAGTGTATATTAGTATAAAAGACATGAGGGTCCATAAAGATCATTCACCAGGGAGAGGACTTAGGCCTAAATGTCCTGTTTAAAGTCTCCAAAAGTGTATAAACACCCCTAAATTCCACATAAATAAGGGAAGATGGGAATCTTAATATTTTAGAACATTAAAATTTTTTCCAACTCCTTTCTTCTGAAGCTTGCAGAGTACTAACATATACATGAAATCCATTCTTTTTTTGCAAAGTTTTTTTAGCTAATAAATTCTCAAGGCAAGATTAAGAAACAACAGAAAAATAACAAGAATAAGGAAAGAAAGATAATCACTCACGGTAGCCTGCTGCTTCTCTGCTTTCTCAGCTGCCTCATTAAGCTGCTTTTGAAAGGCTTCCTGGAGAGATTTCATTTCCCTAGTTTATTGAAAACACAGAATACAAACTTCAACACAAGTTTCCATTAGGAAATAATTCTTCAGATTCAAAAAAATGGACCTTTAATTATTCAGAGTAGCAAACAGATGTACTTTGTCTATGAGTCTCACAAATAAAATCATAATGACTCCCTGAAGTATAGTTGCAGAGCAAAACAAAGATTATCTATGATGCAAACTGGCCACTCTTTGTATCTCCTGAATGGCCTGCTGTGCAAAACATCTGCCAGTGCATAATTTCTAACAAAAATGACTGGCACCAAAAAAAGTGAGGAAAGTAGGCAAGTGAAAATGCACTGAGACACACTGTTACCAATAAGAACTACTTTATCTCTGCTTTAAAATAAACAAATAAATCATGCTCTGATAAAATTCAACCTCATATGGCACTTTCCAGAGACAACCAACAAAAAATTCAGTAGAAGATTCTGGCATAAAAAGAAAACAGAATAGGATAATGACTTGGATTGGGCTTCATTTGAATCAAGTGAAAACCCTTTGCATTACTGATTCAGTTAAAGATTTTGTCCAAACTGCAAGAATTTTCTACCCACAGCATATGAAACACTTTGGAGTTGTAGCAAAGTAGTAAAATGACATATTTCCTAACAGCTGTAGAGCTTTTGGAGGGTTGCTGCTTGTATGGATAAGCTCTCAGTGAAGATCAAGCCAAAACTGGATTTACATGCAGTAACAGAGAATAACTGTGAAAACTAAACTAAACTGAATGGAAACCACTTGATTTTAAAAGAACTTGCTGCCTGCTGGATCATCCTTCTTTTTAGCTGATAACCCCTGCTACTTTCAGCAATTTCAGCAACACCAGTACAGTAGTGATTGAGCAGCATGAAAACAATATTCCATCAGCACTAACAGATGCCATCATTTCAAAGTGTTGATGATGCTCAGAAAGAATAAAACTGGGAGCATCATAGTAAGTGACCAAGTTTACTTGCAACTTGGGAATTATTGAAGAATTTGCACAAAAGGAATTTTAAAAAAAGTCTGTTTCCAAGTCAGCAGAACATTTACTTACAAAATCTGAGATTCCAGTACTTTACATTTTACTGTATCATCCAGCATTGTAGAGCATAATCAAAGTTGTGCTCAAACCAAATGCAGCTCATGTTTGTTCAAAGAAAGATCATAACATTAATACTGGGATACATTTTGAATTTTGGCTTCACTGCAATAGGTTTAAGCATCATACTATATTCACTTTTCTTCATTTACTGCAGATAAAACATAGCCTGAGGACCATGGCAAATAAACTGTGACCTTTCCTTAGTGGAATTCTATGAGGAAGATTCCCTGGCACATTTTTCATACCTCTTTCATACGCTGAACTTTTCCACCTCACGGGGAAAAGAAATCTAGTAAGTCTGTAAACAGCTGGCAACCAAAAGCAGCAGCTAGCCCCAAAGCATTTCCTTGTATATACTGTAAAAACCTTTCATTTTCTGAACGATGGAGTGGGCTGCTCAGCAGTAGATTGCACTGATCCACTCTTTACTTCTGGGAACTGCTCTTGTGCAGTATACTCGGTGTCTGGGTGCCTTAGAAGCAAAAGTCAACATGTATTTTTGGGTGGGTCTTGAGAGACTGCAAGTGGTGATTAGGAAGAATATTTGAAATATGTAGTAAAATTTACTTTTAGCTGACTCAGTTTTCCCATCTGCAAGTAAGATCTATTCGCTAAAAAGTCCATTAATACTTTTAATCAATTCATGTCTCAATTTCATAAAAGAAAGAAAAAATCCAACCACCACAAAACTGCATTTGTGTGTGATGAAGGATTTCCTCTGTGTGAAGGAAATCTGTGATGCTGAGATGTATACCTTCAGTCACATCCAAGCCAGCTAAGTATTTAATATAAAGTCTTGCCTTTATAACTGAATATATTTGCCTGGAATACCTGAAAGATTGTTATGTATCACAGTAAAAATAAGAAATTCTACTGGTATTGTATTGTGGACTTTATATATTGGGTGTTCAGGACACGCAGGTCATTTTCTCACAAGGTTTATATGTAGCAATGCAATTTCATGTGTACTTCCATGTGTACTTCTACAGTGAATGTGGATGTAAGATGGCCATGAAATTTAATTATTGCATTTTTAACAATGAAGTATGAACTTAATGAAGTATGAAGTATGAACTTAATGAAGTTTCTTACTAAACATTTTTCCTAGGGAAAAATATGAAGTATAGATGCACTCATTATATACTGTTTTTCCAGCAAAAGTGGACACTATATTAGTTATGTTTTCTTGCTATTAAAATCGTATTGATGTTGCTATTTGCTGGTCTGAATTTCAAGAATTAAGAGACACAGGATGATGTGACATACTGGCAATGAAGCACTAGGGAAATTGAGATCAAGCACTAGGCTGGAAATTTGCAATCCCAGCCATGGGAAGTAATTTTTTAAGTGCTCAATGAATAATTTGAAATTAATACTTCTTTCTCCTCCTAACTCCATTCATCACAAATATCCAGTGCAAGTATTCCTGCTTACACATAATCTAGTCATTTTGAGTGTCTACATGCATAAACATTTAACTAAGAGGTTTGAATAAATATCATCTCCAAACTCAGAGATTTAGTTTATACATTTTTCTATCATATGTCCAATATCAGCAAATCTATAATTTGTCTCAAAAAGAGTATTTCCTGCCTTTATTTTACTGTTACAATTAGTAGACTCTGGAACACAGTAGTGTTTATCTATATTGTAAAAGGAAAGGTGGAATTTGCTAGTCTGACAGTTTTTAGTCAGGAAACAGAAAAGGAAAGGAGGAAGTGAGGGTCTTACCTTTGGTTTTGGCCCAGTTCCAGAAGTTTCTGCACATCAGTTTTGGTTGATGCTTCATCATTTTTTAAAGACTGACAGCAACAAAAAAACTCTATTAAAGAGATTCTTTTTATTATTAATCTGTGAAAGTATTTGGCCCTCGTTCATAAAATGGTCCTGGGGAATTGCAGACATTACCACTTAAGAAAACTGGAATAGCCTCACTTTTCTTTTACTGTAACTCAAACACCGTTAACTGTACACAGCTGTCTATTTTTCCAATACTAAATGAGAGGTAAATTCAATAAGCAGATTTAGAAACAGACAAATGACTAAAAGCATTAGAATTTTATGACCAAGTAAGTGTGTTTATACAGAAGATAATACTATAACTCTTTGCCCATATCAGGATCTCTGGAGCGTTAAGTCTAAAATATTTCCAGTGTAATTTTGCTGAATACTAACTTCAACTGTGCTACATTCTAAAATAAATTTGCTACAAGGAGAAGCATATTTCTCTAAAAAGTAAGAAAAAGCCTACAATAACAGTAATAAAGCACTCAAAACCCCCCCCAAAATTAAACCCAACTCCCAAACGAAAAACCCCAAAGATCAAAGGGTTGATTAATTAAAACCAGAGAAGTCTGGAACAGAAGACAATATAACATAATAATATAATATAGCATAGTACTGCTACACACCACCAGTATTCTCCTGTGAACAGACAGTGCTGCTTCTCCTTTTATTTTTCCCAGCTAGCTTAAATCGATGAAGATAAAAATGTATTGTCAGAAAAATAATTTCCTTTAAAGTGGCACAAAATGCAGAGACCAACTTCAACTGATAATGAGTCTAAATGTTTTCACCAGCTCAAGAGACTCTGCTGGGAAAAGACAGGTGCTCCCTCAGCTCAATATCTGGACCTCAAATCCAGGGCAGCATTTTCAATCTAGTTTTTCCTCTGAGGAGCTGATTTCAGTTCAGAGTTATCTATTGCCCTTTTAGCGTAACCATGACACCCAAAGTTAAATGCAGAGAAGTCTCAGCTTTCACTTCAGTCTCATCTAGCACAGTTTGAAATAATCAGCTGAACTTGTAAGGCCATGCCCTGCAGTAAATCCAGTCAGACTGTGTAGATGGCATGTCAGAAAGGCAAACTGAGCAACTGAATGAAGTTGAGTGTATGGAATTCAGCAGCGAAGATCCAATCTGCCACAGCAAGGAACATCCTTTGCAGTAGCTGCCAGTACAAATGTGTGTCAGCTCCAATACTGTGTATCTCTTGCCCTTCCCTTCCTTTTCCTATATTCTACTTTCGTATTTTCTTTATTTTCATTGAGTTGACAAAGGCCTCCACACATTAGGATGAAATTTTCCATGAAATCATCAGGTTTATATTAAGTAGAAGATCAACAAAATAAACAAAATAATAATTATTCACATGTTTAATTTTTTTTAAAAAAAAGAAACACTTTTTTTTGCAGTTAAAAGACACCAATAAGACAATGTTGAGGTAAAGTAATCCTATAGAAACTGAGACAGAGCCTAACCTGGAGGTTTACTTTAATTCCCTCAAGTTCTTTAGATGTCTTTAGCAGTTGATGAAGTATGTTGCTCCTTTCCTTAAAGACTTCTTTCAGCTGTCTTTCCAGTTCTTCATAGCCCTGTCTAACACAAAGAATAAAAGCATGAGATCATCCCAAAACATTAGTCAATATATCTGAAGACATATCTTAGTTCATCTTGATTTCTAAATAACCAAATTTTAGTCTCACATGCATTTGATGAGCATTAAGAAGGTTTCACACGTCAGTTTTCCACATCAACATGCCAACAGTCTGAAGCTGTGTTTTTATATGAAAAGCATAGTGTATTTTATGAAGCTGATGTTAGATTAACAAAAATTAAATATTTTCACCACAGCATAGTAGCATTTATTTCATATTTGAAAACACATCAACTACAAAGCATATCTTCACAAATACAGAAATTTTGTCCTAATGAATACAAGCACACTTGTCTGAATTTAACTAACAGGATGATCTATTCAATTAAGAAAAACTGCAACACGTAAACCAACTGAACCAGATGTTAGAAGACTTAATCAGAGTAATTCCACTGAAGCTGGAGAAGATTTAAGATGAAAGAACACCTCATCCATGTCTAGGTACCTGTCAGAATGAAGCATATGGGTCTTTAAGGAGGATGGCATCATCCATCACCATGCAGAAGAAAGTAAGAGAAGTATCACTGCTTTGTTAATAAACAGTTTGGGGTTTTTTTCACTTTCACCAACCGGTATTCATTTCTCACTGGCAAAAAAAAGGGGATTACCAAAGCCCTTCTCTTTAGAGGACACACTCCTTCCAGAGCATTTTCTCCTAAAATTGGTCTCTAAGCTGAGACACTCCTTCAGCAAACATGCAACAGTTTATTTTTAACCTACTCTATTTAAAAAACTTTTTGTGCCCTAATTATAATTACTGGTTCAGGCCATTCTACTGTAAATTCTAGGAAAACCAGGTAATTTGATAAGAGGGTAACAAATTGTAACAAATACTGCTTACAAAGTACCCTCACAAAGTGCAATATCACCTAGGTGTTTATAAAGAAATCTTTTGAATGTATTCTTAGTAGTGGAAGTGGGCACATGAATCTGGTTTATATTTAAGTGAGAAAAAGATTAATCATAATTCTAAGTCAACATATATGGAAGTTGAAGATAAGAATCTTTAAAATTGTAAAATAACCAAACGAGATGGAAATAATCTGTAATACAGAGCACTGCAATGCTGATTTCCCTGTCTTTCTAAGTAGGAACATTTTAAATCTAGAAAATCTGTGAAATTTTTTTATTAATCAAAACCCAAAATGATTAGGTTATCTAGATAAAGTACACTACATATAATTACAGCACATATATATATATACATACACATACATATAATGTATTATAATAATATCCAACCCGAGTTTCAAGTACTTCTGCCTGACTTAATTTAATTCTGCATTAACTATTACACTTGGGAAAAGTCATATAAGCTGATCAGCAGATATTCTCCTGCTGAAATCCAGCCTTTGTCAGCCAGAACTATTCCTCCTACTCAAATGACACTTACATTATACATTTTGTATTTGGGTATTACCTGAACACTGTGTTTCAGAACAGGGTGGGGGCAGAAAGGAAAGTGGGGACAGGGAAAAATTTTCTCCACTTGCAAATTTCTGTTAATCAAATCAACAGGATACTCTACTTCTGCACGTTCTGGCTTTGCACAGAAGAATCTTGTTTCAAGCCCTTTGTCCTTCACTCATTTTCCTTTCTTAGAAAATGCTGACATCTCAAATTCAACATGAACATCTTTTGCCAGTGTCTGGGAAGGGTATTCTGCAGCATTCAATGGGAGAAATACACGTGATAATTAACAATTACATAATGTTTGACATAGATCCTTCAGCAGTACACTGTTTTTTCCTATAATTTCTAACACTTTTTCCCATTAGGGAAGACAAACACTATGCATATGTATGCATACACACTCAAAGACAACCACATCAATAATTACAAGTACATACACACTTATGTCAAAGGGGTTTTATGTATTTTGGAAGTGTCAACACTTCCCATCAACCTGTTAAATATTTTTCTTGTTTATGCATTGATTTTTAGGTACGTCATGGAATCCCTGAAAGTTTTTTCCATTTTTACTAAATTAGTTTCTTATAAAGGTGTCCATTACTACCCCTGCTACCTGCCCTGAGTGTTCTCAGTTCATATTTTGCTGACAGGAATAAAAGACTTGGCTTTTAAATCCTCATTCCATATTTAGAAAAGGAGAAAAAACACTGCAGTATTTAAGGAAGCATATCATAGTCTTTAAAACAGAACCAAGTCAAAGTAGCATTATTTTAGCTGTGTGACTGCACATAACAAAAATTAGTTTCCTGTCTCCTTTCAGAGAAGCTCAGGCATTATTATGGGTTTTCTGTAACTCAGTTATTCCGTTACATATTTACAGTTTAAATTTATATATTTACGACAAAAATATATATGTATATATGAACTCCCATCTTGACAGTTTCAGACAAAGAACCATTCAGCATTTGCTTACATTAATCAGTCATTTCTATTTGTCTATTTGTCTTTTCAGATACATATGAACCACCTCATGCACCAGCCTGATGACTCACTCCTTCCTTGAAATCAGAATTCCTAAATCATTGCCTTGTTAAGGAAATTTTAGGAAGGGTAGAAACATGCTCTGGACCTTATTTTCAACTGAAAATACCTCTTTAAGTGAAATATGTTTGTTAACATTTGTTTTAGAGATCCAATGAACACCAAACAAGTATCTCCACCAAATACAGCCAATGTAGTTTTAATTACAAAAATAATTATTTTGAGAGATCTGCCTGACTTTTGTACCAGCTACAAATAAATTTTGCAACTCTTCCGTTTGCAATTCTGAAAGGAAAGACAAATTCTAGTAATATTGCTGATCAACCATTACTGAAGGGACACTTATACAAGAATAAATGCAAAGAGAATAAATTAATAGAAAAAAAACGGAATTACAAAAAATTTTCTTTACTTTGGAGCATCACTACATAAATTTGTGTGCCATCATGAAATTATGAGCTTCTGGAAAGGTAACCTGACTCAAGTTCGATTTCAAGGCCACTTGCCATTTATTGTTTAATTGGACTAAGATTTTAGATTTGAAATCAAAATTTTTCATCTAGTTCCATTATATCATAGTGTTTTGACAGATGCCCTTTATACTGAATATTTTTTGTACAAGTATAAAGCTCCTAAAAGAATCACATTAGAATTCAAATGCTTTACATCTCATGAGTTTTCTTCAGGTTAAATAAATACATTGACTTAGAAACTGAAATGAAGATTTGACCTCCAAGTTGTCTTTTCATTTCTACAGCCCTCAAAGGTACCATAATATCAATAATTTTCTTGTTGAGATATAAATTTAAGTCAGGAATATCTGCATGTTCATGCAGCGGAGAATCTGGGAACTCTACTTCTGGAGTAATTAAATCAATGTGTTGATTTTTGTTTTGCTAAGGGCTGTCATAGGGAAAACTGCCTTAGTTTGGGAAATTTGTCCTCAATTTAACTTTACTGTTATCAAACCCCCACTTCTGATTGTTGATCTCGGTACTTGGAAAGGAGGGGAGCATAAAAGAAAAAAAAAATTAAACAATTCCTATAAATACTCTTCCTTCCTCTTTCCCATGCACATCCTGCATCAAATCTCTTCTTTCTCCTACACCCCATCTCAGCTTCCTGTATGTGCATGGCAGGTTATTCTTGAGCCATTCCAGGAGCCACAGGAGATTGGGGCAGGGCACAGCAGCTTTACCCTGCTGCTCTGGGTCTGATGGTGCTTTTTCTCTCCTCCAGTGTGAGTTCTCCATGGGCTGAAGTCACTCGGGGTGTCCCACTGACATGTGTGACCCACAGGCTGCCACTGCTCGGGTGTGTCCCTGCCTCACTGACATGTGTGACCCACAGGCTGCCACTGCTCAGGTGTGTCCCTGTCCCACTGCCATGTGTGACCCACAGGCTGCCACTGCTCAGGTGTGTCCCTGCCCCAGCGCAGGTGACCCACAGCTGCAGCTCCTTCAGAAACACCCCCTTGGGCACAGCACAGCTCCTTCCAAGAGCACATTTCCAGCCACCTACAGCAACTTGTCTTCACCAGTCCAAGGCCATCTTCCTCCACATCTTCAGCAGCGTTTTCCTGCTCCTCTTTCTTAAATCTGTGTCAACCACATGCTCCTCTAACAGGCTGCAGTGCTGGCATGTGATGGAGTGTTTGCATCCATCAATTGAAGAAGCAGCACACTTCTCTCCCCTTTTTCAGTCCTTTAAAAGTATGAACTCAAGCAAAAAAAACACCTTTGTCCAAAAGATATATAGAGACAGAAGAAAGGAAAATAAAGCGTCTGAACCAAACCCAGCAACTAAACACGCCCAAAAGATGGTGGGGGTGATTTTGAAAGGCAAGATTGTACATGGATATCTCTAAATACTCTTTTCCTAGGGACAATAGTCTACATCCTCATAGAGGTTTCAAAATGGCTGTCTGACCTAACACTTCCCACGAGTCACAGAAGATAGGACTTACAGGAACATTTTAACATGATTTCAGTATTTTTCTTTGCCATTTTGGCCTGTGACAACCTTTAACAGACCAAGCCTTACACCACAAAACAGACAAGACAACAGTATGCTGCTGCAACTAGGGAAGCAAAGATATGCTAATTATATCTGCAGCTATATATAAACTGTGATCCTTTCCTAGAATGTTCATCAAGCACATTACTGAGCTGTAGCACAACATCAAGCTCTGGGCCAAGGCTATATTTAAACTGGTTGGTGTCACCTACCTAGGAAACAAAAAAGTCAGTCAGAACATCCTGAGATCCTATTATAAATTAGGAAAGGACACCTCTTAATATTTTAAAAAAATAAATTAATATCTAGGAAGTGAAGTGAGGCATCGAGAATTTCACTCCAAAGTAATCTGATTATGTTAGAGCTTGTAAACACCTAAACACACACATTTCCACATATAGATCCTACTGCTGGGAAGCTTGTTTCTAGTTTCTTAGTCATGTCCCTCTCACTCTGCAAAACAGACTCTCTCTAAAAATATGATGAGATGATTCCTCAGGAAGTCTCTTCTATTTTTTTTAAACAATAGATGGCTATCAATGACTTAATGATATTGGTTTCATAACTAGGTCCTCTGCAGTATTAAACATCTTTTTAAATATTGTACTGAAATGCAACAGATAAACAGTAGGATACAGCTTTAGAATGGAAGTTTAATAGATTTTCTTTCCTTCCAGTTTTTGGTTTAGGCTTTTTTCTTGGTTCTAAACAAACATTTCCAAATATCCTTACAATGAATACCCATAAAGGCTGTAAATTTCAGAGCTTCTCAAGTCCCTCTGGTTTTCACAGTTACAAGGACTGCTAACAGGAACTTAAGCCATTGCTACTGCTCAATTTTTAAAGCATTATTTTATATTTTGCCCAGATAAACAAATCTAAGAGGTCATAGCATCCATCTCTTTACCAATTAAAAAGCCTCAAGCACAGTGCATTAAGCTCAAATCCATATTCTTCAAGCAATTTGGATGCTGATAGTAGCAGATATATTTACTGCTGCATTTAATATTTCATTTAAATGCAGCTAATTCATCCATTTAATTATTTACACTACACAAATGCAGTGGTGTAAAACTGTGTACCATTTCACTACCCTACCAAAAGTGAAATTAAAAGCAGAAAGAAAGTATCTATCGAAGGGGACAAAATTCCCGGAAACTCTTGAGGAAACATTATTCCCTGTATAGGAAACCATGGACAACCACAAACTGAAATATCTGTTTCTCTGAGTGATGCAGTGAAATGTGACATGACACAAAACCTTAGTAATGCTTCATGTGATTTTGATTCTTACTACTGACTCACAAGCACAATCTTAATTTAATTTGTATATACCCAGTGAAACCAAATAATTCTGATTAAATATAGCTGTATGAGCTTCACACTACTTAATTTCTTCACACCTACATACACTTAGCTTATTTCTTCACATTTCAGATAAAAGCAGACAGAAATAAATCTCTTCTATTAGCTCTGTATATTTTTACACTACAGTGGATTTATTTTCACTCTACATTATGTTCACATCCCCAAATTAAACATTTCATACCAAATCTGAGATGATCAAAATAATAAGCAATATATTAAAGAATGTATATTTAAAAATCGTTTATCTGTTAAAACATCCCAGTTTAGCACATTCTCAGTTGTGCTTTTTCCAACTATCAGAGCTCTTTACATGTAACAAGCTTACATTAATTCACACCTCCCATGTAGCATGTCTTGGTTATTATAACTGCCCTAATGTTACGAAAATATAAGCTAAAAAAAGACAGGCTACATCAGATAGACGATGTGTCACTATCACAGTAACAGGAAATTACTCTTTCCATATTTTCTACAAGCTATTTCTGTTACTTCTCTCCCACCATTTACAAACACATGGAATATTTACAAATCTAACTTGCTGAGACAAATTAATGTAATATCATATGCGCTGGATTATTCCAGATGTTAATTTAAACTGGAACATCAAAGCTGAAAAGCGACACTAGATTATTAAATATGTTTGATATTTCATCTTTCCATCAACAAATATAATTATATGCAACACAAAGGCCTCGTAGTTTATCTTTTCTTTGTGGTAGTAGTGGATGCACATTCCTCAGTTTAGTTCCATTAAAATTGATAGGAGTTTAAAGCTACAGTTTACTTTAATTTTAAAGTATGAGTAACCTTTCCAACATTAGAAGTAATTCACATTTTAAATGGAAATTTTCCAATGTGAACCATATGTGAACATTTGACTTATACCACGTGCCTGAAAGGCAAAAGAAAAAGTTCCCAGAAAAGCAAAGTAATGTTTCCTTTGTGCACTTCAGCCAAGAGGTGTTCATGTCACTCAATAGGTTGCAAAACCCCCCAAAAAGCAAGAAAACTTCCTCCTTACAGAAGAAATCGCAAAGCAATTGGAATAAAGAGAGAAAGTCAGTAAGCCACTAAGTTTTCTTTGGAGTCTGCCAGGGAATTTGCCTGGGGCACAGTAAAGCAGCAATACTATGGAATATTGTGCAGGAACACAAATCTGTCTCATCAATGCACACTTTGTTGTCCATACGTGTTACTGACTGCAGTAAGAGCCCAGAGCATCCCACTGAGAAAGTTAAGGCAGATTTTGAGAAAACAGATCTTCTGAAATGCTGGGGAAGTAGCAACCTAGGAAAGGACTTCTGTCGGCTCAGAAATCTCAGGCAAGACCATCAAGAACAAAGTGACCAAAGATTCGAGCAGAGGTTGACTAATGACACCCCCCAAAAAGAGGCAATACACATCAGAGAGCTTCTCAGAGAAAACAAGAACTGTCACTCACTGATAACTTTTTTGAAGGAATTTTGCTATGAATAATTTGATGCAGGCAGTAGCAAGCATGCACTAGAATGAACAGAACCAACTTTGAGTCTGAGAAGAGTTTACAGCAAAAATCTACATTACTGTGCACCTGCAAAACTACATCTATTTTGTATAATGGTTACTGACTGATATTTTACTGTACTGGGAGAAAGCATTACCTGGAGTACTCAAACATTTAGATCCCAGAAAAAGAGGGGTGGAACTTAATCAACACAAATCCACAAAGAAGCCACATTATCTTAAAAGCTACATAAAGTCTACTTTGTTGCTAATGAAGTACCACAGTTAACTACTTCCCACTAATACAACTGCATTAGTCTTACTGACCAACCAGTCCGAATTTAAAACAAGCACTTGTTAGACCTCAAGAGATTTTTCAGGAAATGTATACGTTGAAGACATATATCACATACATATATGACAGCAGGATACACCGAAAACCTATGTCTTGTCTAATCTATGATTTAAGATAAGCAAAGTTTATCATTTTCGAAAGACAATGAAAATTTAATTGGAGAAAGGCAGCACATTCTTCAGTGGAGTAAGGTACCTCATTGATAAATGTATTTACTGTTTTTTCTGAGCCTTAGAGATTAAAGCTATTCATTTCTGATTTCGTTTTTCCAATAATCAAGGTTTTAAGGTAAACAAGGGAAAGAGAACTATTTCTAAACACACGATAAAAGCAAGATCCCCAAAAGTCTCCATTATAATTTATTGTGAAAAATTTGCAACTCAAGTATTCTTTCCACTTTACCATCCAAAATTCTATTGTTATCATTATTAATATTATATTTATTTGCATAACAATAGGGCCCATAGGACTGAAATATTGACATTATTACAATATACTGAGAAGGCTCAATTCCATATACTATGAAAAGTAATTATTTCTGCCCTACAGAGTTTAACAGATAAATAATACATAAATGACACATAAATAAGAAGTGGCCCAGAGAGTCACACACAAGTGCACTAACTTGCTCAAGGTTACATAGCAGGTCTGTTGTAGAGCTGAGAACAGGAACTGGGTATCTTGGTATCAACTGGACTACTACATTTACTCAAATAAGTTGATCAAGTGTGATAAAAAAGGTGTGTCCTTTTTAGAATGAAATTTTTGATAAGTGAGGGAATATTTCAACACCATGTTTAGGATTAGCAGTCATCTTCTTTCTCCAGCCTTAGAAAGCTGATGGTGCAATGACAGCTCCATTAGACAGGATCTCTTTCATAAATCATGTACAAAAATTACAATCTCTGTTGGGGCTGCTGGAGCTTTGCAATATTATGATCGCTTGTAACCTAAACTAGGCTCAAGGGCAAGGCGACCTTGGAATACAGCTGTGGTTGAAGTAAACAAGAAAAAAAGATGTAGAAAAAGTAAGATATGATGCTTGTGGCTGTAACCAATAAAAATTAACAATAACAAGCGTGTTTGCCTCGTGCACAGGGTGTGCATCCAATTAGAGCAAGCTTAGACACGCGTACGGAAACAAGAAACAGATATAATGGTACTGTAATCAGTAAATAAACGGATTGATTCCACATCATATTGGTGTGCTGTTTCTCTCCCTTGCACCTCCAGCCGCGGCAAATCTCCTTGCATATGAAAGGCCACTGACTTCTAAAATAATTAGAAAGCCTTGGCCCTTGGCCAAAAAATCCATACACTCAATGGCATTCCTAAATTTTCAGGATTTATATCTCCCTATATACTAAAATTAAAGAGAAGAGTGCTTTAATAAACTAACATTTCTATTACTTTTCTTTAGAGGCTATGACCTGATTATAACAGGAATTTAAAAAAAAAGCAAACCAAAAAACATTTAAAGTGCCTTCATTTTTAATTAGTGGTAGTTTAAAAAAGAAAACAACCACTCCAAACCAACAACAAAAAAAATCCTTGCAAGCCACAGACATGAGAAAACACTGAGAACTCTCAATAAGAAACTGAATTGTCAAGCAACTGGAACGCTTATAATTCTTAAGTTCCATGTGCAGCTATTCTTTTTCTCTACCTGAAATATTACTACTGCTGTTCATGAAAATCCTGTATGACAAGGATCAAGATCTCCCCAGATGTTCTACTAATACCTAAGAAAATTTAGAAAACAGCTACTTCACTGAGATCACAAGCAAAACAGAAGAAATTACATCAACGGTGCAATTGTATCTACCTGAAAGCTGACATCCATATAATTAATTACTAAAATTTTATGTGAGATGGGAAAGTTGAGACAAATGAGGGGAAGGGAGATAAAGACAACCTGGGCAAGCTTTCTGGAAGCACAGATTACCTGTATTGTCATCGTAGAAGACATTCAGGTGAAATAAGGTAAGGTGTCTGAGCCAGCACAGCTCCTTGCTTAGCACAGTCTTCTCAGTTTAAGGGACTCAGAGAAATTCTCTACACTAGCAGAAAACTGGAGTTTATATATTACACCTCCAACTTCATATTTAAGAGGACGCATTTCTGTACTAGGGTAAACTGTGCCTTTATAAGCCCCAGTATCTACCCAGAAAGAGATTTTGTGGTCCAGCTTTACTGACACCTAAGTGCCTTTTGCACAGGAGATGGTTTGAGCTTTTATGGGTAGTGGCTATAAAACCCAGGAGCAATGGAGGTACTGATAACTGCTTTAGAGTCATCTCAAAACAGATTTTGAAATTTTGAGCATTTCTGAGAATGCTCTTTCTAGGCTTGATTTATAGCCCTACCTACTGCACAGTTTTGTGAATCTAGTCCCCGGCAAAGATTAAAATATAAAATATAAAATGCAAAATGGATGTGCAAGCATTATGAATAGGTTTTTACATTACATTCTTTTAGCTGTAATTTGTACTTGTAAATGCATTCCTCTTGTTGCAAAATTTGGTTGATGTAAAATTTTCTCAAAAAAGGATAATTTTGGTATTTGTTCTTTGTATACTTTTCAAGCCTCATCAACGAGAAGGGAGATTTAATCCAGGGAACAGAGAGCAGCTAACAAGAGCTGAGCGAGGTCCAGGTGTTTGAAAGGCAAATTACTTGATGGAAGAATTACTTTGTTACCATTTAGGGCTGGACATACTTCAATTCTCTCAGGCCTATGGGGAGGTTAACACAGCTTGGGAAGAAGGATGGAGGTATCCCTGACAGTGGATGCAAAGAATTCAGAGTTTACAGGCCAGAAGGACATTTGGCAGAACCCAAAGGATAAGGAAGAAGCTAATAAGGACAACTCAGCAGCTGTGCTGAATCAGCTCCAGCTGGGAAAAAGGTAGTTCTGGAAAGGAATGATCACAACCACTGACCCAAGAAACAAACCAACTCAAAAGAGAAAGAGCATGCAGACTAATTAACGTGAGAAGTGAGTGAAATATTGACCAGTAGGAGAGAATATCAATTAATAAAAGAACTAGGTAACTTCTACCCAATGAACATTAATGCTTTTGTTTCTTAAAACGTATAAACTGTGAAAAGTTTTGGTGGTTGTTGTGCTGACTTTGTGGATTTGTCACCCAGCTCTCCTTTCTGTGCAGAACTGTAAATAAATCACATCCCTTGACTCTGTGGATTGGCCTATTGCACACCAGGTGAAAGAACCTGTTTTGAGACACTTGCTTTGCTTCATTGAATCTGTACTAGAAATATTAGAAGCCTTATTCTAGTGCTTCTTCCCATGGTACTTCAAGTCTATAATTGCAGGTTCTAAATAAAGAGATGTAGAGCCCTGTAGGTAAGGACAATTCCACTGAGATCAGTAAAAGCAAAAATAAGCAAAGGACCATTTTTTATTTCCTATTTTATTTTACGATGGAAAGCTCTTTCTCTTTTACTTAATTGCAGCTTCCTGTTTGTTAATCACACCACACAGATTTCTCACTCTAACTGATGAAATAGCAGATTATCTCTTCCTTGGAGAATGCCTGCCAAGGAATAACAAGTTTTAAAAAACTAAATGGCATATAAACCCAGTGCAGATTTCTTTAAAGAAAAAACCCTCCACATTAGTATCAACTCATACAACTGGTGCTTTTGTTTAAAGTTACATTTTGCTTCCACAGTTCTTGTTTTGTCTGCTTTCCTAATTAGCACATCATTTAGGAACCTAGCTGATCATGCCAAATTCTAGCACTATTCATTCTTTCCTACAGAGCAGCACTGAATGGGCAGACTGTATGGATTCCTCCACCGTTTCCTTGACCATTGCAGGGATATTCACTTTCTTGTGTACTGGAGAGTCATTTGAATGCAGAACACTGCCACTTCTCTATGTAGCACTGTTAGCACCAGGATGCAATTCTATTTATTAAAACACAGAGTACAACTCCTGTAACCCCTAGGAGCCTCCATCAGAATGAAGACCAGAAAAAACATTTGGCATGTGCAAAGTGGACAAGCAGGGTGGGTTTTCTTTTTTTTTGCGTTAGTAATAAGTATTTCCTTACAGCTGCACAATCTTACTACATCTGTGACAAAGTTAGAAGATATTTCTACTCCTCCACCTTCCCCCAGAAGTAAGTAATAGGGCTTTTCTTGTTCAATCATCAGGCAGACCATCAATACCCAGTTCTCTCCTGACAACTTTTGCTCAGCTAAATATAAAGGCCTGCTTACACTGGTAGGCAAAGATAAAACCTGTGCAGCTACTGCACAGACATAAAATAATTCTGCTAAAAAGGTCTGCTCTTCTTGGGTATTCTGAGTGCCTGTATTTGGCTCTACAGAGTCACACAGTCTGAAAGCCTTGGTCCCCAAAACAGGTACAAGAGTGGCTTGCCAGGCAATCATTTGCACATCCTTTACTTTGAAATCTTCACTGTTCACTAACCCACCCTCATACAGGAAGCAAAAGCTTGGGCACAAGAAATTCCACAAGTAGAGAGGACCTCATGTTATTTTCCTAACGTTTTCTTCCATCAGTACATCCTTCTCAGTTGCAACTTTCTATTGCCAGAAAACTTGATCACACATTGAAGACTCTCCTTATGGGCCAAGAAATATAACTGCCAGTAAAATGAACCATAGGCATAAAGAGCAGGAAAACAGTACATGTACATGCAATCAAAAATCCATTTAGTAAATATGAAGAAATACATGTGATCCTAATTAATCTGCCTGATATGCTACAATCAGTTACTAAAGTACCATCATGAAATCTGACATGTTTTGGGTTGGAAAAACATTTAGTAAGGTATAGAAAAGATGCATTTCCAAAAAATGAGATATTTCAAATAACCAGTCAGACCACCATAGGATTTTTAATACTGCACTTGAAAAATAACTTTATATCTTAAAATTGACAAAGAAATTTAGTTGTCATCTCAATATCCAAGACAGAAAAATCTAGCTTTTATTAATTCCTCTGATGGAGTTTGATCCTGTTTTTGCCTCTGGGTTGGTTTTTGTGTGGTTTTGGTTTATTGGTTATATTTTTTCCTCCCTCCTTAATAGTTTACAAACTAAAATTGCTTAAAGTTGGTGTTTTACCTCAGACTAAATCACAAAATCCTGGCCATTGTCCAGATTGTATTCTCTTCTATAGAGTATAGACCCATGACCAAGAGTATGTTGCTCTAAGATGTTTGCTCCATCTAATTTAAAATTACAATTTTTTAATTGCTCATTGAGAAGAAAAGGGAAAAAAGCAAAAAGAAAGTGTTTGTACATCAAGTAAGTATATTTTCTGATTTGAGAGATACTAGAAAAAGTGTTACTCAACCACACATAAAATGGCCTGGGTTGGAAGGGACCTTAAAGGTCATCTAGTTCCAATACACCTGCCATGGGCAGGGACACATTTCACTGGACCAGGCTGCTCAGAGTTCCATCCAACCTGGCCTTGAACACTTGCAGACATATTTAGTATTACAGTGCTAAAGTAACCAGGGGTGGGTACCACTCAAACAGATTTCCACATTTCAGCAATTTTTTTAAAAGGTAATCCATTTACACCTTAAAGCTTAAACATCAGTTTAAAATTACGTTGCCAGAACACATAGCATGCTTTCATCTCTTTTTAAGAGCCAAAGTCCATTTCAAGAAGCTCCAGGTCCATAGAAGTGACCATATCTATTTAGATCAGAGCAAGTAGAGTTAATTCTATCTATAGAATTAAATGATTAACAAATCGCTATTCTTCCAACAAAACTGGTTTTTTAGTTCCTTACAAATACACAGTGATTAACCTGTCACAATGAGCTTTCAAATTTATTTTCTCTCATACACATCTACTTACAGAAAGTAAAAGGTGAATCTTAACATTTATCTATACCCTATAAGATTTTTAGGTACAAAATTTCTGTTCCAAGAGCAAGTCAGGGTAAAAAAGGGATTTTGCATATCAATATGAATCAGATTTCTAATGAGCTTTTGCATCTGGAGTACTGTGGGCTATCAGTACAAGAAAGACAAGGAGCTATTGGAGAGTGGAGGCCACAAAGATGATGACGGGTCTGGAGCATCTCTCTTGTGTGTAATATAAATACCACAAGTGACACATGCCCCAGAGAGACATACACAAGTGCAGTAACTTGCTCAAGGTTATAAAGGACTGTGGGAGCTGGGCCTGCCTAAACTACAGAAGACTGAGAGGGCATCTCATTAATGACATATAATGATATATAAATACCTCAAAGTCATTTGTCAAGACCATGGTGCCAATCTCTTTGCAGTGGTGTCCAGTGACAGGATGAGGAACAATGGACACAAACTAAAGCACACAAGGTTTCACCACAACAGGAAGAAGAACTTTACACCAAAGGTAACAGAGCAGTGGGACAGCTGCCCAGGGAAGTCATGGAGTCTCCTCCCTGAAAATGTTCAAAACCCACCTGGGTGCATCCCTGTGTCACCTGTGCCAGGTGAGCCTGCCTTGAGTATGGGTTGGACTGGATGATCTCCATAGGTCCCTTCCAATCCTAAGAATTCTGTGATTAGCTGAGATCTTACAAAGTGAAGATAACTGAATGCAGCCTGGCACTAAGCAGGAATTTAGCAATTAAAACAAATGATGTGAGGTTGGAGTTTCGTTTTTACTTTGCATTAAATCACTTTTCTTAGTATAAACATTCAGCATATTACTGTATTCTACAGCCCACATTCTCCATATTTTCAGTCTTACTAAGTACTTACAGCTTAATTTGCTGATTTCTTTTGTCAAGAATCTCAAGTACAGGCTGAATTTTAAATGCCACTTGTTTCCCCTTTTTGAAATCATAAACAAAACATCCAAGGTGAATGTCTCTAATTTAGTATTTCTCTGACCAACACATTTACATTTGTAATGATTAATAATGTAATGATTTGTAATAATGTCACTTTGCTTAATATGCTCATTAATAAATGAAAAAAATCCATTGCATTATTGATTTTAGATGGTAGATGACTTTCTTCCCAAAACTGTCAATGTCATAACTTCTACAGTTTATATTTCTGTACTTCATGAAGAGTCATTGCCAAATATTGCCACATAAATCTTATTCTTATATTTTCCAACATACTTGCTTGACACTGTAATACAGAATTTACGCTGTTGAGGCAGAATATTGAAAGCAGTCTGTTCTCTCAACAGCATTAGCTGTGTAAGAAGTTACTTCTGTTTTACTGTGGTCTCTTATATGCTCAATATTTTTTCAAGCATTGGGGGGAATGCATTATTCATACAATATAAAAACTACCTAAATATCCTTCAGCTGGTAGAACTGTGGAAGAAAGCTTGCAATGTGCATATTTCATGGGATGGTTTGGTGACATCCATTGATGTTGACAGCAGGACTGTTCCATATTTTAACTATTTCTAACTGCTTCACAGTGCATTTTCACAAATCAGCACCAGAAACCCAAAGTGTTTTGTGCAGAAGCAGAAATTCTTGGAAATCGCTTTTTCCTGCTTAAAGGAATGCATACTTCATCTTGTCACTCAGGCCCTTGGTTTTTACTCCTCTGCTGCCTGCATTGGTGATCTTCCTGACTACTCATTCTGCCTCTTGATCATGTTCCCTGATGGTTCAGGATAGTGCCAAGATAAATCCCTGCAAACACACACCAACCATGACTTCTTTTTTGGGGGGGGGCAGGGGGACTCAACACAATCCAGTGGTTTACACAATCAAATGTGCACTCAGTCAATTTTTAAACACAGAACATTCAAGAACTGGATGTTGTCATGTAATTTGGGTCTGTCATGTATATCTATTAATGTAAATAGCATTGCACCAGCTGTTGTGGGTAGGTGTTTTTGGAGACTTAGTGCAGAGTTTTTGGAGGTTGGATGCTTTCATACACATATTTCTATAGAACATACATACATGATATAAAACAATTCTTGTATGGCTCTTAGCGCTTCCTTAAGGAAAGCATGAAAAATTAATTCCCTACTAACATTAATTATAAAAAAGGTTCAACTTCACTTTTCATATTTAACCAAGATCACTTTGTGTTCCAGAACAGAATTTTAGTACAATTTGTGGAGTATAAAATAAAGTCTAACTTTTAGGACTCAACATAACAATATATAGCAATAGTTTCAACAACTCAAAGTACTATTTTTATAAAGGTCTTACAAATACATTAGTACAAAAAATATTATAGGCCTCAAACTGCTTGCTGAGCTTTATGCAAGGTGGGTGATAGTGCTTTCTTACTTCATTCTCTTTGAAGAGAACCTGACCATTCTGCTCAGGAGCATTAAATTCTCGATTTTATTGCAATCCAAACATATTTTAAAAGTACAGGGAATCAATTCTGGAACTGAAACTACTATTTTTCTGCAATAGAATACAGAAATTTCAGATTAACCCCAAAACAAAAAGCAGCTAATTTCTAGTCCCACAATTAACTTGCTATCTCTTGGGTACTTTTAGAACTCAGTTTTCAACTGTCTGCTAGCTCACATTTTACCACTACAAGAGAGGTGTTCTCTCCTATGTGAAGCACTTCATCTGGTTTATTAATACTGTTGAATCCTCAAGCATTTTTCATAAACATACACAAAAGAACAGTAGAAAAGCGAAACAAAATAAATAAAAAATAACAATCTCATAGGAAAAAAAATTCAGAATTGGGAATACATCCCACATTGTTTGAATTCGTGTTTTCTGTACTATTTGATGTTTTTCCTGTACTTTATTATTCTCTCAAGAGATTAAAATTACTTCAGTCCTTACATAGCTCTATGCAAGAAGGTTTTGTGAGAGGATACAGAAAATAATACAGAATGAAACAGGTGAAAGCAAAACTAGCTGGCTTGCTTTCTGTCGTTTCTTATACATGAACTTGAAAGCTTCAGCACATTTTACATTTATAGAGTATTTTTCCAGTAAGATTAAACCTAATGTGAAGCCAAACAAGATGAAATGATACACAGAAACCAAAGGAACAGCAGACCAGAGACTCCTAGCAGAGGTACAGCTGAACACCTCCAGTCCTTCTTAAGCACCAGAAAAATCTCAACACATGAATGGCATAATTTCAACAATTCAAGGAATCAAGCTGCTTAAGCTTTCAGTGAGAGCCCCAAGTATTTTCTGCCTTAAACTGACTGACAAGCATACTTTCACAGAAATAAACTACTTGTATTAATACCTATGCAGAGAAGGAAGAGGGGGGAAAAAAAAAAAATCAGCTCTCAGGGATCATTACATTTGTTGGCCATTTATTAAAAAAGAATTCCTCTGCCAACAAAAATGCTCCAGACAGCAAACCCTGTCTCTAAACAGTGAAACAAGCTCTCTCCAAAGAAACCCTCCAAAGTCAGAAACATTACAACCTCCTCCAAAGAAAAAAACGCCAACAATAAAAAACCCCAAAATACAACAACAAAACCAACCTACAGACCGCCTCCCCTCAAAAAACCAAACAAAACCTTAACCACCAGAGAATGAGCTTCTTTTAGCAAGTTTCCTGCTTTTGTTTGGGGTTTTTGGGCAGCTTTTGGTGTTTTGTTTGTTTGGGGTTTTTGGTTGGTTTCTTTTCGGTTGTTTTTTTGGTTTTGTTTTCTTTTGGTTTTTTGTGTGTGTTTTTTTTTTTAATTCTGAAAAGAAAATATTTTCATTCCAAGGAAGTTCATAACCCATCAAAATTTCCCCTTTTTTGGTTTAGGAAAAAAAAATCTTAGTACTAACTAGGAAACACTTCTCTGAAAAATTGAAAGACATTCAACCAAATGACTAAGCACTACATTGAAAGGAACAAGTCTTGCAAAAAAAATCTGTTTATCTATGTAATGCATCTCATGCCATGTCATAATCCCCATTTAATCTCATATTACTTTAATAGCATATATGTTAAAACAGTTCATTTAATAATCAAGCCCTTTTTCTTGCCCTCTGTCCTCCAAAACTAGTTGATTGTATAAAAACCACAGAAATAGAGAATGTGATGGAAGTTATTTGCAGGAGTCAATCTGTTCTACTACCTTGAAATGGGAAGAAATGGAGCTGACCTGTCTTTGCAATGAAGGAAAGCAGCACTGATACATTTCTACACCACAGCAACCATAATCTGCACAATCAATTTATGAAAAACACAAATGGCAAAAAGCTATTGAAAGTTCATACTCTTAATATAGGAATAATAGAAATGTTTTCTAACATATACAAAACTTCTGCACAAAATTTCCTCCCTTTCAGGTCACTCTCTACTCCCATCACAGATAAGATCATTAACAAAACCTTAGAGGGAAAACTAATCAGTACAGGTAACTGCTGCTCAAATAGTTCAAATTTTTGGTTTTTTAATTCTCGACAGAAGACTTTCAAGTATGGTCTCTTTAATAGCCAAAATTAAAGACAGATTTTTAAATCCAAAGCTGAAAATCCTTCCCTCAGAAGTAATTATTATAAGCAACAGCCAAGCCCCCGTGAAACACAAAAAGCAACATTTTCACTTAAGAGAAGTGAAGTAGGACCAAAATAGCTAAATATCCAGCATAATAAAGGGAACTTCAAATCTTTATGTAGCCTTTGTATTTTCTCTCTTCAATTCTTAAGTACACTCCCTGAATTCTCTACAAGTATTTACATACACTTAATCCTTTCTCCTCTACATATATATACATATTTAGCAAAACATGTTCCTAGAAATTATAAAAATTATTTCTGCTGCCCCTGACACACAGGCTTGAAAGCGAGGAGTCCAGCATGAAATGGACTCTCCTGTATGGTGGAGAGCAAAGACAGTATTTTCCCAACTAGTTTGTTTTCATAAATGCAGGTCTACCAGTCTAAATTAAATTTCAAAGTCAGGTCTATTTTTCGTGGTATCCTTCAAAGTCTACAATCTTAATAACTGTGTAAAAATCAAAATTTGTTAAACTAAAATTGTCTGAGATTAAGTCTAGCAAGTTGCTTCTGTTTGACGCTGAAGGCAACTGCTTAGTCAATAACAAATACAGCGTGGAAATTACTTTAAACCTGAGGATTAGTTTATCCTTGTGCACAAAGGTCAAAATCATTATATTCTGTACTAAATGGCACAATTATAAATACAAAGTAGTGTTCCAAGTTTGTTCACCATGGCTCTAGTATTACTAGAAAATCAGCAGTATATGCTGTGATGTTTAGTGACATTAATTTCAAACTTCATGTAACATTTATGCAATCTACCAGTGTGAGCCTGACATTTGAGTCTAAAATTTTAGCCTGTCAGTAGTTGTTGAATTTTCCCAAGGGAGAATTTCTCAGGAAGGTTTTCTTTTCAAAACAATTGTTCTTTCTCAAGGTAAACAATTGTTACTTCTCAAAACAACTCTGTGCAGCTGGTGCCTTTGTGTTTCTGTGGTTTGTCCAATGGAATTAGAGACGTGTCATTCCTGTCACCAATCATGTGAAGTCTGTATGGAAACACCTTATACAAGGTAGTAAGATTTAGACAATAAAGCTTTCTTTTTGCTAGTTGCCTTCTGAGATACTTGGAGTCTCTCGTGTCCAACAGCAACATTTCAGTACTCACAGTACATAACACTGTTAACTCCACAAACTTGGAAGAATAATGCCCTTTGTTTCCCAGAATAAGATGACTCTCTGAGATATATAAAAGGATGATAGGTTAGAAAGCTTTGTATACCTGAGAGCTCTTGTGTGCTTGGCAGTGGGATGCCATAAAGTTGGGACAGTTAAATCTTGTACTCCTTACACAAAAAGTTAGAAAATTGCTGAAGAACAGTATCTTTCAGCATACCAAATGTTAAAAGTAAAATGGGAAGAGGGCAAAGCCTGAAAAAGTACTTCTATGACAGAAGTGACAGAATCTTGCGTCAAGAGTGTCCCTTTTCTCCTCATTTCCCCAGAATTAAATAAAAAAGATGGATGAACTTTCCCAAAGAACTCGAGTAAACACACTAGCTGGTTGTAAAACAAGAAACCTGTTGACCAAAAGAAGACAGATCATACATTAGGCATTCCACCATTACTGCTGTTCTGTGGACTTTAAAGTGAGTAGTATATCAGGTGTGCATGAACAAAATATAAAGGCTATAAAGAAAGAAAGAAAAACTAGAATTCACTCATTGTGTATGTCAGTACTTCAAGGATCTAAATATGAAACAAGTTTTAAAAAAACCAAAACTTAAAAAGCCAACTTTCACACCAGAAGCCTGAACTCTGAGATCTTCTGTTTTAGAGAAATAAGAGCTAATTATCAAAGGCTGAATAATTAAAAAAAAAAAAAAATCTGTAACTCTCTTGTATATAAATAAGAGCAGAATTAGCTCTTTTTAAAAATGTGAGCATTGTCTTGGTTCAGGTGTTGCTAAACTGAATGCCAATTTCTTACTCTCTTTTCACATGTGCTAGGAAGATGCTAGGATATTTTTCTACCATCAATGGGGATTCAGCGAACTGAGTGAATGTAACAAGACTACAAAGGGATCAAGTGTGTGATTTATCTAGTAATTACTGAAGGTACTCAAATGATTGATCTAAAGCTACAGGCTGTTATTCAAGTTTTACTTTAGTGTAATCCTGCCAAGCCACTTAATATTCCCAAAGCTACACATCACCTGAACAAGGCAAACTCCTATGACCTTGTGCAGAATCCCAAAAGATGGTATAAAGTGTATGTCTCAACACACTGTGGGGAAACAAAAGATACTGCTGGAGAAGGGGGCCATGCAGAGGCAGGGCAGCACTCTTCCAGGACGGACAACCTTATTCTAGTTCTTGGAGACAAGCACAGTGCAGCTCAGCTCAAGGGCAAGAATGAGGCTGAAAGGTGGCCACAGACTATAAAGGTGGGGATCAAGACCACCAAAGGCCCCTGAAGCTCTTTGACCCGTTTCCAGAAAGACCTGAAAGAACGTGTATGAGAACTAGAATAAAAAGTGAGAAGCTAGAGACATGTATAGAAAGGTACCCCCACCAAGCTCAGGTACATGCCTGCCTGCCTCTCTCTTTTTTTCATCTTACCACACTGCCATGTGCTTATATAGGACTGGCACTAATATACCAATTTCCATGCCAATTGTGTAATTTACTAATAAACCTTTGGTGAGTTTTTGTGGTCTCTATTACTTCTGTCATCCATTTAGCCATATGGATGGCTAAATGGATGACAAACCATGTGAATAAATGGATGACAAACTTGTGAATAACCATACAAATCTTGGATGCACCCTTCCTCTTGAGGATGGGATGTCACACTTTGATCCATAGTGCAAGTCAGAGTTTTGGTGGTTTCCTGTTTCTAAGCTAAATTATCTAAAGTCAATGGTCCTTCCTCATTTTTAAGATACATTTAAACATCTGTTGCCAGAGGAACACGGCAGAGGAAGTTTATAGTGTTTCTTATAACAGAGGAAGTTTGTATTATTTGTTCCACCACTATTTTGAAATCAGCTATCAAAATCACACTTACATATACCATAATACAGGCGCTTCTCCCTCAAATTATTTCTGTATCTAAAAAGAAATTCTTAAGTCAGTATCACAAACAGTAATTCAAATCAGAAGTAGTCAAAGAACTGGTGTGCTCTGTGGGTCTGTAAACTTATTCCCTGAAGGCTTAAAGTTTATTTACTCTGAAACTGATTTCACTGAAATATCCCATGGTTTTGTGGCCTAAAACTTTGAAATGCCTAAGCAACTGTTAAGCAAACTAAGATTATAGGTAAGATAGGACACGTTGCTAACACTGTAATAATAATGTAAGTCATCTCATTTTCAAAGTGTTTGAGAACTGTTGGAGTATTTGGAGGATTTTTTTTGTCATTTGCACTTCTAGGATTTTTGGCTGGTTTTTTTAAAGATTAAAATATTAAAGATTGCATCTTGATGTTCATTATGAATATATACATATATATATGTTTTAATATATTACTGAAAGAGAAAGTTATTGTCTTCTATTACTCCTGTTTCAATAACTGGAAGACAACTGAATCTCCAAAACCAACTTCCACTGCTGATACATATCCTAGGTAATAGCAACAAACACAGATTATACAGGTTTAAACATAAAGAATATCAGTTTCATTTATCCAGACATATACAAAAACTTTTTTTTTTTTACCATTCTTTTTTAATTTTTATACTACAAATGAAGCTGTTACGGAAATTCAAGTCTTGTGGATATTTCAAGAAACAGGCATTTACACAAGCCTATTAAGAATGATGTCCAGACTGGCTCCAAGATGAAAACTCAAATCACATTAAGAAGAAGCAAGCTTTACTGTGCCCATAAATGACCATAGCTGTCTTTTTATGAAGGCAGGATTTCATCAGATTTTCCACCTAAATTGAGTTTTACATATTAATTTCAACACAGGCTTTTGGAAGAAGAAAATAAAGGAAAGAAAATAGGAAAAGTAATCACCCCACTTTTCTCCTCCACACAAATAAGAATTTGAAGCCCAACATAAGCCTCTTCATTTGCCTCAAGATTATCTTGACTGAAAACATGCTGCAAGTCAATGAAATGATGGTAAAAGCATCAACACTCTTCTTTCACCTTATCACAGAACAGGCAAGGTTGTAAGGGACCACAGTGGGTCACCCAGCCCAATCCCCCCTGCTCAAGCAGGGTCATCCTGGAGCTCATGGCACAGGACCATGTCCAGAGAGCTCTTCAGTACGTCTGGTGCAGGGGACTCCACAAGCTGTGGGGTTATTTGTTGGGAAAAAAATATTTTTGGCAGTGATTTGGAACAACTTCAGGATGTCAGATGCCTCTGCAACAGGAGGTTATACTGGTAACTGGGCCACCAAGAAACACACCAAGATTACCAAGAGCTGTGCAAGCATTTAACAATAAACCAATTGCTAAAGTTTTTCTTTCAGCAGTGTGACCTATGCCATAATGAGAGGAACTAATGGCCATCATCAATATAAATATAAAATTCTGTTGAAATACAAGAAGTTGAAAGAAAGTGAACATCTTTTTATACACAGAAATGCAAGACAGCCCAACTGGAAGACTGCAAAAGTGGAAATTGGCAGAATAATTCCAGGTTAATATATTTGCCAGAAAGAGTGCTTGTCTTGATATGAATTTCATGCATTTGAAGGAAGTGGCAAAATATAAAAAAATAAAACCCAGTGTTATCTGTAGAAATAATTTGGTATTTTTATCTGCAAAAGTATAGTCAAATTTGATGCCTCAGCTGTTGAAAAAAATCAGCTGTTTTGAAGTATTTAATTCTGTAGAAGCAGATGCATATACATAAAATATACCAATAAAATTTATTACAATTTTGCAATTTTTAATTTCTTTTTATCAGCATCCACAATGATGTTTTGGTATCTAGTCCAGATGAGGAGACTTTCTTACTGCCACACCTTTTCATTAAATTCAAAAGAATCATGTAGGAGTTCTAGGAGTTCTCTCCATCCTCATTAGCGTGTCATTAGTAACGAGCACTCAGATTTCCACACATACACAGATACACTATCTAAAAACAGTGTTATTTGTAGAACCCCAAACATTTTACCCTTAAGTTAGCAGTAGGTATACACAATTTATGAAGTTCAAAGCGTATGGAGCCTAGATATCTGTAGCATAAGAAGAACCTGTTCTATTGCCCAAAAATGGAAGTGAAAGTGCTTTCTTATTAGGAGACTTTTAAGACGTATTTTAAAAAGAATTTTAAACTTTTATTTTAAAGAATTAAAGCTACATCAATACTATAACTTCTAAGTCCTGAACAGTAACAGGAGGAGCCTAACAAGTCTCCTCCTCTCCAATATTGTCTCTCAACACAAACAGCATTTTTTTAAATCTTTGTTTACAAAGAGCAGCACCCAGATACAGTTATCATCTGGTAAGATAAAACAGCATCAATATTTCAACTAATTCATTCACTACATAATGTCCCTTTTTATCTACCTCCTTCTAACAGGCATTGGAATTAGACTGTTTTCCCATCACCCTCCTTTGATAGCTCATCCTATCAGGTCCCAGAATGGCAGCTTCACAAATCTGACTTTGTAAAGTGATTTTTTTCTCAATGGTTTCCTTGAAAATCAGGCGGTTGAGGGGACTGCTCAGATATGTATGTATGTTTATTCCCACCCTACTCAGCAGCTGAACTTCTGAAAACACATCTACTTATTTCTTCAGATGGGTCCTTGTAAATATTCATAAGAACAAAGACTCTGTTATAGACACTGAATATTCTACAGGAACAGCACAAGCTAACTTAAAGATCCTTTAACTCCTTAGAACACATAGAATTAAGGCATATTAAATTATTCCATACTGCTTCTGAGGTATCATCAGGTTTAATCTAATGTGATAAATACTTCTATGTTCCTCTAATTACTGAGTACTATTGGGAACAGTTTAAAATTTAAAAGCACCATTTTAACACATGACATTACCAGCAAGATTAAGCAGCAAAGAAACATACGATGTGAGTGAACATTGAAATATTTAAACCTGACTGCAGTATCAACTTCTGTACACCACCTATTTGATGGGAATGGCTTAAAAATTTACAATTATGTTTTATAAGCCAGTGAAGCCAATCATCTCATGCAGAGGAAGCATACTCCTTAAACCCTTAGTTCTGGTATACATGTCCTGTATGTCTTCCTAGCTATTTTCAGTAGCTATTTAAATTTTGTCAGTCTAGGTACATATGAAACTGACAATACTACATACTATGACATTAAAACAGATAGAAAGCAAGGTTTTTTCTGAGTCAAATGGACTATTATTTCTTTGAAACTGATCTTGTTATTTAATTTTTACAGCATTTTGATTCTTTCTGTGCCCAGGAACAGATAACAATCTGCCCTTGTGCCAAAGGAGCTCCAGCTGACTAAAAATTAAGGAAAGAACTAGGATGTTTGAAACAAGAATAGAGTTAAAGAAATAAATTAAATTAAATGTCTGCTTTCATGAACTTTCCTGAGCCAAATATAGCCCATCTGTGTACTGAAGAGCAGACAGTGGTTTTATAAGTAAACAAAAAAGCAGATGGGTCTCTATTCACTATCTATGCACTTGAGGACAGTGGTTTTTTCATATATGAATGCATATATATTCATATATTCACATACAAATGCAGTGATCTCAGAGAAAGTGTTATTTTAGACTGATTTTTCACCAAATTAAATTGCACAGGGTGCACTATTTGCAACATTAAATATGCTTAAGGAAACAGAAGGAAAGCAGCACTGCTGTGATGGGTTCCGACCCCTCCTCACTTCACTGCCATTGAGGCACCATGGTTACAGATTAATTACCCTTTGCCTTAAGCCCAATAATCGTATTCCTTGACTGAGGGCAAAATGAAGACAGCTGCAAGGCTAAGCTTGCTAAAAGAGGTCAGGATGGATTCCTAAGAATCATGACTATTTGGTATCCCCCATACCACTGAGCACCTAAAGAATTGTCTTAAGCTTCAAAGAATATGGCTCTTGTTTACATTCGGAGTTTCAAAAGGTTAGTGCAGTCAACCAGCTGTCCCCTTCTGAAATTCAAAAGTCATCAGATTAGACTCTTTCAGCTAACTTGAAAGAAAATCCATTGCAGATTATACGTATTAAGCCTCTCAAAGATATCTGGTCACTTGACAAAAGTTGGCTCCGTTCACAGAAGGGGGAAGAAAACAAATAAAAACCAACAAAAAATCAACAGCAGTGATTTTCAGAGGAGGAAATACCAGGACCTTCTGTACTCTCTATAGAACAGAGGGGTGGAAGTACAGCAGGACAGATGGACTATGCCAGCTATTGATAAGTAGTAAGAATACAGTGGCTATTTTGGACATTTTGGCACTGAAAATAACAATTAATTATCAGCTGATTAGTTTCAGCATAGCATCTCAAAGGTTTGGCTACTAAACACCTAAACATAGCTCTTTGATTTGCACCCTGCTGAGTTTCACCCCGTCCCAAAAAATACTTCTTAACAAAAAAAACTTAAGTGAAGCACTATAAAAACTGATTTTATTTCTCCATTTTCAAGAGAGACAGTCTCTGCACATTGAGCACACATTTCATTACACTGCCTCAGGAGGAAGAAACTTCCTTAATAAACTAATGCTACCCAGGGCACAGCCGCTGCTTTTCAGTCTTGTCAATTCAGTTTTTCCAAATTTCAGTACCATCTCAGGTTTTTCTCCCATGTTTATTGTCACAGACTAGCCTGAAACCAACACATGGCTGCCAAATCATTCAAACATGATGAGGATCACATATATATGATGGGCATAGTGTAATTGCTGGCTTTTGCTGCTCTGGGTTCACCAAGAAATTCTGAGGTACACAAAGTCACAGCTCCTACTTCTGTAGTCATTCATATCAACAAAAACACAGAATCACCTGAAGAACTGTATCAACTGTAGAGAATTCAACAACATAAAGCATGAGTAAACCATTTTGTTTACCACTTACACCAGGCAATTTGTCTCCCCTCCCACTACCAAAACAAGTTATATAAACATGCATAAAAACTGCTGATGATTTATGTATGATTTCACTACAGTGAAATTACAGAGACTGGGCCCCACCACAAATCACTGGTTCCCTGTTGTTGCACAGAAGGTGTTTTGATACTGTCAAAGCAAGAGCATATATTTGGGTCATGAGTAGGAGTGTGGTGGCCTGGAAGACTTTTATATGGAGACACTAGATAAAGATATTTTGCTGCAGTTCTATCTCCAACTAAAAGGGAAAGGTTTTAGTTCTGCAATTACATGTGACTCAGCAAATACATGCTCAGTTTTCTAAGTGCTTCAATTTGTCTAAAGTAGGTTTATTTTGTTTTTCAACCAGCTTCCACTTTCATAGCTGGCAAATACAAAGAAGATCTACTTATTTCCTGCAAGGAAACTGACCACAAATTGACCTAATTCATAAATAACAACAAGAATAAGTAAAAGGCTGGGAAAGTTAACAATTTGGTTAACACACACTAGCTGGCAGCAAATCAGTCTTTTTCTTCCTAAGTTTAGACATGAAGACAAAACACACCAGAATTTTTTGACACTTCCCAATTTTTTTCCATAGAAACTATTAATCAATATCAACAGGTAAGATATCAAGAAATTCTGTACACACCTATTTCTTCAGCTTGTAAGATTCATGCACTGATTTCTCTAATGACTGACTGAGGTATTGTTTGTATCTACAAATACAGCAGAAACAGAGGGAACACTACCAAAAATATTGCTAAGATAAAAACCAGTAAAAGTAAACATTAAAAACCCACTGGAATTATGTAAAGGGTAAGACGAGTAATTAAGGAAAGAGTAAAGAAAACTATAGTAGCACATAAAAATTGCTATTTGATGAAATGTCATATTTATTCTTGAGTATTTCTAAAAGGTACTTGCCTTTCAATGTGCTTGAAATAGCAGATATAACAATACACATCTTGAACCTTTGCACAGTATTAAGACTGAAGGATGGCATGAAAATTCTTTTTTGCTTTCTGACAAACATATGACTTGACTTCCAAATAGAGAATATTTACAATCTGACCCTTACAAGACAAACGGTGCATCCATTGTGCAAAACTAGACAATGCGAAGAAACACTGCTTTAACAAGTGGCATAAATGAGAATTCTTTGTCTTTGTGGTACATTGTAAGGTATACTGTCTGTGAACAGTTTTCTATTAAATATAGACAATAATACTGAGCTCACAATCTCATTGAAATTGGGATTACAATTTAGGTTAAGATACCCTTATCTTCTGTCCTTACTGTAACTTAATAAATCAGATACAGGAAAGTGCCAGCACACTGATTTTCCTAAACACAAAGAATACATTAAAATATCAAAAGTAACTCCATGACAAGTCTCCTAGGCAGAAATGCATTATACAAAGCACAAAGAATTTCTTTTTTTTTTTTTTTTAGTTTTTCTGGCCAAACTGAGACTTGCTTTCTGGATTTTTAGTTTAGGTTCATGACCTCAGATATATGGAGCACCATTGATATTGCCAATGCATTTTACTCCATTCCTTTGGCAGCAAGGTGCAAATAGCTTCCAGTTTGCTGCATTAGGCACTTTCTAATAAATCATCAAGCCAAACACATCCCATGAAATTATGGAGTTGCACCGCTGCTTTAAGCATCCACTATGCTTATACACAGCCCACAACAATAGCACATAGTTTACAGGTATAACACGACCACAAGTCACATCCTAAATACTACATGTGTACCTCAAATATAAGTCCTTACAAGCCATTCACCAAACATGCATCATCATCCACACTAGTAGAAATCAGAAAGCTTTTAGGGCCCAGAAAATTCAGACAACAAAATTGTGAACTCTGCACAGGAGAAAAATATTTATTTCCCCTGCACTTCTGAAATAATTTAGAAAGCATATTAAGAACCTACAGGACAAAAAGGTATCTTATTTTGTCCTAAAGAAGCAGCCTACTATCACACTGCAGAATTCATCTTCAGTTGTGGGGAAGAGAAGGAACACTATTGGACCTTAGTCTGAAATCTCACCGCCAGAATCAGTTCTGGCTAACTGCCAGAATGTTACAATGGCTTGGCTACAGCCAAGAGCATTAACATTCAATGAGCCTCAAACTTCACTTCAAAGCCTATAAGGAAGGGTTCCATCTACTCTCATATCCGTCTAAATGAAAAAAAGTGACTTTCAACATCTGATTATAGCCCAGTGTTTTTAAGACCAAAAAGATCTTAAAAACTAGAAACAAGGATTTTCAACTTTCTCCCATGCCATGCCAGTACAGCGACATCACACATGCTCCTCCTTATCTTTTCCTCGAGTCACAGGCTGAGCCATTTACACACCTTTATCTGAAAGGAGGGAAATTATTTTCATATCCCTTAAAATATAATTAACAAACCCAACAAATGTAATGAAAATAGCTGACCTTAAAAATACATCCAAGGAAAGCTCAACAGTTCTGAAGCTTAATTAAGAAATTCATCATATTTTTATCACCTCCAGCAATAGACACATACCAGATCAACACCTGTACATTCATTAACCAACTAGAAATGAGCACACAACGTTTATCCTGCTATAAACAGAGGATGTGTTATTCTGTAGTCACTGTATTACAGATTGCTTTGTAACGCCAGTATAGTAAGACTGAAAATGACAGTACTTTTAGAAAAAAAATTACCACCAGCTACTTCTCTACAATTAAAAAATTCTGCCTTTTACAGCCCTGTTATTTCTACATGCATTTAATGAGTTGCTGTAGTAGAAATATTACAATTGTTATTGAAGTGCATCTTGTTGGGTTTATGGTCCTGTTCTCTGCTATTAAGCATTCTACTTCAATCAAATTATTCAGTGTCTTGTATCTTTGTCATATTTAACATGTGGACAGAAAGGAATGCACCATCACCAAAAAAAAGAAAAAGGAAAGGAAAGCTCTGCTTCACGTCAGGCTTCTTCTAAGGAGTTGTACTTCTGTTGTTCAGACAAAAAAATTTGGTATACAGCATTTCAATAGTAATGTCCAAATAATATTCAGAAAACTGTCCTTTTAGCTAGAAGTAGGGAAGTCTCACTAGACAAGATCATCTGGACCATAAACCTTAGTGTCTGACCCCAATGCCTGCCCTCATGTAAGATTCCCTTTGACAAGCAGCATTCCAGTCAGACTGTTAAGGTGTCTGGGGCCACAAAAGCACACAAGTCGCCACTGAGGTTATTGTACACTGGCTCTACTCCCTGAACTCTCAGGGCAGGGAGATTCATTTCTGATGTCATATGAAAACCCTGTATTGTCTTCAGCATCAGCTGAAAGAAATCAACGTATAAAATCTATCACATTAAATCTGCCAAAATTGAAAGGTCAAAGGAAATATAAAAGTGGTCAGGATATTTTTACTGAGCAAAATTCATCTTCAAAAATGTTCCGCTTTACATTTTGAGAGACTGATTTTAGAGCAGTAATTTTTACTTATGCCATCAAAACAGACATATTTAACTGGATAGACAAATTCAATTCAGTCTTATGATCTCTTTGGCACTACAACCAACCAGAAATATGATTAAGACTTATCATTGTGTCTCAAAGCCATACCAAAATCCAGTTTAGATAATTTAGATCATTCATTACAAAACCATGAACTTATTTTATGGGCATTTGATTAATGCATACAATTCTAGACCAAGTTTAGAAGTTACATACAATTATAAAATAATGGTGATAGCTGTGCACTTTCCTCTTCCTAACAATGTTATCAAAGAAGAAAAGATTACATATTGCCTTAATGCAGCTTAATTTATCAATCCGTATTTGTTTGTGATTGGGCTTGAAAGCATGCTGAGCAATCTTTCAAAACTATAACCATGACACAATGCAAAAAAGATAGCATTACCACCTGGCAAGGAACAAAATCCAAGAGCTGTCCACCTCTGCAACAAGAAGCGTGTTTGCTCATTTCAGTACCAATGTATGAAATAGAATACAAACTTTTTAAAAAAAAGTCCTCATGATTGAAAACTCTGTCCTGCAAAGTTCATATTTTGCCTTAGCTAAGCAATTTCACATGGTGAGATATTGCACCCTGCTGTTTTGCAAGAAAAACTAGTCCTGCAAACCTACCTTGTTGGGTCCAACCAAAGAATTAGCCATAGATTTACAACAAGTATTAACGGCCAGAACTGCTGAAGGAGATTAAAGCATAATCTCTTTCCAGTAAATGGCATGTTGACAGCATTGCATTTTTTAAACTTCCTGTATGTGCTGTTGAAAAACTACTCCATCTTCTACACAGCCAGTTAAAAACCAAGCAACTGCTGAAGAGAGTAGACCAGGCCTTTTATACATCTTCAACTCTACAAAGGAGTTTCGGTCTCCTTTTGTAACTGAATGACCAATCCGGTACCAAAACTCACTTTGCAACACATACTCAGGTGGAATTTCAACTCCCAACAATGGAATTTCTCTCCCAACAATGATCATTTTCATCTCTCAATTACATAAGAACATAAACCATCACAGGCCACAACACTGTGCTGTTATGAAAATATACACACTCCTCAGAATTATAATTTTCATAATTAGCATCCACATGCCAACTTCAACTTCTTGACATTCTTTCCAACTATTTTTTGAAAGTTGAGGGAGGACTGGAATTTATTAGTTTTTTTTACAATTATCCAGAATTAGCTACGTTTCATTTCTCATACTGGGAACATCTGCTCAAGAAGATAAGGACTCAGTTTTAAGGCTTTACACTAAATACCTTGACTCCCATGAATGTTCTGACAGTTTTTAAGCTTTCCATATCTCTTTTAAGTATGGGTTAATCTGCACAAGCTCATGCAAGATACAAACCTGCATCTGCAAAAGCTGGTTTCGTGCTTCCTCTCCATTTTAACTCTTCTTCCAAAATGGCATCACTCTTCAATGAGCATAAAATTATTAATCCAAATTAATTCACATGACTGCTAGTGAAAGTTTCCTTAGATGTTTTATTAAATCGGAAGACTTGAACCACAATATATTTCCTCCAAGTGCTATATTCCAAAGCACATCAGCATGGTTCATATGGACCAGCACTGGGGAACCCCTAACCAGAATTGTTACCTCCTTGTGTCAATAAAAACCCACTCTAAAGTAAGGAAGTTACTGGATAATTGAAGCAATTTCCTGATTTCTCCCTGTATTTGGACATTTTCCCATTCAGAGATTTTCAGTTATTATTTGCCTGGGTATGTAGCTCCTACTGTCCCTTACTTTGACTGTGTTGCAGGCACACATTTTTTCTTTTCTTTTTACATCTCAGCGAACAATTAAGCCTTAAAACATGCTGTGCCTACTGCAAAAGGCCACTTTGATGCCCATTTTACAGGAGACACAGCATAAAGGGAAAAGTCACATTTCCCTGAAAAATGTACATGCATATATCCTCCAAGAACATGCTTCATAGACTCATTACTATTTATTAGGCACTTATTTCTGTGTTATTATTCCAACACAGCAGAGAAATACCATAGTCAAAATTTGGGCTTGATTTATTGATGAGGAACTGGAAATTGAGCAGTCTAAACAGAGAGGAGTATCATAACAGATCTGCTCTGTACTCAACATTAATTTCTCATCTGTGTACATCAAGACAATGGGATAACACGTCTCAGCTTTATCTTTTCTTTGCTGAACATATTACACTGACAACATAGACAATATACTATCTCTGAGCAAGTGAGCAGAACGCATTATCTTATCAGAACACTGCATGGTCAGATCAGGTTTATTTTTAAGCTGTAATAGATCTTGTTCATATTTTCTCACATACTTTCACATAAAGGAATTATTCTAGATTGCAGCAACTTTTAATATATTTACTGGCATTGAGATAACATTACAGTATCTTACGGTAAAAAAAAAAGTAAGCGCCGGGTCTATATTCAAATATAGAATCCTTACTGAGATGAGAATGTTCAAGTGTTTTTAATTTTTTTGCACCCTGTTAGGGAAAACGTCAGCTATTCTCAGTTTCAGCTGTTTGACTCTTTCCAGTGAAACAGACTATCTGGTTTAACTGCCCTATATATAAAGCTTACATTTGTCACTGCCTTGTTACATGCCACAAGCTGTGGATCAAGTTATACAGAGGAGCATCTTTTTCTCGGCGTTAAAAAAAAAACCACACAGAACCAAACAAATTCCAAACAAACAAACAACCCCAACCAACACAAAACCCAAAACAAACAAAAAGCCACAACAAATACAAACAAACAACAAAAAACAGCTCAGGTCAGCCCATGGGATCAATCTTGAAGCGATCAGGAGCGGGAGCGAGACAGATAAGAGACGATCTTTGCTCTAAACTTAATACCCCGGCAAAACCTGAAATCTGTATTATTTCTCTTCAAAGAGCCGAAAAGGGGAACAAAGCAGGAGCACTCTAAGGAGCACAGCAGTCGGTACTCACCCAGAGCCACAGACCAGAGCAGCGAAGAGAGGCAGCAGGCAGTAAGCGGCGATGGATTTCATGCTGGCCCTGCGCCGTTCGCTCCGAACCTCACGCCGCTCCTCACACCGACTGTCCCCGCCTCGCCAAGGGAGCTGCCCGCCGCTGCCCGAAGCTCCCACCTCCAGCGCAGACGGCTGAGGAAGGGAAGGAGCGGGATTTGAGCTCCGGGAGCGATGGTGTGGGAAGGCAGAGCCAGCCCGGAGCCCGCCCGGCGCCGCTCCAGCTCGGCCCGCAGGCTGCGCCAGGACGCGCCCCTTAGGGGCGGCCCGGGAGACATCACGGCCTGATGCTCCCAGCTCCTTTCCGAGGGGACAGCGGGCCACGGCACAGAAATCCTAACGGGGGGGGAAA
>VYXD01016277.1:98529-127086 GCA_013397195.1 Hylia prasina
AACCGGAAGAAAAAGCAGAAGAGCCAGAAAGAGACACCTTCAACCCCCCGAGCCGAGCTGGATCTGCGCCGGCTGAGCTGAGCTCCGGCAGCGCCGGGCGGGGCACGGGATCGGAAACGCTGGCAGCCGTCCGGGAAACCGATCGCGCTGTTCTCCCTGTGCCGTCACACACCACCTTCCATGGAATTCACTACCGGGGGCAGCGGCGCGACCCCGTTCCAGCCTCCGCCCCGGCCCCGNGGGCCTGGCGCCCCAGGACCTGCTGCTGCTGTGCCCCACGGATCGCGCGTGGGTACTTCTGTGCTTGTGCGGAGAACGAGGGGTTCGCGTGAGACGTGTTAGCGCATAACTGTGGCCAATATAACCCCCGATTTTACTAGAAATATGAAAAGCTGGGCTTTTTCCTCCAGTGCATAGTGATCCTCGTTCCTAACTACCCTCCACTGCATGACATTTTTCCTAGGTAAGAGCCCATCTCTGTGCTTTGTACCCCTCATCTGAGGATCTCTTGGGGGAGAGGGAAAGGAGCCTGCTTTGCCTGGAAGAGCAAGCATTCCCCTTTCCGTGTTTCATACACTGCGTGCCATTTCACCTCAGTCTGGATTTTTTTGACTGGAGGTGCAGAACAGCTGAACAGTGATTTCTGGTGGGGTTTGAGTGTACCTATGTCAGCAGCTGCTCTTCTGGCTGTTAGTCACTGAAAACACTCGGTTCTTGCAGGCTGACAATGCAGGGGAAGATGATGCTAATTGACTTGAAGTTGACATTTTGTGGGAGTTAGTATCACAGATTTGAGTCGTACTTAAAAATTAAGACTTTAAAAAGAATGCAAGGAATTGAAGTAGAATTTCACTGTCTTTAACATTATATCTAGGAAATAAAAAGAAGACAACTAGCAGAAGCCGCTGAAAAGAGGCAGATGGAGGTAATGTCTGATAAAATGTCATTTATTGAAATTATTTTTAGATAACTGGTTTATGGGGGGGAATGGCTTGGTTTCTCTGGTAACACTGGATACCATGTTTGAATTGTGGGAATTGTTGTTAAATACTTTCCTAGTATTACTGTTTCACATTTATACCTTTTTTATATATACTAAGAATTTCACAGCTAGGTAGGTGCTCTAAGACCATTGCAAAGTAACTGAACTTGTTTGGATGGGAGATACTTTACCGTAGTTTATAAAACAACCTAAGAACTGGAAGAGCAAGTTCAACATTATTTTTTCCTCGTTCTAAGACTTGAAAACAAGAGATGCAGAAATATTCAAACCAGAGTGGTCAAACAATTGTTGCAGTGACAATTTCAAGTGGTACTGCACTTGTACTTTTCTTGAAAATGCAGGTTGTATGCACTTGCAGGTTCTGTTTATCAACAAGGCAATGGTTTGAACCTGTTTATCGGCTCAGATCCCAGCAAAGACATAGTATTAACTTAGTATTTTGTCTTTTTAAGGTTGCCAAGCTTTAACTGCTTCAATATCATTAAAGTTAGAAGGGGTAGGATACAAATGTTCTAGCAGAACAGCCACCCTGTTATTTTTTCCCTACATACCTCTAAAAAAGGCTTATAGCATATACTCTGTACTTATTGTAGATTCTGAGTGGTGAGACTCAGAGACCACAGCTGAACTGTGAAGGAAGGGATTGTTATTTGTGTCAATGTTAGTGACATTACATATTGAATTAGGAATTGACCATTATGCATGGGGACCATGTTGACCTGGTTTGAAGGGAGTCTGCTAAATAATTGGAGTGACAGCTGAGTGATGCATTAGACTCCTTAAAACTTTTGGTTTTGTGTCATTCTATGTACTAAAAGCAATCCACATGGTATTTTCGATCACAAATAGGTTCCAGTCACAAAGAGATTTTTAAGCACAACTGTAGGAAATAGCTAGCTCTTAACTGGCTAAAAAGCTTTCCTGAGAGGAAGGAGAAATGAAGCAACTAGGGATGTACATATCCTTGAAGCTTTGTGGGACCCGTGATGCTGACAAAGTATCACTCTCCGTTATTTTGTTTCCTTTTTTTTCCCTATTTCTTTTTCCTGGTGTTAACTGTCTGTAATTCTGATACTCCTGCCATCTAGTCTGGATTGTCATTAAACAGTTCCCACAAGGATGTGAAGCTGGCAGTTCACGACAGATTTTTCATTTGGTTACTCCTGCTACCCACACACCCTGTGACATTTTGAAGGGTGAACTGTCATGCAGGGTATTTGTCACAGATCACAGTTTAAAAGTTGAACTTCTTCACAGATTGGGGTAGCACTACTAACACAGCTCTTTTTCTCCTCTGTTTTTGAGGGTAAAAGTAGGCCCTGACACCGAAAAAAAACACAGACTAAAACTTTGTGGACTTCTGGGAAGTTCTGGTTCTTCATCTGAGGATTAAATATCTTCACCTGCATGTAATAACAAAGTGAAACAAAATCACCCTCACTTAACTGTGGGACCAGGAGTTCACAGAATGAGGAAATATGCTGAAAGGGCTACCTTGATATAACAGTAGCATTACTAAGTGCTTCAGTCTTTTCATGCAAACCACAGTTCATAAAATAGTGTTGCCAACACTTGCAGTTTGGTTTCTCTCTAAGCTAGCTTGGTCTTACTCAAATGTGTTTTCTCCCAGGCTTCCTCTCGAGGTATTAAGAATGTTTACTCTGTAGAGCAGAAGAAAAAGAAACAGGAAGAAATAGAAAGAAGAGTTGCAGCTTCACGTCCTGGAGGAGAAGGAGGACTGAGAGTAAGTTTAAAAAAGAAACAATATGATTCAACTGTGCAAATCCTGTTTTGTCATGTAGAAGAGTGAATAACGTGAGGAAAAACCAAGAGGAAGGGAAATGGAATAGAAATAGAAGCATGTGTCATTCTGATGCAGTGTTCTGAATGAGACTGCATCACTCAGACAGAAACACAGCAGGGATGGCAGAGAACTTTCTTTTCCTCCCTCTTCTCAGTTTCTACATCTATGATGCATCAGTTTTACAGGTCTCTCAGCACTGGGGACCTCATCACTGTGCTATCCTGTACTCAGTGTCCCTTTTCAGTGCCAGTTGAGATTGTCTCCATAACTTACAGAAAACATTTGAAATAACTAGGGGGATGGTTTGGAGTTTATGTAAGTGTCTCTCATTACAGAAGAAACATACAGTGTTGGGATAAATATGGATGAAATTTACTACTATTGCTGTTCTAATGTGAACTTTACCTCAGAAGGCCAGGCAGAGAGTTAATGAAGAATTACAATCTCTCCAAAACAATAGATGTATCTGATCATTGAAACTCAGGCTTCATAAACCTTCATCTTTTGCCCTCATTACTGTATATGACTCAGGAGGCAGGAAGTTTGTATAAGTTGCCACTGATACACTGCATGTCCATCACTTGCTGGGGTAAAAGATGAATTGAAAATTTAAAGGTGAATGGAGAATTTATTGTAGTTGGACAGCCTTATGGTGTTTGCTTGGTTTGGGATTTTTTCCTTTCTTTTCCTTATCTTCGTACAAACCTGTGGTGTGTTCTGTTTGTTTCTTTAGTGGCAGGTTGGATAACACATGACTTCTGAAGAGAAGGTGATTGATGTTTACTGCCATGAACTTGTCAGTTTCTGCAGCCAGGTGGCACTTACTCATCATGTGGCTTTTGCTGTTTACATCTGAAAACTCAGCAGTACTTTGCCATTGTGGGACAATGGGTGTGGAAACATTCACAAAGAAACTTAAGAACTAATTCTGAACACTACAGTTTTGCCAATCTTGTTCGTTTGTTTTCCATGCATGTTTTATTGCTTCCCTGTCAAGACTTCCTGTCAGCTGGAAGTGGCCTCCTTACATGTAGTCAGTCAATATGTGCATACTGTCTGGCCAGCTGATGTCTGTCTGTCTCTGTATGACTGGCCTGAGCGAGCTCAGGTGCCCAGGTGTTGGTTTTGATGCTTATTTCAAGCTCTACAATTAAACTTCTCTCCAAGTCCTCATGTAGAAAGGTTTTCATATATGTATGTATTTGAATATATGGATGACAGCATTTCTTTTCTGTTTCCTAATGACTCTTGGACTGCTTAGGAATTTAGTGCCTTTTTCAAAAAAAGAAAAGTAGAGTCCTTACAAATGGAATAATTTTATGACTAGTTAAAAGAAAAAATAGAAACCTTTATAAATCCTGTCTACTTAGATCAAGAATGCTGTTTTATTATGTGTGTAATAATTGTTCTCATTTCCTCATGTGGATTTCTTTTGGGTCTGTAAGTATTTATAATGAATACTAAAAGTTAAACATGAAATTAAAAATCTTGCTATTAGTTGTTTTCATTTATTACCACAAGAGGGCAATGCTGCCCTTCTCAGCAGCATTGAAAACAGGAAAACAATTACTATGCCATCTCTTTGCCAGTTCATTTCCAAAAGTTTATGTGTTATTTAGGTGTACTACTTACAGTGCAAAAACATTTTCTTTTCCCCAAAGAGCACTATGCACGGGCTCAGTACCACAATTGCCTCATTTCTCACCTGCTCAAAACTGTAGAGGATTTTTTTTTCCTCCCCTTGAACAATGTATTCTGTCTTTCACACTTCAGTACTGCCCTATGCTGTCCTGGGAGTGCAGTCTTGACACAGTTTCCTGGCTTAGCCTACAGAATGGAGCTGAGAAGGGAGAACTTGCAATATTAACATAATGGTGTTTGAGCTGAAGAAGGCTGTGTCCTTGGCTGAAGGCTGCCTTCAGTTTCCTTTGATTCCTGGAATTTGCTGTCTTCAGTGTATTAACTGGTCATAATACTTTTTTATAACTCACTGTATTTTCACTGGACTTTAAAAAAGTATCTCATACATTAACTTGAAATGAGAATTTCAGTCTAACATCACAGTAGGTGTCCTACAAGACACTTAAGCAGCACTTACAGTTAGTTGGTCACTTGGGGTATTTAAGACTTTATACATTTTTCTCTTCATTCTCTGTCATACCACTTCCCTGAAAGTGCAAGGGGAGCAAAGAACCATGTCTCTTGTCATCCAAGCCTCTGCTTGTATTAGGGCCATGAACACTTCATTTAAAGCCATTAAAGAATCCAGAGAAACCAATCACACTCCTCTCTCTCCATCTTTTATGTAAAAGCCAGAGCTGTCTGTGCTTCTTAAGAGACCTAGTTTTGAGTGTTGGATTTATTCTATGGCTAAGGAATGCCATCAGAGGCTGTAGGAGTGTGTAGTTTTAGATTCTGAGTCACCTACAAAGCTGTTTTAAAAGATACTCCTATATCATACACATCCAATTGGCCAGGCTCAACTGATTGAGAATTACTTGGGTAAATAAAAACACTTATTGCTGGTTTAAGTTTTTGTTTCAGTTGAGAGGGAAAGCAGCAACTACTGCAGATCAGCAGTGTACAGCTGCTAGCTAGCTGACATGTACCACTAAACAGCAAGGCTGAGAGCCACGCAGATTAGAGCTGCTTTCTCCTTACAGGTGTCTTCCCTGTCTTACTGCTTAGTGCAGCACTAAGTTAACATGAACCACACAGGAATTTCGTCCTTATTTCCCCCAATCCTAGATGTTTACTGCACCTCAGAGGCTATTAAAATGCACCTTTTCACACAGATTATCTAGACAGTTGATGTTTTGTTTACATCAGTACAACTTCTTTCATTTTCCGAAAGCATAGCCTTGCACTTCAAAAACTGGCAGTGCTGGTAAAGTGGACTGAAAAGCTGACTCTCCATGACTGTGATAGCATCATTGTTGCAGTAACAAAGTGAAACCATTTGCCACTCCATATCGTTAAAATACACAGATTATGCTAAAGAGAGAGTGTGTTTGTAGCAGACGTCCTGAAATTTGGGAAGACACAGAAGCTGCATCTCCACAAGGATGGGCAGCATCACAGTAGACCCTGTGGAACACAGATGACTTCACCATTTGGCACAATGACAAAACTAAATACTTGAGACACAGCTCATCAGGCACAAGCAGTGCCAGCAGTTTTTCCAGAGTCTGGGAAAGCCTGTGCAGCCCCATCAACATTAGTGTGATCCCACCTGGCTGTTCCACCTTACCTTAGTCAACATGCCACAGGCTAAGGAAGGAGGAGACAGAGCAAAGCAGCAGCCCTGTGCCTCCTTCCCTTGTCAGGCACTGCCAGGTGCTGCCAAGGAGGCAGTACCATGCCTAAGCCCAGAAAGAGCCAAGCCCTTGTCAGCATCTCTAGGAGATGCTTCTGTAACTCTGGGGTGTGGCAAACAGCTCATCTTCCAGATCCAATGTGAACATGTGTAATGAATTCAGGATTGAGTCTTCAGTTACAAGAAACTTGCTGTACTTCCCACACATACATTGTCTTCTCATTTCACTCATCCCCACCAACAACCCTTTAACTAGTTGCCATAGATTTTCCACATCTTCTCTAAATTGCTGTTGGAAAAAAGTGGTACTGTAAAGGAAGAAGCAATTATCTCTATCATAAAGATGTGAAAAAAACCCTGTCCTCAATCAGTGATGCAAATAATCCTGCTTGGAAAAAACATCTCCAGGTAATGTATGATAGCAAGGTGACAGAATGCACTTCCTATAATGAGCAATAACATATCACAGTTACATTTCCAAACTAATTTTGAATGGCTTCCAGCATATTTGATGCACGGGCATCAAATATTTGATACCATACTATAATAATGCCTTTTGTAAATAATTTTACATAATTTATCCATTTTGAGATTAAACACAGTTTATTCACAGGCAGCTCCCTTGGGGTTTGGACTACAAGGACTTTGAGAAAAGGTTTTGTTGCAGCTCCCATCACTTAAACATTTTAGGACTTCAACCTCCTCAACATTCACATTCAGCCAATTTACACAGCAAAAACAGTTAAAGTCACGACATCACCTAAATCTGTTCTGCCTCCACCACAGTAACAAGGGCTGTATGCGTTTGAGCAAGATTCTGCTGCTCAGCTTTAGCTTTATATATTGAGCCATAGGTTCCTAACAAACAGTTTATACATCAGGTTGTTGCAGCAGCCCTTTTGCTAGAAGGTAGAAATGAGCCGAGACACAGACTTCTTGTTTATCACAGCATGAAAAGGGGCCTGGTTTATTCCTTTTTGCAGCTCAGCCATCCTGATTCCAACCATTCCCTGACTCTGCCTGCAACAGCTCCTGCTGTGGGTTTTGCTTGCAGCCTCTGACTGCTGGTTTTTTCCTGCTGAACTCTGACTGCAGGGATCAGTGTGCAGGCTCTGACTGCAGCTGTTACCCAGCCAGACTGTGACTGCAGGTTCCAACAACAGGCTCAGACTGCACACCCAGACTGACCTCACTTCCCTTTTCCTCAAGGCTCCTCCTCTGTCACAATCCCCTCCTCACCAGCTAACCCACTCCCTTTTATCACCCTTATTTTTATTGGCTATAGTTGTTACTTATCGGGGTGAGGTCACCTGTATTCCCTTCTCCTACATCAGGTGCTACTGGCACTACTTTAAAATAAAATCCTATAGTCTCCCATTCTGTAACTGGCAAAGTTGAAGTTTTAAGTCAGGAAGTGTTTTAATGTGATTTTTTTAAAAGACATTTGAGTACCCTGAAACAAAAAGAGACTATTTTGATAGGTACAGTTCAAGCACATAAAGGGGTTCATGTTTAAAATCTTGATTTGGATTTACTGGGACTGTTGAAGTTTACTGTTAAACTTATGAATACCTTTTTTATAATTATCTGCTCTGATTTGTTAATATGTAAACACCTTCAAATATTTTAAAAACCAACATAATAATAACAACAACACAAACTTAGCCTTGGATGATGGAAATAAAGATCTTGAAAGTGTTTTCAACCTCAATGATTCTGTGAAATCCAACTAATTATGTTTAAAAAACTATTTCTAAATAAATATCTCACTTTTTTTCCCTTCTCTTTTCATTTTAAAACAGATCTCTCAGTGGTTATATTAAGATCATGGTTTTTTTCAGCTATGCTACGTTTTTTATAAATCGATGTTGCTTGTGGTCTGTTTTCTGCTCCCTTATGGAGGACATATGACAACCTCTATGACAGCTGAGACTGCCTATGGCTTTTCAAAAGATTTATTGCTTGAATATGTGCTTAATCTTCCTAGAAAGCGTTTCAAAATAAGAATAAAAGGCTGCAACTTTGAAATTATGTCTTGCTACTTCGTCTGCTGCACCAAGCAATTGTGAACCGTTTGCATTCAGCAGGTATTTTTAGATGGTGAAACAGGCCTTTTCCACAGAAGTGAGATACAAGGTGCTGATTTTAACAAGGCATGGAACATGAAAGGTGGTCTTGATCCTTTCCAGCCCACAGACATTTTGCTGTTAATTTTAAAGACCACAGGAGCAGATCATAAGACCATATTTTAAAAATTTAACGTCAGAAAATAGAGAAAAATACTAGTCAGTACTAAAAAAAATATTTCAAGGATACTTTTGAATTTTTTTCCCTTCAAAGAAAAAATTAATATTCAATAAAATTTGGGTATTTCTGTGTTATCTGTTTGCCCCTTTCTTTGTGCAGCTCATTTTTAGGGCAGCAAGCAGTGTGGTGTATTGTAGGCATCCAGTTGGTAGCAGCAAAGTGGAGAGGAGCGATTACAAATAATAAGAGTTTCAAAATGTATGAGTATTTAAAAAAATTTATTTCATTATTAAATTTATACACTCAGTGAAACAATCCTATAAAATGATTTTTCTAGGATGTTACAAGGCACATAAATTACCAAATATAAACATAAAAAAGTAGCCAAAATAATGAACTAAGCCCACATACACCTTTAGCTATATTAGAGGTGTGTGAATGATTTATGAGAATGTGAATCACTCTATTTACAGGGTAATGACTATTTCACATTTAACATGACCAACAACATTAAAAAGAAGGGGAAGGAAAAGTTCACATCCAAGAACAGTGCCATGTTGTGTGACTCCAGAGGGACTTGCATCTTCTGAAGCTCCTCCTTGGCTCTGAGGGCTGTGCACCTGTTACTGCTTCCCCTATGGGCTGCAGAACATCATCCCCTCACCGCTGTGACCATCCAGCTGCACTGCCTGACACAGCAAGGGGCAATCTCTCCCCCCTTCCCCATGCTTCTATCTCGGGCAACCTTGTGAAAAACAGAAGGGATCTACACACAGATCGAACACTCAGCATTGCCTTCAGCTTTAAATAGTAAAATGGTGAGAAGGGGGTTCTTGAGCTTTTTTTTTCTTTTAAGTAATGGCTTTGAGAAGTTGTTTGGCATGCAACAAGCCATTATATTCTACTAATTAGGAAAAGGTTGCAAAACATACAAATAGTCAATTTTTATTTAATTTCAAGAGACTTACCAAATAATTTCCCCAAATATCCATTTTCCACCTGCATATATATATTTCAACTAGCCTAACAGGGATTCAGAGTAAAAAGATTTTCGTACAAATATATTTCATTGTGTATATTTTCTTCCATTAACAGGATCCATTCCTTTATGTAGCTCTAAGTATACATTCACATATTAAAGAGTAATAATTTGGCTAAAAATATATGTCTATTTATTATCTGATAGTAGTAATTAGCCTATCAAGGGTAATTTGCTATAAAAGATACAGTACTAGAAATAAATAGTTCTAAATTCAAAGATCTTCAAAATGGGGTGTCATTGCCAGTCTGCGTTAAATTTTCCAAAGTCCTTTTAAAGCATTAACTAAATTCACTACACTTGGGAGAATAATTTTGACCTACATACATGAAGTCCCACTCACATGAGAAGCTTATTTCACTTAATCTCCTTCTTGGTTTTGTAATGGGCAGAAACAACCAGATAATTGTCTGGATTCATGTCCCTGAGGTTTGGAGACTTGCTCTGGACTGGAGAAGTTTTCCCATCTACTCGGGAGATCTGAAGCATCCTGCAGGGGTCATGCTTCAGTAAGTAACCTGCAAAAGTCTCCCAGCCTCCTCCAACACGAACCATCACGTGTTTGTTGTGCAGCATCTGAAATTACACAGGCACAGGGGAAAAAAACACAAATGCTGTTCAGAGGCAACCATTCACAAAGAAATCACGATTTTTTTTTTTTCCTGTAAAAACCTGCTTACTTTAATTGATAGTTTCTTAGTTAAGCGTTTAGTCAAAAACATATGATGATAGTCCACTTTACAATAAAAGGAAAGGAAACAGTAGTGGTTTTTTATTTGCATTTTAAAAAGTAAAATTTAAAAAAGCCTATAAGAAAATGAGCTGGTATTTTAACCTAAGGATTTTCATATTTTATGTAAATAAATGCTACACATTTTCCTAGTCCTTTAGCATGGAGTCCTTCTGTTCTTCATGTGTTTAGTAGAAATATGCTAGGGAACATGAATGCTTTTAGATTATTTGTTTGAAAATATGTTAGTAAAGACACAATTTTATATCGTCTTGAAACTGGCCTTTCTTTAGAGGAATAGTGAAGGGCAAACAACAAAGAAAATTTCCTCTCTCTCTGAAAAAATTACAAAAAAATTTAAGAAAATGAAGTTCCATTTATTTTAACAATTAAGTCTTGCTGACAATACATTCTAATAAAATAGTTTAATGTTGTAATTAAAATAATCCAATGAGGTACATCAGAAGTAATTTATCTGGAACTGTTTGGAAACACCTGAATTTTCTGCTTAAATTCAAATATAATTTTTCTCCAAGTGCCAGCGTACCCCCTCCTTGAGTTCAGTTGGTGATTTTACCCATTTCTCCCTTTAGTTTCTCTAGGCAGAACAGTCAAATAAATACCAGTGAGGTATCATAGAGCAGCACATCCTATATTTTATTGGTCTATTTTATAACCAACATTGTAAATACCACATTGAAAAAATTCTTTGATCAGGCTATCTCATGAATTGATAAACAACATTTAGCTATAGTAGCAGAAATTAAAAATTGGTCCTGTAAAAAGCATGTAGAAGACATCTAGCAGAGTTTGGGGTTTTGAATTGGGATGTATGGCTGTGATGCCTGTATGGGCATGTCCAAAACTCCCTTTAGGGCTGGCAGTATTTGCAGTTGAGACCTACATGGCACACAAACCTTTTGTAACACAGCATAACCAACAAAACAGGAAACATCCTCAATCAAACAAAATCACACATAACAGAAGGCCAAAAATTAACTTTTAAAAAAACCTCAACCAAAAAAAAGCCCCAGCTCAGCCTCCTGTTTGAATTCTGTGACATAAGGAGACAGATTAACCTGGAGTAAGGAAAGCACAGCCAGCTGTACCACTAAGTGAAGTTTGAAAATCAGGTTACATTTATAAGGAATGGAATTCTTCATTAGAATAAGCAGCTGCAGATGAAATCTCATTTGACAGTTTTCATTTAAAACATTTTTTGCACAAGGAAATTCTTGCTTGTGCACTTTGGTTTTTATGTGACACACAATGGGAAATCAATTATGGACACTGAAAAAGGGTTCCCTCTGATCCATGGCAAGGAGATGCTCAGGGACTCTCAGTTTAATGAGTAACTCCCAGCTACTGAGGCTGTGCTGTTCTTCTGGGTTTGTGTGAGTGTTAGCTTCTACAACAGCTGTACACAAATGAGGTTCTTCTCTAGATATATGGGAGCGAAAACAGAATCAGACTTTCTCAAGGTTTGTTTTTGAGAAATTTATAGGTAACTGTTTATTGCTGCATGAAGTTTTTCTACTTTTCTACTTCCCTGAGAATCCAGTGACCTGAAAACACCAGTGTGTGTAATAGGCTCCTGATTATCTGCCTGCAAGCCAAACTTACAGACATTAAAAATACCTTGTTAGCGAAGATTATGGAACTTCATCTCTAGAATTCCTCATAAAATTTATAGCAAAATCCTGAGGTATGATCTGATTTAATCACTAGACAGATTCTATTTAGATACAATCCTACTTTAAAAAGTTTACAGACACTGTAGCATAAATATTATAAAAGGCAGTACTGCTCTTACACACGCAGGAGTCACCAACACACAAGGAATCCTGGGAGTAATTCCCAACAGAATATGGAAGAAAAGCTTCCAGTGGGAAAGCTAGAAAGCTTCCCTCCAACTATGCTTTTTATTGGCTTTCATTCCCCTTTTGTCATTGAATTTGTCTCTTCTTATAGAAATGTTCTGGTCTAATAAAACAATAAAGCTTATTTTAGACTTTTAAGGAGTCACTCGTGTGCCTGAGTGCACGTCCAAGGGATTCAAATTAAACCTCAGCTCTACACATCTGAAAAAGTGCAAATTATGTAGCAAACTCCAGGTACTAATATTCATCCACACTGAAGGAATCGATTTTCAGTCTATTAATGTATTTTTTGGCAGATAACAATTTATTAGTCCCATCCAACCTAAAAATAAATAAGTAAAAATAAGACTTCCTTCACCTGAAAAACAGGAAATACGCACTCCTCATTTTCTCTTGTCATTCCCTCATTAAGTCCCATTTTGCCTAGCTCCCCTCTATATAGAGGATCATACAAAAATGTTTTTGATTATGTCTACTAGTTTTAAAAGTTCCAAATGTTGTGACTTCAGCCATTACATATGGATTTATTTAAGGACCAGCTCTGACTTTCTGTGTTGTCATTCTAAAACCCCAATAAAGTAGCCTGCACTTCCTCTCTCTTCAGACACCATGATAATGACATGGAAAATAAACAGCTCTCTGGATTAACATCTCCCTCTCATTTTGGGGGGGTTATATGTTGTAAATCACATTAACAAATCTCAGTTGGAAAAAAGGTCATAAAAAAGTTCGGACTGAGAAAAAGATGTCAAGAGCATATGGTAATGGCTTGTCACAGTATTTCTAGCTATGCTACCTTTTGGTTTTAGAATTAACATACTTTCTGAATTATAAAGAATTTTATTTTAATGTTACATCTTGGGCTGTATCAAACACATCAACAGGTATCCACTTAATTTATTGAAACAATGACTGTTTCACCTCAAAAGTACAAGCAGACTCTGTGTATGCAGATACAAAAGGCATCTCAATAATCATTCAGATATGCAAACACCCAAAGGGCCGTTTAAACATTAAAAGTACAAAACAGAAAAGGGCAGGTGTAATTATCCACTTTTTTTATTTTCAAAATTTGGCTGTCACAAAATTCATCAAAGAAGACTGTAGACATCTCTCTGCAGGCAGGACATTGAGGAGGTCAGCCACAGTAAAGACAGTAGTTTTAAGCATACTCTTATCCTTTCCAAGTTAAATGTAAGTGAGGTTTTCCACAAAACTGTACAGAGTACTAAATGCCATGTAATCCTCCTAGGCAAAAACCATTATGATATAAAGGTCTGAAAGAAGCTAGGAAACACATATTTGATCATGAAGACACAGGGTGTCTAAAAATGAATAGGATGCTGAATTATTAAAGCCCTGTGTGATCAAAGAGAAATAAGCAGTTTAACAAGCCTCCATGTGTAGCAGAGAGCAGGTAAATGGCAAGTTTGAAGTGGCATCAGGAACAATGTACCAGAAAAATCTTCCATTTGGTGTATCAGCAGAACATCATACTAGCACAGCACCACAGCCTCCCAAAAAGGGCAGCAGCAATTGCTGAAAACAGTGCTCTGATAAATCCAAACAGTGCTCTGATAAATCTAACAAAACACAGGGGTATCACTGAAGATCAGCCAGCTGTGGTTTGGGAGTACAGACTGAAAGGACAAACTGGAAGTAGAACTGTCAACACCGTCCCATGACAGTTGACAGCACAGTGGTGATTTTTAGCTGATACACAGTCTGCTGAAGAGATAGTAGAGGTTGTTCCATAGTTTCAACGATAAAGACAATTGCACATGATACCTGACCTCAGGACCTGAGATATTTACAAAGACACATATGGAAAGCAGTGCCAGGGAAACTGAGAATTTTATAGGAATGGGATAGGAACAAAGAAAGATCCACTTGCACAGTGAAGTGAATAGAAAGATCTCATGAACCCTGAGACACTGAAGAACAACCATTTGATTAGTGCAGAAGTCCCAGTATGAGGGTGAGCATTTCTGCAGTCATTCTGTGTATCATTAAAGACACTTAGAAGCCATGAAATAACATCTTGCTGCAGCAGGGAAATGGGCAACTGAATAATAGAACCAATATGATTTTCAACAGAAGTAGATTTATGGTTTACATTAAACCCCAGTTATAGTTTCTAGCACTACTGTCCATGCACACAGGTGTCTCTTGATTGGCTAAGCCACTTGTCCATCATTGTCCATGAGGCAGGCATACATCCTTCAGGACACCTAATTGCTCAAGTGTCCATCATCATGTCCTGTGTCTTCTATCTAGGTTTTGCATTCTTTGTAAGCAAGTTCCCAGGCTCTCCGTTCTATTTTTCTGTCCTGTTGTTGTCTCAGTAACCTTGAGGAATTCCTGAGAATCCTGAAAACAAGACTGCAGGTGGCTTGCTATCTGCAAACAGTTTGGCTGGTACACAGAATGGCCTAAGTTGTACAGATACATTGCTACATCTTGCCTTCTGCAAAAAAATAATCAAGTGAGGAAATGGCAATTTTTCCCTTTTCACATTGCAAAAATGCAACATCCTTTGTCTATTTGTGCATGGCAAGTGATGAAGTCAATATGCTTGGTATAATGGCATAAACCACCAATGCCCAGGGGTTCATCAATTTGTATGCCTGAAGCAGTCAGCAATTGGTTTAGAGGATGAAACCACAGCCAGGTAAATCCTGTATGGCACAGATAGCTGTTGAGCTCTGGAGTTAATGGTTGTGTTAAACATTTCTACAAAGGGAAGGCATTGGATTGACTATAGCAAAAATATTGCACTTAATGAAACTGTTCATTTCTGTTTTCAGACAAGAGCAGACTCATTGAAATAATTATTCCAAGTATTCCTGCCTAACTAACTGAAATCGAGATACATTTTTGTACTGACAAAAAAAATAACATGACAGTCTGGACATTTGAAATTCTTATTCTTGATTTAATTTTCCCTCAAACCTTACATTTAATTTCTGTCTGATGCCATTTTATAGAATTTGGAAATAGCGTATGTTTCATGTCTAACACTAGCTCTTGCTTACTATTTGAAAACAGCATCCTGCAGAGGTGAGCACTTTGTGTGCAAGAAATAACAGATGCAGAAGTAAACACAATTCCTATTCATTAACAACAAGTGAATTTCTGACAAGCAAAGGCATTCATGTCTTGGACAAAGATTAAAAGTGTCAAGGAAAATTATTTTGAGATGGGATTCATGTTCAGAATGGTATTTGTAGGTCAAGGGACTGGGCATTTCCAAGCACTTTGGGTGACACCTGGTGCAGCTGGTTGAGGTCTGAGGGCACTGAAGATGACACTTTCTTGTTCCTTACCCTCTAGACACAGATGTCTGGGCCAGCCACCAGGAGGACCTAGTCCCTATCACCAGAAATGTGTGACACTGAGCAGAAATCTAGTTGCTCTTAGCTGCAACACTGACTCATAAGAAATATTTTATGTAACACTCAGCAGAAGAGATGATATGGCAAACAGATGAAATGCATAAAAAGAAATCAGACAGAGTTTATGAGAGTAAGTGAAAGTGTCAACTCACAAATGGTATGTCTGGATGGAGTAATGGAAAACCCTATATACTAACATCAAATAATGGGGGTAGGGGAAGACTATTTTTTAGAAAAAATCAAAAATATTAGCATGAGATTGCTAAAATAAATTTATGGGAGATTTCTTAAAAAGAAGAAAAAGACTTTACTCTTGCCTTTGAATAAAAACCCAAACAAGCAACTAATTTTCTTAATTGTAATGAATATTTCTATTAGCATTTGGGCCCCTGAAAACTTTCTCTTAAAAAACCCAAATAGCTAGAGACAATTCTTTCTCACTTTTCTCACTTTCTAATATCAACTAAGTTTTTACCCCTCAAGAAATACCTCTAAAATTATGTACTAGAGCAGTGAGGTATTATTCAGAATAAGATAGAAGCAGAATTTAAAAAGAAATAAAAATGTGAGTTCTATTTATAAACTGTGCACAAATTTAAACCAGAAACCCCACTAAATATAAAAAGGAATTAATTTTATCCAGACTATCAAGATTCCTTTAAGGATATTGAGTCACTTACAAAGTGCACTCATGCAGAATGATCATCTATTTAGATTTTGCCACTGAATTCAGCTAATCCAGGGTTTCATCATGCAAAGGTGCGTGGGTTACATGTGAACATGCTCGTGTTACAGGATTGCAGAAGTACATGAAAATGTTCTTATGAATCCTGAAATGCCATCTGTTTTCTAGCTATTTTATCAAGACTCATTCTGTCTCTTCTAATTTCCTGCTTCAAAACAGCCAAAAAAAGAGAAAGTACCTCCTGCAACTAAACAAAAAAATGTACATCTCCATCTACAGAATCCATCTCACTGCCTGGCTCTGGAAGCAGGGTGCATGTGGAAAGTGACAGATGTTTTCAGTCCAGCACAGACTGATTTCAGTTATCACATACATCCAACTGCAGCAACCTGTGTGTTTCCCTCTCTGGATTTTTTTATTTTTTTACCTTCCAAATTGCTTCAAACAGCTACTTTCAAGTATGTGCAAGACTGATGCAGAAGCTAAAATGTTAATTGATGCAGGAGTTAAAATGTTTACTTGTTTCTTTTGTTGTGTGTCCCCATCCTCTGGGATGCCAGTACAGCAAACCAAATAACACCTTCCCTGTAGCTGTGATCTTTGTAATATTTCTTACAAAAGTGGCTGTTGGCCATTTTCCCCAGATCACTTTCTTTTGCCCCCGTTGAAATAAAGATGCTGCCAGTCCTTTAGTGGTAAAAATCACGACCCATAAACCTTAAAATTACATTTAAGGTATTTTGATTTACCCAACATTCAAAGTTAAGTTTAGTTGAGATAGGTATGGTAACATCCTCAAATTGACCATAAGCATTTCAGCTTAACATGTGAAGTCCAAAATAAATCAACTAACAAACAAATAAATAAATGGCATGCCTAGAGGCATCAGAATTCAATTCAGTAGCTTAGTATGGCCTATTAAAACCTCCAAATCACAATAAAAACCCAACCCCCAAACTAAACCAACCAACACACACACCCCCTCCACCAAAAACAAACAAACAAACAAAACCAAAACAGACAAACAAACAAAAAACAAAACAAAACAAAACAAAAAACCCCCACAAAGCCAAAACCATGAAACACATCAGGTCAGGATTGCAGTTATAAGGAAAATCACAAGGAGGCAGGCAAACACCACAATCAATTAAAAGCATGAGAAATAGGAATAAAAAAGTACATTCTAGAGAAATGAAGAACTCAAAAAGGATAGGTAGGACTTTTTCATTTCCTCATGCAATAAAAACTAATAAAAATTAAAAATTTCCAGATACCTTCAAAAAGGAACTGAATGCCATGTATTTTATGTTTGCAGATTTATCTTTGGGAAGAACTAAAAATATATAAAAAATATATATGACCCTTTATAGGTGTTCTGCACTACTAGTCAGTGTCACAAACACTTTGACTTTAGACAGTTTTCTGCCTTCTGTGAATTTATTCAGGATCAGCAGCTGCCTCATTTGGTTTGACACTATCAAGTAAGCAAAAGGAAATTCAATAGTTTTAAAGGGAGGATCTCAACAAAAGAATACCAGAAAGATTTGCATTTTTCTGACATTCTCAGAAAAGTCTGTACATTTTCAGATGCAAAAACTGCCTACATACTTTTGGATGAAAAGTTCAATAATGCCCTTATTACTCAGGCTTTTTACTTCTTTGTGACATTACTTTCAGGAATGGCAAGTGCTGAGGTGTCTGATCCAACCCATAAGAGAAAATAATACGTAATGACTGTAATACTATTTCACTTCCTCAAATGTATGAGAGATGTAGGTTTAATTATAAGCTCTAAAGACATTTTTTTTTTCACATGTCCTTCAGCAACTAAATATATTTGAATGCTATACTTCAAGTCTCTAGACTTGGCATAACAAGACTTACTGATTCCATTTCATCTGTGTACAGGCTTGCTGGCTAGTCAAGGGTAGGAACTGTGAATATATGTGGATAAAACATCAATATTAAAAAGTACAGTTTACAATAACTGAGATGAAACCAGTCAGAGGGTAGCTGTAGTTGAAATTAGGAGTTTTTAAGATTTAACATATGCATAACTCCTCACTGAATGCTTGCAGATGAAACTGGTCTGTGCTCAAAATTATCGAGCTGTCTCTATGGTCCTGAAGATGAAGAACCCATAGTGCACAATTTCAATGTGCACTAGCCCCTACCTTACTGTGACTGCTGCTTATCAAAAGAAACATATAAAAACAAAGAAACAAACATGAAAGAACACCACCATGATGCATGGCAATGACGGTAGTTATGAAGTTTAATTAAAGTGAGACATATAAAACTGGGGAAGTTTCAGCCATATGACTACACTGGCCTGTGGAGATCATGTACTAAAATCCAGAAATTATCCAAGAGAAGCTGTAATAGGCTTACAATCAGATTATCCCTGTGCCAAAGAACAAATGTTCTTTTAAAAGGCTTTTTAAAGCAATACAATATACTAGCCAGACATAAAGTCATTTGTCCTTGGTTGCTTAGCAATCCTAGAATAGAGATGTAAATAAATTCATCCATCCTTTATTTCTGACTAATTCAAAATCACATTCTATTGTCTAGTCATTGTACATATATTTAACAATACGGTCCTTTAGAAGGAAACTATTATTTATACTATCCTCTACAAAAAACTCATTAAAATATGGCTATATTGAGGATATTGCTTACAAGAATCTTTCTAATAGTATCAGCAATTAATAAATAAAATTGAGATACATTTCTTGTTTTTAGGGATGGGTAAATTTCAGTAATTTAATCCATCTGTTTCTCCTCCATCTTTCCTCTACAGGATGATTATTTCCTGTACTTTCCATAACCTCAACCACAAGCTTCATGGAAGTCTGCTCCCCGCATTACAGGTGAGAGAAAATTAAAACCTCCTAAAGAACAGAAGCACAAAGGAGCGAGCAGTGAAACAGAGAGGAGTGCAAACCTTATCTTTACATGTGCCCCATGGCAATCCAGTACTCCAGAAAGGCAAGGAGAAAACAGGGAGCTGTTTTTGTTCGAAATTCCTAGCTGTCTTGTATTTTGAGGCCAGAATATTCCTCAAAGAGATACAATACAATTTTAGTATCAGTCCAGTAGGAACTATTGCTTAACATTTGCATTAAGGTGAAACACTGCATAGGAACATTTGTTGTGGAGTAAGTAATAGGTGCTAACTCACATTCTTAAAAGTAATTTGGCTAATTTGCCCAAAACCCTAACTTGCACAGTCTAGTTCTACTGAAATGAAAATTAATTCCCAATATACTGAAAGAGATTTTTCTAGTCTGACTCTCTTCCAAAAAGTTCTGGACCATGGTGTGAAGGCTTGGCCCTCAATCACTTCTCCTCATGGTGTAGCGCAGCAGGAGCGGTGATCCCATCTCCTCCCACCAAAACTCTGTTGTGAGTTTCCAAGTTTCCACCACTCCAGACTCCACCTCCTTCCCTTGATGAGTTGCACCTCCCACCCTCACTACTTATCACAAGCAGTAAGGAACTCTGAATGCTGGACCAATGCCATTCCTCCTTTATCCTGGACTCTATAATGAATGCTTTAAAAGAAGGAAGAGTACATGGACAGAAGAACAAATAATGGGCAGAAGAGTTCAGAAAAGAAAAAGACACTTTTTTTCCCCTTACTCATATTTATACAGTTCCACTTCTACAGCTTCATTTAACGAGATGTGCTTTTCTTCTTTTGAAAAATGCTCTCCCAAGATTCATAACCCTGTATGTTCATAAGCCTGTAGGTGGAGCATGGTGAGGTTAAAAACATGAGCTAACCAACATTTAATATTAAAGGTAATAATGTTCACGTCTGTATCTGCTCCCTTATTTGTTACGTGTCTTGCGAACAGACAGTAATTAACAACTGGTACTTAACATGACAGTAATTATACTGAATATCAGTACTCTATACACTCATTCTAACAGCTATTTGTTATTAATTCCAGGTTTTCCTTGCCCATGATGGGAGGGTTGGAACNGGTGATGCTTCGGTCAAGCCTGAAAAAGCATGGAAACATTCTTGCCTGAAATGCCTTCTCAAATATTGTCTGCTACATCTGAACTACGGGGTAGACAGGGCTTCCTGTGCTCCACACCTGTATGGTGTGCTCTGGCCAAATCTTAATCCATGAGAAGGCAAGATTCTTTTTCAACCTTACCTCTCCTCCTGTCTTCAGGTTATCACAGAAGAGGCACCATAACAACTCAACCTGCATACTCCATCTGATCATTTAAGAAACCCTGTGTGTCCAAAATTATACTTCGTATTCTAAACACAGACCTGACTAGGAACCACTGTTGCAGTTTCTAAAAATTTCAGTTGTCTGTCTACAGGTCTGTTAAATCTTTAAAGCTTTNGGCAATCTATGATTCCACGTGGCTTTTTTAACTTGTAGAGCAGCTGTCTTTGAAAAATGCATCACTCGTACATTTCATTTCACTCTTTTTCACACTATCTCCTCAGCACAGTCCTGAGTGCCAGCAAGTCTCTGCTGTCATTGTCCTTTGGCCTCACTCTAATGTCAATTCACAGGGGAAAAAAAAAAAAATCCTTTTATCTTTTAACAACCCTATGTTCTCACTGTGGCCAATTTCCAGCTTAATTTGCCTTTACACATACATTATAAATGGAAGGGTACATTATAAATGGAAGCAATCTTTATAGCTTGAAGGAAATATCTAAGAAAGCCAAGGTCCCAAGAAATGAGCACACTGCCAGCCAGCTCTACCCTGCAGTATTGCTGCTTCCACTGACTTATTACTGGAAGGGGAGCAGCTAGAGCTTTCATGGGAAAATTTTTCCAGAGAAGANTTCAATTTTTATTGAGCAACCAGTTTCCCAACTGGCACTCAGGAAAATAATTTCTACAGATTCCTTGTGCACTGATCTTTGTCTTCACAGTGTCTCTCCCTATATGTAGTTTAGTAGATACTTTTCATTATTGTGCATATGTTCTGCAAAACAGTTTGACTAGATTAAAAATTAGCATGGAGACATAAATATTTCAAACTCAGGGCCAAAACAGAGAAGGTTAATCAACATTTCCTTCTTGCATTTGCATACTTAAAGGGTACAGTTCTCTCTTTTAATTCACCTGTATGTCTAAAAATTACCCAGTTAACATATTAACTCTCTTTGATGTATTTTAAGTTGACATCATCTACATTTTTAGTCAAAGGACTATGGTTTCACAGACAGAAGTGTGGCATTTGTACACACCTATGTGTAACTGTGTGCATACACACACTCTCACACAAAATACATGAAGTACCCTGTGCCCAGGTAAGATGGGGTGTAAAGCAGACACGAGTTCCTAAATGCAAACATACGTGCGAAGTTGGTAGATCATAATATATTTTCATAACATTTTTTCCACGAATAAAGCAAAATGAATGTGTGTTGTAAAATAAAGCTTCTTCAGACTGGAGAATCTATTAAGTTAGTGTCAGCTTTTGTTCTAAAAAGACTTTGCTTTTTAAACATTTTTTGTTATTATGTTAATCTTGAAAGTCAAAACTAATTGTTAGGACAAGAATTTTAGTTCTAACTGCATCATGGATAGCCCCAAGTAGTAGCTCTATACAGAGATAAAGCTACAGATATCTCTCCCTTAGACAACCCTTGCTAATAATACTAAGCACCAGTGCTGAGAAATTCTTTCCATGTAACATTCTTCTCAAAGTATCTCCTAAGCAGTTATTATGAATTTTGAACAGTTAAAGAAACACGAATGTGAAGATCATAGTGCCAAATGTAATTATGTCTATTTTCACATCAACATAATCTTTCATCATCAGGATACTCTTAGTTTTTGAATTGGACTCTTTACTTCAGTATTAGCAAAAAGGGGATATTACATAAAAATTCCTGAAGTATTAAATGTCAATACATTCATATTCACTAGAATCTGCAAAAAATTACTTGATGGCTTGAAGCCAAACACAGCCAGAGTCTTAGCTTCAAAAAGCACTCATTGACAAACCTTTTAGATATACATATACACACTGCCAGACCTGAATCAAACACTCGATCTCCACATTTCCTACAGCAGAGTTTTCATGCCACAGACACTGTGGTATATAGCATAAAGCTTTGAGCTTTGAGGCATCTCCTCTGGCTCAAAGCTCAGGGCAGTTTTTGGAGTAAATGGAAACAACAGCAGAGAACAGAGTTAGAGAAGCACATCACAAACCCAGTCAGTCTGTTACAGGCATATTGCTTTTCACCATTCTGAAAGAAAGGATGTGGATGCCTTGCACATTTAACAAAAAACTTTTGCCCTACTAATCCATATACACCGAGATACTCCAATAGCACTGGCTGCTTACTTGTCCTCAATAGCTTTTTTGTAGTGATGAGATTTCCTGAAACACTGAGAACCAGCTTTACTTCTCAGAGATTTAATTTTTTGGGGGGCTGTTTGTTAGGGCTAGGTCAAGACTCAATACTAAAATGATAATAGCTTATAAAAAAACCCTGAACAAAAACACATCCCTTTTGCTATTACTTTACCTCAGCTGGAAATTCTAAAATGAGGCCAGTAACACTGTAACCCTGAGTAAATTAGCTACATTATACCTGAATCTGTAACAAAACAATACACAATTATCAATACATGCAGACCAGGTTTTCATGGGCTCCTTAAAAATCTGGGTTTATGTCCAGAATTGCCTTAAGTAGGACTTTCTATAGCATCTTTTGCAAACACTATATTAAATTTAAACAAAAACCAGGAAAAAAAATCCCACCACTCTATCAAAGACTAAAGAGAAGGAGGGAGACTTGAGAACAATATACACTTTCAGCATGAAATTGCCATGATAACATTCTTTGGCTTGCCAACACTTTGAGAAACTGGGGTGCAGAGGAGAGAATGAAACAGAAACAGGGTTCTTTGTACCCTTATGAAATGCTAAATTTTCCTTTTCCCTCTTGCCTGTCAGTAAATCATGAGGAAGTTAAGTAAAAGAAATTTGCATGAGCACCACTGAAATTTCTGAAAACATAGGTTTTTTGCAGTCTACCATTTTACTTGATTCATGTGAGTTGGGTTTGAAGGTTCTACACAGAATTCTGAATGTTACTATCGTTCTACACCTTAGACACTACAAATACACTTAAAAGAAAATCCAAAATAAAAAATTTAAAATATCTAAAATATATTTAAAATACATACATTTTGACTGGTAAACATTTCAGGTTAGGAATTCTAGGTTATGAACATTTCAGCTTTAGGAATTTTTAAAGCCCATCATATAAAGAATTCAGGTTTTTATTCAAAACAATATTCAAGTATTATCTTCAACTATAGTGCGTGAAAATAAGTGAGCTATATTAGTTTAACTGGGCATGTAGCAGGTTAGGTAATGGTAATGTGTTTCTCAGGTCCGATACGGAAAGTGAAACCTGAGCTATAAAAAGAGTAACTGCTTCAAAAAAAATTTTATGTATTCCCTTGATGGAAACCAGGAGGTATTTTGGAACCTGAAGCAATACCAGTTTAGATGAGCTCAAATTTCTTCTAGGGAAAGCAACATGCTAGAGCAAAATGGTATCAAAAGGTTAAATATCGGTGTCAGTTAAAAAAAACCCTAAATTATTCCAATAGAAGCTCGTTTTGTGACTTAGCTGGGTCATCTTTGCGTAACCTATTGATATGGTCCCTGTAAAATCATGCTAGTAGAACAGGGCCAGGAAGCAACCAGTTGTTTACCAAGCCAAAAGGCCCTGGGTACACCTGTCCTTGAATCTTCCTGCCACACCAGAACCACTTGCACCAGCACATATCTATAGTTACTCTGATGGAAATATTCAAAATTGTGCCTGTGTTCCAGATCAAAACTCGGAGTGTAGAGATTCAACATTCCTTGGGATATTCATTCAAAAGGAAAAATAAAGATTAAAAATTCAGGAAAATGAAGGGTTTAAGGTGAGGGGGGGTTGCAGGGGCAGAACACAGATGAGGTAGAAACCAGTTCATTTACAGGTAGTCTAACACATGAAAAACTCTGACACAGAGGCTGAAACCCATTTCCTTCATATTTAAAAATCTTTGAGATTATTAAAACTTACTTCAAATGAGACAGGAAATTATCATGGTCATGCATTTGCCAAATTGTTAAAAATATGTCGCCTTATGAATAATTAATTACTCTTAAATACAATAAAGTTCACATTAAGCTAACATAGTAATATGTTAAAATTTATATGAGAAAAGCAAGACTGTCAAAGGCAGTAAACACTGCAGACGAAGCAGCAATTTTCCTTCTGGTGTGTTGCGACAAGACAGGGCAAGGGGTAATGGCTTGAAAACTGACGGGAGAGTTGATTTAGATTAGATATAAGGAAGAAGCGTCTTACAATAAGGGTGGCGAGGCCATGGCACAGGTTTCCCAGAGAGGCTGTGGATTTCCCATCCCTGGAAATATTCAATGTTGCGTTTGATCTTCTTTTTTGCCAGAGTCAGGATTAAATTCTCGAGACGGTGTTTCTTGTTCGGACTCAGATGTTTATTAATTCTTGTCTACATTACAGTCTCACAAGCCATGAGTTCTGCAGCACTTCCAGCTAACAACTAAAAATGGCCCCTAGCTCTCTCTCTACAAGGCCTTTTAAGCACAAACTGTCCAATTAAGAAATGACACCTAAATTATTTTTACTTTTAACCCAATAACCAACCACCCCTGGCCCGCAATGCGGACTTTTCTACCCAATTACAAAATACCACCCAAACCATGAAGAAGAAGGTGAAAAAGAAGGACTGACCTCTGCTCTAAAACCTCCATCTTGCTTTATATATATATTACTGTATTCTAAACCCTTAAACTCTAAGTTTTCCACCCTGTGATATTACATATTTCTATTCAAACGACCCACCCATAATCCCAGTTCTGTCATTCAATTTTGGAAGCCTTCTCCACGGCCTCAGGTCAAATGCAGTGTTTTCTTGGGGGTCAGTGCCTGTCAGCACAGAAAGTCTGAAATTCTCAGTGCCCAGGGTTCCAACAATTCAAGGCCAGGCTGGATGGGTGAGCAGCCTGGTCTAGTTGAAGATAACCCTGCTTATGGGAGGGGGTTGGACTAGATCTTGGAGGGTTCCTTCCAAACCAAACCATTCTATCATTCTATGTATGATAAAACTTTAATGCAAATTTAAAAATTACTTAATATCATGTCAGTATTATTTACAAAAGCAATCACAACCTAATAGGTAACATGAATGGCATGTTTTGGGCAACAAACACAGTTTTTTGGCTCTCTTCTGAATTTTAAAACCTGTAAGAAGGAGTTGCATCTAGTTGGTTAGAGGTGTATTCTTAGGACTGCAAAACCTAAAATATCTAGTAAAGTATATAATAAATTCCATAGCGTATATTAGTCTAAATAAATGTGTTTATAACAAGTAAAGCACTTCAGCATCTGTTGCCATGATTGAAATACTATCTTAATAACATGAGACAATTTTAGTGTCCTGGTGTGTAGAATTTGAGGGGGGAGGAGCCTGAGTTATGTTTTAAATCTTAAGGTAAATCCATTTGTGATCAGCTGAAAGCAAGGCTTGATAGCTCACCATAAAGCAATCTGCACCAACTGATGCTGATTTACCACCTGAGGAGAAATCTATAGCTGGTCTTCAGTTTAGTAGATGCTGGTTTTTGGTAAATACAGTTAAGGTAACAGTTGACTCTAGGATCTCTCAAGTTTACTAATCTTTGGCAAAGAAAATGCTTTCTGTTTTTAAAACTTCCTTATAGCAATATATTCTTGTTTTGTTCCAAGTTTCAAAAATCAGTGACAACAAAAAGAGTAGAGGGAATGCTCCTAAACTTCCATTAAAACATGCAAAACAATGTTTAAGCATCAGAGCAGTCTTACATTTGTTAGATCTCAATGAGATTTGTAAAACAAACTGTTAAAAATATTTTAAAAGTTTTAGAAATTTGAATATTCACCATTTTAAAAATCAAAATATAGGGGAAAATTTGTTTTTGTTTTTTACAGCTAACCCTCAATGAAACAGTTCATTACTAGAAGACAATCACAGAAAAAGCACTTCTGGAAGTATGTTGAATTATATTGTTTTCAGAAGGGGATAAAAAATGGCAACCGCATATTCAGTTTTAACTCCAAATTCCACATTATGATAGAATTTTTATTCCTTGGCTTTTGTGGGCTACCACTGAGTTCAGGGTATTTCTAACAACTTCAACCCCCCTCTGAGTTGGTACTTACTCTGTAGCATTCATGTAATAATTAATAAACTCTTCATCAAGGCAAAAATGCAGTAATTACAGTTAATGTTCTTAATGTTCTATAGCTAAAGGAGAGAAACTACACAGCGAACTCTTCAGTGAAAATTCATTATTTGATGCACAAAGCATGTAAGTGGTCTTGGACTCAAACTTCTAATATCAAGAAGAAAATAAACAAAACTGAAGAAAATTAAGTCAAAGGGTGGGCTTTGTTGGGTATTTGTGATTTCTGCTGGTGGAGGTGCCATGGAGGCACAATCCTGGTCCCATGTGAACGGGCACAGTCACTTGATGCAGCTATTTCCATTTGTGATCTTCAAGGAGGTGACCAGCTCAAGAAACAGGAACAGTAATTAATACACACCAGCCTGTGATCCTACAGGGACCTGTGCAGAACTACTAAAACCTGTATTTTAATCTGTTTGAGCATTTTGATCATGAACTAAATTTTATACAGTTCAGCACAAATAGCTTGAAGGACATGTTGACGTTATATTAGAATAATATATAAAATCAAATTTGAGTGCACTTAACCTTAAAACCTCTTCTCTTGTTTCTACCTTAATGTAGGCCAGAATGTTTGCCAGTCATTTTTCTTTAATTATTTACATTAAAAAATGGAATTTAAAAAATGAAGTAAAAATAGCTATTAATATTATCCTATATTATTATTAAAAGCAAATTATATTTAAAAGGAATTTTTTAATGTTGTAGTTAGATAAAAATCTAAAAATCTGCACTGAAAAAGCATTATTCAATATATCCTAAGAGTACTGTTTGCATGTTATTGCAATATAGGAGAAATACACCGAATTTATCATGACTGTTTCATAGTCTTTGGCTCCTAGACTAATAAATAATCAAAAGGACATAACTGTTATGGATAAAGGTCTCATTGTTTTATTCCTTTGCTACCATGAGAGTTTCTTGTTAAATAATTCTTTTTACTTTTTGAAAGATAAATCTATTCCTACTGATGGGTGCAGATGCAGCTAAAGTTTTGTGGGTTTTTTTTCTTTTAAAGTTGAAACATAAAATCTCAAAATAGAATCTTAGTTAATCAATGTAAAACACATCCCCACAATTTATAACAAAGAATATATCAAATTGACAGTTTAATTTTTACACTTTTAATCTGAACGATAAATAACTGAAAATGTTACGTAACTCTGTAGTTTATCAATCCCATTAATCATCATAGAAAATAGAGAGGAATTTCTTGTTCCTCCCCATTGAAAGAACCCTGTAAGGGATATGAAGGTATCCCTCTGATTCTAAAAAAAACCAAAACCAAAACCAANTATTTTAATCTGTTTGAGCATTTTGATCATGAACTAAATTTTATACAGTTCAGCACAAATAGCTTGAAGGACATGTTGACGTTATATTAGAATAATATATAAAATCAAATTTGAGTGCACTTAACCTTAAAACCTCTTCTCTTGTTTCTACCTTAATGTAGGCCAGAATGTTTGCCAGTCATTTTTCTTTAATTATTTACATTAAAAAATGGAATTTAAAAAATGAAGTAAAAATAGCTATTAATATTATCCTATATTATTATTAAAAGCAAATTATATTTAAAAGGAATTTTTTAATGTTGTAGTTAGATAAAAATCTAAAAATCTGCACTGAAAAAGCATTATTCAATATATCCTAAGAGTACTGTTTGCATGTTATTGCAATATAGGAGAAATACACCGAATTTATCATGACTGTTTCATAGTCTTTGGCTCCTAGACTAATAAATAATCAAAAGGACATAACTGTTATGGATAAAGGTCTCATTGTTTTATTCCTTTGCTACCATGAGAGTTTCTTGTTAAATAATTCTTTTTACTTTTTGAAAGATAAATCTATTCCTACTGATGGGTGCAGATGCAGCTAAAGTTTTGTGGGTTTTTTTTCTTTTAAAGTTGAAACATAAAATCTCAAAATAGAATCTTAGTTAATCAATGTAAAACACATCCCCACAATTTATAACAAAGAATATATCAAATTGACAGTTTAATTTTTACACTTTTAATCTGAACGATAAATAACTGAAAATGTTACGTAACTCTGTAGTTTATCAATCCCATTAATCATCATAGAAAATAGAGAGGAATTTCTTGTTCCTCCCCATTGAAAGAACCCTGTAAGGGATATGAAGGTATCCCTCTGATTCTAAAAAAAACCAAAACCAAAACCAA